>CM056384.1:62045617-62263117 GCA_029718625.1 Synaphobranchus kaupii | reverse complement strand
GGAGGTATATGGTATATGTACCTGGACACAGGGCTGATATAGTGATGGAGGTATATGGTATATGTACCTGGACACAGGGCTGATATAGTGATGGAGGCATATGGTATATGTACCTGGACACAGAGCTGATATAGTGATGGAGGTATATGGTATATGTACCTGGACACAGGGCTGATATAGTGATGGAGGTATATGGTATATGTACCTGGACACAGGGCTGATATAGTGATGGAGGTATATGGTATATGTACCTGGACACAGGGCTGATATAGTTATGGAGGTATATGGTATATGTATGTGGACACAGAGCTGATATAGTGATGGAGGTATATGGTATATGTACCTGGACACAGAGCTGATATAATGATGGAGGTATATGGTATATGTACTTGGACACAGAGCTGATATAGTGATGGAGGTATATGGTATATGTACCTGGACACAGGGCTGATATAGTGATGGAGCTATATAGTATATGTACTTGGACACAGAGCTGATATAGTGATGGAGGTATATGGTATATGTACCTGGACACAGGGCTGATATAGTGATGGAGGTATATGGTATATGTACCTGGACACAGGGCTGATATAGTGATGGAGGCATATGGTATATGTACCTGGACACAGAGCTGATATAGTGATGGAGGTATATGGTATATGTACCTGGACACAGGGCTGATATAGTGATGGAGGTATATGGTATATGTACCTGGACACAGGGCTGATATAGTGATGGAGGTATATGGTATACAGTGCATCCGGAAAGTATTCACAGCGCTTCACTTTTTCCACATTTTGTTCTGTTACAGCCTTATTCCAAAATTGATTAAATTCATTTTTTCCCTCAAAATTCTACACACAACACCCCATAATGACAAAGTGAAAACATGGTTTTAGGAATTTTTTCAAATTTATTAAAAATCAAAAACTAAAATTTCTCATTTACATAAGTATTCATACCCTTGGCTTTAACGTATTTTTAAAGTATCATATTTCATATTTGGTTGCATATCCTGTACATGCTGTTACTTCCTGAAGTCTGTGACCATCAACATCAAAAAACTGTCGATATCTTATTTTCAGGTACTGTTACAAGCGATACTATAACCTCTCTGCATTTGAATGGATCTCTATGGAAATTGGGGGGTGAGACTAGATTCAGCTGTAAATTACACTGGTACAGTATGGAACACATGGCTGGCTAAATGGCTGTAAGTTATCAAGGGTCTGAGCTATCAAACGAGCCCCAAACCATCACTCTGTTGCCAGATATGGAGTAGATGTGGATGGATCACTGCAAGGGTTATTTCTCTGGACTCATTTTCCTATAGAACTCTATGGGGAAAAAAGTCAGGAGAAACAACCCTTAAAGTGATCCATCCACATCTACTGCATATCTGGCAGCAGAGTGATGGTTTGAGGCTCGTTTGATACCTTAGACCCTTGATGACTTACAGCCATTTCGCCAGTCATGTGTTTCATACTGTACCAGCATAATTTACAGCTGAATCTAGTCTCACCCCCCAATTTCCATAGAGATCCATTCAAATGCAGAGAGGTTATAGTATCGCTTGTAACAGTACCTGAAAATAAGATATCGACAGTTTTTTGATGTTGATGGTCACAGACTTCAGGAAGTAACAGCATGTAAAGGATATGCGACCAAATATGAAATATGATACTTTAAAAATACGTTAAAGCAAAGGGTATGAATACTTATGTAAATGAGAAATTTTAGTTTTTGATTTTTAATAAATTTGAAAAAATTCCTAAAAACATGTTTTCACTTTGTCATTATGTGGTGTTGTGCGTAGAATTTTAAGGGAAAAAATGAATTTAATCAATTTTGGAATAAGGCTGTAACAGAACAAAATGTGGAAAAAGTGAAGCGCTGTGAATACTTTCCGGATGCACTGTATGTACCTGGACACAGGGCTGATATAGTGATGGAGGCATATGGTATATGTACCTGGATACAGAGCTGATATAGTGATGGAGGTATATGGTATATGTACCTGGACACAGGGCTGATATAGTGATGGAGGCATATGGTATATGTACCTGGACACAGGGGTGATATATGGTATATGTACCTGGACACAGGGGTGATATATGGTATATGTACCTGGACACAGGGCTGATATAGTGACAGAGGTATATGGTATATGTACCTGGACACAGGGCTGATATAGTGATGGAGGTATATGGTATATGTACCTGGACACAGGGCTGATATAGTGATGGAGGTATATGGTATATGTACCTGGACACAGGGCTGATATAGTGATGGAGGCATATGGTATATGTACCTGGATACAGAGCTGATATAGTGATGGAGGTATATGGTATATGTACCTGGACACAGGGCTGATATAGTGATGGAGGCATATGGTATATGTACCTGGACACAGGGGTGATATATGGTATATGTACCTAGACACAGGGGTGATATATGGTATATGTACCTGGACACAGGGCTGATATAGTGATAGAGGTATATGGTATATGTACCTGGACACAGGGCTGATATAGTGATGGAGGTATATGGTATATGTACCTGGACACAGGGGTGATATATGGTATATGTACCTGGACACAGGGGTGATATATGGTATATGTACCTGGACACAGGGCTGATATAGTGATGGAGGCATATGGTATATGTACCTGGATACAGAGCTGATATAGTGATGGAGGTATATGGTATATGTACCTGGACACAGGGCTGATATAGTGATGGAGGCATATGGTATATGTACCTGGACACAGAGCTGATATAGTGATGGAGGCATATGGTATATGTACCTGGATACAGAGCTGATATAGTGATGGAGGTATATGGTATATGTACCTGGACACAGGGCTGATATAGTGATGGAGGCATATGGAATATGTACCTGGACACAGAGCTGATATAGTGATGGAGGTATATGGTATATGTACCTGGACACAGAGCTGATATAGTGATGGAGGTATATGGTATATGTACCTGGACACAGAGCTGATATAGTGATGGAGGTATATGGTATATGTACCTGGACACAGGGCTGATATAGTGATGGAGGTATATGGTATATGTACCTGGACACAGAGCTGATATAGTGATGGAGGTATATGGTATATGTACCTGGACACAGAGCTGATATAGTGATGGAGGTATAGGGTATATGTACCTGGACACAGAGCTGATATAGTGATGGAGGTATATGGTATATGTACCTGGACACAGGGCTGATATAGTGATGGAGGTATATGGTATATGTACCTGGACACAGAGCTGATATAGTGATGGAGGTATATGGTATATGTACCTGGACACAGAGCTGATATAGTGATGGAGGTATAGGGTATATGTACCTGGACACAGAGCTGATATAGTGATGGAGGTATATGGTATATGTACCTGGACACAGGGCTGATATAGTGATGGAGGTATATGGTATATGTACCTGGACACAGAGCTGATATAGTGATGGAGGTATATGGTATATGTACCTGGACCCAGAGCTGATATAGTGATGGAGGTATATGGTATATGTACCTGGACACAGAGCTGATATAGTGATGGAGGTATATGGTATATGTACCTGGACACAGAGCTGATATAGTGATGGAGGTATATGGTATATGTACCTGGACACAGGGCTGATATAGTGATGGAGGTATATGATATATGTACCTGGACACAGGACTGATATAGTGATGGAGGTATATGGTATATGTACCTGGACACAGAGCTGATATAGTGATGGAGGTATATGGTATATGTACCTGGACACAGGGCTGATATAGTGATGGAGGTATATGGTATATGTACCTGGACACAGGGCTGATATAGTGATGGAGGTATATGGTATATGTACCTGGACACAGGGCTGATATAGTGATGGAGGTATATGGTATATGTACCTGGACACAGGGCTGATATAGTGATGGAGGTATATGGTATATGTACCTGGACACAGATCTGATATAGTGATGGAGGTATATGGTATATGTACCTGGACACAGAGCTGATATAGTGATGGAGGTATATGGTATATGTACCTGGATACAGAGCTGATATAGTGATGGAGGTATATGGTATATGTACCTGGACACAGAGCTGATATAGTGATGGAGGTATATGGTATATGTACCTGGACACAGAGCTGATATAGTGATGGAGGTATATGGTATATGTACCTGGACACAGATCTGATATAGTGATGGAGGTATATGGTATATGTACCTGGACACAGAGCTGATATAGTGATGGAGGTATATGGTATATGTACCTGGATACAGAGCTGATATAGTGATGGAGGTATATGGTATATGTACCTGGACACAGAGCTGATATAGTGATGGAGGTATATGGTATATGTACCTGGACACAGATCTGATATAGTGATGGAGGTATATGGTATATGTACCTGGACACAGAGCTGATATAGTGATGGAGGTATATGGTATATGTACCTGGACACAGGGGTGATATAGTGATGGAGGTATATGGTATATGTACCTGGATACAGAGCTGATATAGTGATGGAGGTATATGGTATATGTACCTGGACACAGAGCTGATATAGTGATGGAGGTATATGGTATATGTACCTGGACACAGATCTGATATAGTGATGGAGGTATATGGTATATGTACCTGGACACAGAGCTGATATAGTGATGGAGGTATATGGTATATGTACCTGGACACAGGGCTGATATAGTGATGGAGGTATATGGTATATGTACCTGGATACAGGGCTGATATAGTGATGGAGGTATATGGTATATGTACCTGGACACAGGGCTGATATAGTGATGGAGGTATATGGTATATGTACCTGGACACAGGGCTGATATAGTGATGGAGGTATATGGTATATGTACCTGGACACAGGGCTGATATAGTGATGGAGGTATGTGGTATATGTACCTGGACACAGAGCTGATATAGTGATGGAGGTATATGGTATATGTACCTGGACACCGAGCTGATATAGTGATGGAGGTATATGGTATATGTACCTGGACACAGAGCTGATATAGTGATGGAGGTATATGGTATATGTACCTGGACACAGAGCTGATATAGTGATGGAGGTATATGGTATATGTACCTGGACACAGGGGTGATATATGGTATATGTACCTGGATACAGAGCTGATATAGTGATGGAGGTATATGGTATATGTACCTGGACACAGGGGTGATATATGGTATATGTACCTGGATACAGAGCGGATATAGTGATGGAGGTATGTGGTATATGTACCTGGATACAGAGCTGATATAGTGATGGAGGTATGTGGTATATGTACCTGGATACAGAGCTGATATAGTGATGGAGGTATATGGTATATTTACCTGGACACAGAGCTGATATAGTGATGGAGGTATATGGTATATGTACCTGGACACAGAGCGGATATAGTGATGGAGGTATGTGGTATATGTACCTGGATACAGAGCTGATATAGTGATGGAGGTATATGGTATATGTACCTGGACACAGAGCTGATATAGTGATGGAGGTATGTGGTATATGTACCTGGATACAGAGCTGATATAGTGATGGAGGTATATGGTATATGTAACTGGATACAGAGCTGATATAGTGATGGAGGTATATGGTATATGTACCTGGACACAGAGCGGATATAGTGATGGAGGTATATGGTATATGTACCTGGACACAGGGGTGACGTAGTTCCCGGGGAAGACACCGGAGGCGCCACTGCGCAGGGAGGTGCCCTTGAACCAGCCGTCCTGGCACTTTTCCGTCACGCGGTACATCTCACCCTTCCGCAGCTCCAGCTCATCTGCCTTCTGGGGCTTGTAGGCGTACATGGCCAGATATCTGGGGGAGCAGGCATAGGGGTCACCAGCATGTAAGCACAGAGTCTACAAACTGACCAGATGGTCAGGTCCATATTCTACCACCTAAGTGGAAATGCTCCAATTTTGTGCACCTAATTCATTGTCATGAAGGGGAAAACCCACGGGCCAAACCCAAGGGCCAAAGCTGTGGTAATGGATTATTGGCCCCAACCAACAACTGAAGCAGCAATATTGCTTCAGACACTTCCAGTTACCAACAGGAAGTACAGAGGCTTGAACGAACACAGGAGCCCATCTGGATAAAATAGAGAATCTGTGATAGTTGTGCACAGGCAGCAAAACAGGGGGGAGAGATCCAACAGGGAGACAATGTACAGTAGGTCTTTATGGTCAAGGATATCTTAAAAAACAGGCGTGAGGCACACACCCACATAATTCAGCCAGCAGGCTATGCACAGTACAGCAGAATAGCCAGCAGGCGACGCACAGTACAGCAGAATAGCTTGACCAAGCAGGGTCGGAATTCATAAAATAAAAAAAAACTATTTACAATCGAGTCATTTGACAGCTGCTTTAAGCCTTAGCAGCTTACATAAGTGCATTTACCACGGTAAGCGAACACCGCTAGAGCTAAAGATTACAATGGGAGCCCAACATGGGAATGAGGGAGAAAGGGAACGCGCCGTTTGTTGCTCTATTGGTCAAAGGCAAAAAAAAAACATCACTTGGCGTTGGAACGGGGTTATTACAGCCTGCTTTTGCGCTGGAGATAGTTTACACGTCCTTTTGAGGGAACGCTGCGGTTGTGTGCGTCCCGTGTGACCTGGAGGTCAGAGGATCGTGGGAAGAGCTGAAGAGACTGTCCTCGGGGCGTAAACACTGTTGCACAAAGGCACGGTTTCCCAGGGTGCTGTTGGAACGGCGGCGGAGCGAGCGGTTGGATGCGACGCGCCCCATGAAACGCTCTGGCAGTGCGCGCTCAGCCCTCGGGCAGTGTTGTGTTTGCCGGCACGCTGGCGACGCGCCGAGTCTAATCGAGCCTGACAGGCCACACAGAGAAGGAGAACGGGGAAAATAAACACAATGGATGACAAAAAAAAGAAATCAAACCAAAAAATTCAGATTGCCTTTCCCTCGCACGGCGTTACACGCCGCGCATCACAGAATTGAAAAAAAGAATGCCGAGCGACATCTGTGGATCGCGGGGCCCGATTGGCTGTGGGTGAGAAGGCTCTGTGGTAACTACGGCAACAGGTGACGGGTCCGTGGCGGCAGGCCGTGGGCGCGGGGTCTGGGATCGGGGGGGGGAGTAGACCCGTCCGGGCACGTTTGCGGATCGGAGTGATGGCGGAGTGCAAAGCATCGTGGGTGAGGTTGATACTCATGTCTCCGGGCAGGCGCCCCAGTGAGCGGCGGAGGGCGATGTGATCAAACGAGACAGCGGCACTTTATTAAACAAAGCCCTGCGCCGCTCCCTCCCTCTTTCACCGTCAATAAAAAAATGCCACTGCGCAGGAACAGCACTGGTTTTCAAACCCCGACGCGAGCGCGCACTGCACTGCAACAGCAGACGTGGTGACAAGATATTCACGAGTATCACGACTGTCGAAAAAAAACAGACAGCAAACGTGAGATTGTGTAATATTTCCTGTGTGGATTAAAATGCCTCTCGGGCAGAGCACACTCGACCACAGCAAAGTTTCCTCAGCTCTGCTATGGTCTGTTTTGCTGCGATCAAAACCGTTAAACTGCAACTTACACACACAGCCAGAATGCTAATGGATACACACGCACACCGTAACACACACATTTGAAAGGGAACAGGGGAAAGAGATTTCTGAATGTCTTGCTGCGCAGCTGTGATGCGTAATGCGTGCCTGTCCGCCATGCTTGACCGCAACGCACCTTCCTGCCTGTTGCTCCATCAGGGCTGGCGGTGGAACTTACATGTTCAGCGGCAGCTGGACTTTGGCGACGGCCAGCAGCTCCCCGGCGATGGAGGTGACCCGCGGCGGAACGACCACGGCTACGCCCGACATCCCGGCGAAGGAGGAGGAGTCCTGTGGGAGAAGGGGGGTGCGGTCAGTCAGCGCAGGGGGAGGGGGGGTCACAGGGCACAGGGAGGGGCCGGTCAACAAAGAGAGAGAGCTGTCAGCGCTTGGAGTCAGAGGTCGGGGCGGGTACGGGCCAGCCTCCGGTCCCCCTGGCGCTCGGGGGGGCGGAAGGCACGGGGGTAAACCGAGAGGCACATTCTGCGATTCCAAACTTGGTGTAAAAAATGTCTAAAGAGCGTGTGCGTCTATCACAGGACTGACATGGAGACTAACAGGAGAAGCTTCTCCCCCAGTGATTGTGCAATAAGGATTATGAGTGTTAATTGGCCATCAGTGCACGGAGGAGAACACCGGGACGGGAGGGCTGGCATTTCCGTCAGCGCCAATTAAAACAGGGAGGAAAAAAAGAAGGAGAGATTTAGCTCTCATTAGCGCCATTACAGGCGGAGCCCTGAGACGTCCCACGGCCTTACAAAACGTCTTCGTTTGCAGGTTGCGTGCGAAGGGTCGGCCCGGTGAGCCTAATGCGAGTTGGACGAGGCGACGGGCTACTGGACAGCTGAGCAGCAGACCTGAAGAGGATCATGGGAAGGTTTCTGTTCTGTGTGATGAGGATGGGGGGGGGGGGGGGGGTACACATTCCTTCTGTATTTTCCAGTACTGCAGGTCTCGCCAGCTGTGTGCTGTCTGTTGCTGGATTTTAATTACTGACAGGCCACGCCTCTCCACAGGAGTGCTTTCTGCTTCCAGGAAGAGAGTTAGCGACTCTGTGAGGCGGGAGGAGGGGGCGGGGCAACGCGGTGTGGACGCTGTCGGGGCTCTGGCCAGACAAGCCCTCGGGCTGAGCTCTGGATGCTCCGCTGGCCAGCCAGCAGAACAAACAGCCCCGTCTCCCAGGACGACTGGCTCAATATTTAATGCACAGGGTAGTGATGCCGAATATTACACCGGGGAGAGCAGCTCTGTGTGAATGCACTTCCCATCTGCTGTGTGTGTGTGTGTGTGTGTGTGTGTGTGTGCACAAACAGAAACTGGCTGTGAGGGAGCGCTGGTGGACAGGTAAGAAGTGTTTTACCTGTGAGGGGGTGCTGTTGAACAGGTTAGGAGAGTTTTACCTGTGAGGGTGCTCTGTTGAACAGGTAAGGAGAGTTTTACCTGTGAGGGTGCTCTGTTGAACAGGTAAGGAGAGTGTTACCTGTGAGGGGGTGCTGTTGGACAGGAAAGGAGAGTTTTACCTGTGAGGGTGCTCTGTTGAACAGGTAAGGAGAGTTTTACCTGTGAGGGGGCGCTGTTGGACAGGTAAGGAGAGTGTTACCTGTGAGGGGGTGCTGTTGGACAGGAAAGGAGAGTTTTACCTGTGAGGGTGCTCTGTTGAACAGGTAAGGAGAGTTTTACCTGTGAGGGGGCGCTGGTGGACAGGTAAGGAGAGTGTTACCTGTGAGAGGGCGCTGGTGGAGAGGTAAGGAGAGTGTTACCTGTGGGGGGGTCTGTTGAACAGGTAAGGAGAGTGTTACCTGTGAGGGGGCGCTGGTGGACAGGTAAGGAGAGTGTTACCTGTGAGGGGGCGCTGGCGGAGAGGTAAGGAGGGTTTTACCTGTGGGGGAGCGCTGGTGGAGAGGTAAGGAGAGTGTTACCTGTGAGGGGGCGCTGGTGGAGAGGTAAGGAGAGTGATACCTGTGAGGGGGTCTGTTGAACAGGTAAGGACAGTGTTACCTGTGAGGGGGCGCTGGTGGACAGGTAAGGAGAGTGTTACCTGTGAGGGGGCGCTGGTGGAGAGGTAAGGAGAGTGTTACCTGTGAGGGGGCGCTGGTGGAGAGGTAAGGAGAGTGATACCTGTGAGGGGGTCTGTTGAACAGGTAAGGACAGTGTTACCTGTGAGGGGGCGCTGGTGGACAGGTAAGGAGAGTGTTACCTGTGAGGGGGCGCTGGTAGAGAGGTGGGGGCAGTCTCCGATGCGGGCGGCGGCACGCGGGTCAGAGGAGCTGATGAGGACGGGGGCGCTGATCTCCATGGAGTGGCGGTTATTGAGTGCCTGGGCGGTGCGCTGCGTCATGCTAAGGGCGGTGAAGGAGTGACGCTTCTTGGCGTTTTTCTTGCCGTCCATGCGCCGGTGGATGGCGCCGTTTGGCCCGTTGCCGTTGACAGTGGGGCCCGGCCCGGAGCAGGGTCCGGCTGGGGAGCCGGGCTCGGTGCTGGGGCCCAGGTTGAGGATGGGCTTGCTCACGTCCATTAGCTGCTTCGCTGCTTCATTCAACTGTGTGAGAGAGAGAGAGAGCGAGAGAGCGAGAGAGATGTATGCGTGAGGGTTGTGTCACACATGATGAGTTTTAGCTGTCACATGGTGCATAGGTGAGTCATGTGATAACAAGTTATACTTTATATATATATATATATTCTAAATAAAGCAGTGTCTGCTGTTGGGCTTTACCCACAATACTGTTCTTTGAAGCTCCGCCTAGGCTTTCTGGAGTACGAGTGGATTCTTGCTGAGTGACCGAATTTCTGCTTTATTTTCCTATAAATCCCCTGGGAACTGACGCATTTCCACCGACAGTCCACAATCACGACATTAGCCTCTGCGGCGTACGCAAACCTCCCTGCTATTCCCGTTGTGAGGCATTTATCAGGTCTCCACTGGCCAGTTATCGACTACGGCACGTCACCTTACCTCACTTAAAATGTTACAGCCATGCACCAGTTCTGAGGCTGGCTAATAGAATCGTAACCCTGAACCCGGAGGGCTTATATGAATGTTATGAATGCATAATTCAAGCCCTGAGCTGAATACGGAACCATGCAGCTGTGCCGAGACAAGCACCTGGGGAATTCTACCTGAACCAGCACCCCCCCAAACCAGTGATATCCACCCAGCCTCCTTCTCCTGCTAGAATTAAACACAAAAAACCTCCTTCAACAAATGTACCAGATTTACACAAACCATTATTCATATCTAACCCAAGTGAGAGTACATTTAATTGGCAAAATCGTACAGCAGTAACTGCGTGGAGAATGAACCTAAACCAATTAATAGCGAAACACAACAGAACACAACAGAATCACCCGGTAGGAACGGGACAGATAATCTAATAAAGGGTCAAAGTTCAGCAGGTACATTGTGATTAAGCAGTTCTGCTGTTGCTTACAGTTTCTCAAAGGCTGCCGCCACGGCAACACGAGGATAACAAGGGGAACCTGAGACATAAAAGGAAGAATCTTCAAACGCGGGCGGAGCGTGTAGAGGGCAGACTTCTAATGAGAGACAAGCAACCTGAATTCTTTTGTGCTTTCCCAGTCGAGCGTTTAATTGTGAAAAAAGGTTTCAACAGGACCAAGAGCCGAATAAACAGGCATGCCAGAGCCGTGCAGTTGTTTTGTTTTTTTGAGGTATTTGAAGCGGGAAGACACGATGGCCCATGCTGTCCAGGAATGTGTTCCTCTCAGCATTAACCTGCATTAAGCTGCAATAGACCATAGAGCTAATTGGAAACGTGTCTTTGATCTGGGGAGTGTGTTTAAAAGGCACATTACTCATAGAAGAAAAAATAATAATAGAAAAATTCCTCTTTTTTAAAAGAAATTAAATAGGCTAATAAAAAAACAGCTGTAAAATTATGGAAGAAATGCCATAAGAAATGAAAATGCCAAATGTGAAATCATGTCTTTTGGGGAGCCACTAAGCAACACAGGGCTGACATTTCCAGCAAATTTCCACTGCAATTTCATACAAACTATATCAGACATGAATGCCAAATGCATTTCCCAGCTGGTGACAGTAATGCGAATGGGGTAAAATAAAACACACACACACACACACACAGACACTCACATACACACATACACATACGTAGGCGCGCGCACACACGCACACACACACACACACACACACACACACACACACACACACACACACATTTCAATGCCATGATAAACTATGTGTGTACAGAACACTTTTAACAACGTACAGTATGTGCTCATTCTAGGAACACCGTTTATTATCTAAATTGAAGATCAAGGATATTTTAAAAGGGCGTCAAGTTCATTAAACATTTGAAGCATTGATTTCTTAGCCCATTATGGGTAAATCCACACACTCAGTTTCGCAATTGTACAAATGGGTCATTGACTTCACAGCGGAATGGAGTCTATCTGTGAACATCTGCCATTCTAAAAGGTAACAGATTCAGCAGAAATGTTCTTGGGAATATTCCTAAATATCAAAGTTAAACAACAGCAGCAAAAAACTGTTATTAGCCAGACATGCCATTTGCTATTTGTATCTAGGATTGTACCCTGAATTTTAGGGCATGATTACTAAGACCTTTAGCAGGTGCAAAACCTTTTAGCGCACGCGAAACCAATTACACAACCAATTATTGTTCATGGAATTTGTTTTGCACTAATCATTGGCTGTGTTATTAGTTTTTGCAAGGTTTTGCACATACTAAAGGTCTTAGTAAACCAGGCCCATGAAGTGCATATTGTCCAACCCTCGGAAGGTGTTTGAGGGGTCACCAGTGAGGCGCAGTTTCCAAATGCCAAAAATAAGAAATGAGAGATTAGTTTTTAATTTGGCCGATACTGTGTGGCGATATTAAGACATAAAAATGAGTCAAATTCAACCCCTGCATTGGAATGTTTTAAATATTGTTACTGACTTCACGTGAAAATGAGATGGTAAGCTGTCTGGCATAAATTTTTTTTTTTCTTTTAACATACAAAAAAAACACTTATGTCATACGGTGAAATTATTTATGTAATTTCAAAATGGGTTGACCGGTCAACCGAACACCATATGGACCCGGAATTAACATAAGCAATTATGCTCCCGGGTATAAAATATGTAGATTCTCTTTGTTAATATCACTGGTGCAAGAAGGTGCTAGGAAGGTGTCACTTCTGATTTATTTAAATTTATTTTGCGTTTTTCTCTCTGTGGAATACAGCATCTCTCCTGCAGTAGCATTCCAGGCCGAAGACTGTGATCCGCAATCTAACTTTACTTACCTAAGCCGCTCATAACTAAAACTGCTCTGTCACCACAACTATGACAACTACACGCCAACCATGATTTTTGAGTTGATTCTGCCGTCGCAGTCAAATTTTCAATATCAATATTTAATAAATTATTAGACATTTTAAGTTGTTCATGCCTTGAATATGTGCTGAAATATCTTATGTAATCCACTTTACCAATCCCGTTTATTAATGTTAAATAAACCCCTCTGTTACCTTTGACAATGTGATAGCTAATCCTTGCTCTGCAACCACAGCAATGAAAACAAACACTGCTTTGTGATCACACCAACAATAGCGGCTTTAACCACATAAATAACTTTAACAAATAAATAACTGTTGCTACCATGGTTCCTATATGAAACAGTACTTTATATCACCACCTCTTAAACGTTACTGCTTAATAACAATGCCTCTGCTAAATTCATGCACAGTAACCAATCATTTGACAAATAACTAAATTTGATTTTTGCTTTCAAGAGCAGCAGGAAGCCTGATGCTTGAGGTCATGATTGCAATTGTTCAGTCTTTCACCAAAGAAAAAGAGCGTAATTTAATTGCAACCACTCCAGACACGCCGCCGTGATAGCAATTCAGTTCAACGCCAGTGCAACACTGTCATTAGTTCTGCGGTTAAATTTCCCTGTTATTGTACCTGAGCGCTTCCTTCCTCCAATTTATTGCCCGGCAAACCCTGTTATCATTCCTGCTTGTTTTTCTTCTCCAGTGTTCTCTGTGAAGCGTTTGGTGACGGTCCTTTTTGCAAGGGCGGCGTGAGAGATTGACTGAATGGGGACAGACTCGGCGGGAAGGGTTCTGTGTAGCGCTGAGAAGCGCTGTGCTCAGCACCACCAGCGTTCAGCAGATGATAGATTAACCCGCCCCGGATCGGCCTGCTTAACGTCCACCATACATTGTAACCCGGGGTTCTTGGACTATTTCTTCCAGAATGTTCTCCGACTTGCCAAGAAATGCAACAGAACCACCGGGACAAGCTGTTAAACTCTCTCCCAAGCACACTTTTTTCAAACAGGACACTGTACTCGAGCTTTCCTTGCTCACTCAGGATTCACATTCACGTTTAAATACATATATATGTACTCAACTACCTGTTGGGCGTATCGGTTGGCTGCTCAGTCAGGAGGAGCCTATTCTGCAGCGCACCTTGGCAAGCGCAGGAGGGGAGCGCTTCAGCGTCCAACCGCCATCTGCGTCTTCACCCAGCTCTGACATGACATCTGCCAGCGAATCCTGACAAAGCCCTTTTTCCCGTCTCTGCTTCCCCCCTCTCCCCTTATTTACATGTGTACACAGGGGGCCATATCCAGTCGGCGGGTTATGGCAATCACAACGGGAAAAGGAAATAGTTTAATCTGCGCATTTTCTTTATGAATGCGTACAAAATGCTAATAAGCCTGTGCGATGGGACGCCGTTACTTACGAGTCCTCCCCCTTCGTTTGAGGCGGGTCTCTAGGGGGGGGGGGGTTTCAAACGGATCTCGTTGGGCCTCACAATTAAGGTAGCCTTGCTTCTGATGCTATGCTAGCGACTGCCAATTTGCATATTAATAGACGCGTTAAAAGGAACCAAATTACATGTAAAATAGTGCTGATGTATTGACCCTGTGGTGACAACGGTATGCATCTCCAGGGACTGACAAGAAGGGGCCCATATTTTCAGAAGGTCAGTCATAGCGTTATATACTCATACATACTCAGGCAATTACAGGCCAAAAATAATGCAGTTGGTGGCCACAAAATATCTGTTCTGCCAAAACAGGGCGAGAGACAGCAGGCTTCCACCTGGCTAAAATAATTAAAAAATCACATACTACAGTGGATATGCTGTGTTAGTAATCATGAGCGATAACATGGCGGACAATAGTGTCTCACTTTTAATATAGACTCTTTTACCTCAATGGGACAACCTGGTTAAATGAAGGTTAAATTAAATTGTATTGATGACAGACTGAGGAAAACACACCAGTGAAGAATCCGTTCTGGATTTTTGAATCAGAGCATGATTAAACCCCAGCTGCAACAGACTCAGCGATGCCAGCAATGGACTGCATGTCTGCATTCATTATTTAGGAGAGGAGAAGGATCTTGACCTCTCCTGTCCTGGTTTGCTGGGGACTGGAGCGTCTCACAGCGCAAAGGGCATCTCAATCGAACGCTTCAAGCCATAAAGACATTCGCCTGGTCTGACAGATCGCCTATGGCGACCACAAACCTCAAAACAAGCGGCAGTCACAGTGTCATGGAATATCTAGCTGGGGAAAAAAAGACATTATTGATATCAAAAGGATGGAACGAAATTTACACGTCATACACGTTAGCTCGTGGTTACAGCCAGAAATATTGTATGAATGTGAGATTAACCCAGAATCACTTATCTCTGTACAGAGCACCGCACTCGGCTAGAGCCAGCGACGAGGCCAAGAATGAAACCAAAATTAAAGGACGATGTTGACTGAAGGAGAAACTAAACGCGCAGTCAGGAATCAATTTCCACCCGAGTGCAAGTAGCAATAGCCATTGTTGTTTATTTAATGTTCGCCAACACGAAGCGCTTATCAGGCAGTTATTTTTTTCTACAATAAACAGGAGGCAGACGCGTTTCACCCAACATGATTGCTGGACTCTTGCCGCACAGCTCACACGTTTCCCGCTCTGCAATGCAACCCACGACTCCCGCCATTTCAATTGTGCTTTTTTTCTTTTAAAACATTTATATAGCTCCAGTAGCGCTTCTCAAGCTAAACCAAGTCCTATACCATTTGGCAATTAGAATAACGCGGCCATAATTAACGGCAATTAGGGCCAGCTTACGCTGTGTGACCATGTCTCTGCCCCCAGGGGGGGTTGGTCTCCCACTGTTATTTCCTACGGTTAGAGTGACTTTTTATTCGGTCTTTACCGATGCAGACTGTTCACATGGGAACTCATTAGGACAGAGCTGAACTTTTAAACCTGATGTGTAATGCCTTAACTGCAGGCCGTGGGGACGTGGATGGAAAGTTTACCCAGCACCCTAGTAATCAAAAAGTCCTGATTATCCCGGTTAATAAAGACCTCATCTGCATGGTGATCACACTAGCGGGAGACGGCATAAACCTGCCATAAAATGGCAGCTGAGAAGCATAAAGAAACCCCTACGGAACGCACACACCAGAGTACCTCCGACACACGGAAACTGTATGAACAATATTAGTGCAGTTATTTATTCCTGCTGGATGTACGGGAACGCATAAATCTGTTCCGTGTGGAAGCCGAAGGAGGGATTGTTTTTTGGCGGTTCTCAAGGGTGCGGGCCATTCCAGCGCGATGCTCGCGAGCGTTTCCTGCACGGACCCCTTCGCTGTGTGCTCCAGACAATGTTCGCCAATGTTGTTTTATTTATCGTCCTTCAAATGCCTTCTTTGGACTCCCTGTACGCAACACGATTGTAATCCAACGCAACAGCAGCCCTGCCTCATATTTGACTTGCTGGAGGCCGATGTGTGGAGCTGCCTTTTCCCCCTGAACCCCACCATAACACTTGCAGTGCTGATATTCTTTATAACATAAAAGTACCAAACTGTAACCGATTTGATTACTCTGCGGATGAAGTACACAAATTAAGCCTAGCTGAAAACGTCCCTGAAATCCACACTGCTAGAGGATTACAAAAAAAAAAAAACTCACCACTGCCCTCCAGCAAAACGGCAATGCTGTAGGAGATGTGTTGATGCTTGATACGTTGACATATTTTTCAGAATAAAATCAATACCAAACATCAATTACAGTACGCTTTATTAAAAACTGTTTTTCATGCTGAAAGTTATTGCTTATTTAATTGAATGTAAGCAGTTTTTTATTGTTATGGCCAAAGGGATTAAATACCTCATACTTAATTTTGTAAGTCCAAAGCAAAGTTGCCTCGTTGTGAAACTGACGGTGTTTCAAGGAAAGCACTGCTCCGGAGCTGGCGTCTGGAAGTGCACTGTGCGCCAGCTGAGATCCCTACACCTGCCGACGTGCCGCGACACGGCGGTGTGAGGCAGCGGGGCGTGGTGGAGCGGCGTGGAGTGGAACCTTTATTCCGCCAGCGTGACCGGCATGCGAACGCGAAGGATTGCGCGCTGCAGGAATACGGCCTCACCTGCGCGAGGACTCCCGGCTCAGTCCCGCTGCGGCGGGATTATACAGGATTGAAAAGCCAGCGACACGGAACTGAACTCCGCCGCCGGAATGTCAATGAGACCCGGGTCGTGAGGGAGGGGAGAGAGACGCGGGTCTTTCTGTGACACCCTGCCGTCCCCGTGGCCCGTAACCTCACCGTTTAAACACCTGCCAAATTCAGATAAAACTGCACTTCAAAAGAAAGACAAAGTGTTAAAAAAAAAAAAGTGCAGTAAAAGAAAAAGGTCCTTTTCTATGTTTTACTGAGGTTGTTCCGTTTCTATTCTTTTGTGTTTATGGTAACTACTTTCAGAGGATTAAAAAGGTTTTACTAAGACTAAGAGCAAAGCGAAGATTTTCATAAAATCGCACCAAATGGCTCCGCCTGCTCTCTCCGTAAACAACTTCACATTCGTTCTTCTGCGTTTCACTGAGGGAAGGTGACTATGTGCTGCACATCACAAAAGATAAAACAAACTGCTTAAAGATAAGAGATTGCAAAATTTCATAATGCAGTCATAATGCACAAAGAGCCTAGATAGCATGTTCTCTTCATCCATACTTGTGGTCATATAATACACAAAACAGATATGCAGAAAGAGCCCAAACTGGCAAAGTATTAATTAGCCCCTCCCCCTCCCTCCGATAACCCATTAACCCACCTTTCAAACAACCCATGGAATAATTATATATCCTAAAAAGATTAAGACTGACAGACCAGAGGCCTCTAATTAGCTTTGATTCATTAGAACAACACGAGAGACGAGCTGAAGAGAGCCAATCTCAGCCCCCCCCCCCCCCCCCCCCCCCCGCTGCAGTCCAGCTGGGGCACGCCCCGCTTCTCGTCTCAGGACTGGCCACGCCCATCCATTAGCCCACCCCAGGGAGAACACCTCTGAACCGCGTGGCCCCCGCCTGCCTAACCCGCATGGAGTCACCCCCCACACCCCACACCCCAGCCAATAGCACCATGAGATCCCCCTCCCACCTCCACCCTCACCAAAAAACAAAAAAAAAACAAGTGTCACAGACTATTGGAACTGGAGCCTTAATTATAGAGCTTTCTCTGTCTAATAGCTCGCTCCACTCCCCCCCCAACCCCAGTCCCCATAATTCTTTATGCTTCTGCACACTGCTGACAAAAGCACGTCTTCCCCCGTAGCCAAATTACAGCCACCCTTTACTCCAGAGTGTGACGCGTAATTAAAGCTAAACATTATCAGCTCTGACCCTGGCGCACTGCGGTCAGAGTGATCAATTATAATTTGCCTGGCGCAATCCATATTAATTATGCACACCACTTGGTTTAGCACATTCATCTCTCCTCCCCTCCCTCTCTTCATTTCATAAACACACTAATTACCCTAGCAACCGCAGCGTTGCATCAGAATCCATTTTGAGTTTTCCCGAAGCCTCCCGAGGCCTGGTAAGCACGCAGCCGTGATCGGGCGTCACCTCCCAAACTTTATTATCTGACGTTCCCTCATTGACTACGTTCTCCACCTTCCCTTGCCCTGGCGAGCCTGAAATAAGGGCATTGGCAGCCATCTTCAGGGATGTCCCAATTCTCACTCGCCTTGGAAGGAGTGAAGAAGGCTCCCTGTTCTGTCCAGATCACAGAGGTCTTCCCACCCAACACGCACGTCGGAGTAGCAGTTGCATGTGATACCCCAGATATCGATGTGAATCGAGATGACCCGCTTACCTTACAGTGGATGATCGGCAGGGAAGTCCATTTATAAGTGCCACAATGAAACGTTTATCTTCTGTTAAACAGCTAATTTAACAATGCACCCTTTGAAAATTATGGGGAAATAATTTAGCTCACTTGCGACAAATAACACATTTATTTTATTGATACCTTCCAGCCGTGTTTTTAATGCCTGAAGGTTGAATAAAATAAAGGCTATGAAGAGTAAGAGCCATTAATATGTGGTACAAACGAATACAGTAGACAACATACATTTGTGCAAAGCGCACTCCCATTTATAACTACAAATGAATATGTATGGAGTTGGCATTTGTGCAAAGTACATGGATCTATTTGATGTGATTAAAGCCATCTAGCCGACAAACAAACACGGCTTAAGTGAATTTAATTAAAAATACAATTGAGTTGCAAAGGTCAATAAAACAGCCATCGAGACAGTAACCCCACCAAACAAACATTTGTGGCTGGCAGCCATTTAGGCACTCGCTACAAGTGTTCAGGCTTTTACAGAGGTTTTAGCGTTACAACACCACAGGCCTCTGGTGCACAGACAGGCCACTATGCATTCACAGACAATCCGTTCATTTGAGGCACTTCGGACAGATCAGACTTTGTATTGTTCAGATGGCCTGATAATGAGCACACAGGATCAGATTAACAAATTCCCACAACAGATTAGCGCAGAGACCCACACAATGCCTGCACTGAACACATTTCCGCGAGCACAAAGACTACTATCATCCAAAGTACTGAGTCGATGGTGTCTGTGGCTCACGTAAATACCTATGTGGTTAAAACTCTGCTTGAGGACGGATATATTTGGGTACCCACGCCAGCGGGCGTGTCTCAAAAACAAATGTTTTTGTGCCAAACCACACTCTCTGCATTGTCCCAGTCAGTTCACTGCCTATGTGGGACACAGTCCTGCAATCACAGCCTTCCAGTCAAGCCCCTGATGTTAATACCATTAAAAAAAACATTACCGTCAACTTCTCCATCTGGGGATTCATGATTTAACAGACCACATTTTGTCAGGAATTTCAAAAATACTCCAATACAGGATTTCATTCAAAATACCACGGGTCAGTTGGACCTACAGTAAGTGTAGGTCCCCACCCAGGATACAGCATTGTGACCTTTAACCTTTTAACCTATGACCCTCTTGGGACAGCAGGACACTTAACTTTAGCGCAGGACACAGCTGCAGGGTTAATTAAATAGGGTTAAGACAAACTGTGATGTACGCATCTCCTTATTGGTGACCCGAAAGTAAACTACATTACAAGCAAACAGAACTGCTTAGTTTCAATTTTCTACAAACACGTAGATATGCTCTAGTCTGTATTAACCCCTCGTTTTCCTACTGGGTTTATGTTCGTGCAAATGCATCGGCCGCCCCTGTACAAACCCCACCCCTCAAGTCCCCCCCCCCTCCCCCCTGAGCTACTCCAAAGCACCCTTCACCTCCTTTACCCCCCCCTCCATCTCTCACCTCCCCCTTCCTAAAGGCAGCCCTGACCTCCCCCCTCCTCCCCTCGACGGCTCTCTCCGCTCCTCCCCGTGGGCCTCTATTCTACTCTACTCTTCGCCCCCCCCCCCCCCAATTGGCTCTCCCTCCCAACACAAAACCACTCAGCTCTCCACGTTTTCGTTTCCCAACCTCCATCTTTCCTGACATGAAAACGACCCTGGTTCCGCCGGCAGTGTACGACAGGTCAAAAGCAGAGCTTTATGTGCCCTATAAAAGGCCTGCTCTCTCCAAGCGGGACACCCTTCCCCAGAAAGCTGTTTCTCTCGCACCATCCCGTCGCTGGAACCCATAAATCTTCCAAACAGTTTTAAAGTCTCTGGTGTCCCCCTCCCCTCGCCCCCACCCCCCACCCCCCCACCACACACACACACACACACACACACACACACACACACACACACACACACACACACACACACACACACACACACACACACACACACACACACACACACACACACACACACACACACACACACACACACACACACACACACACACACAAAATACAGAGGCCCGGACTCTTACCTCCACATATAAAATCGGGAAAATCCCGATTTTATCTCCCAGCATGCCCTCTGCCCAGTTGTCGTCCACTCTCCGAATCACAGTCAGAATTTCATCCTGCATTAAAATAAATAAATAAATATATAAATCACTCACTCAATTACCGGTAAATGTTTTTGGCCGACGAAGCTATATGCGAACAACGTGCGACCTTTTCATAAAACCAAACAATTTCAGCATTTATTGGGCCATCTGGGCTGAAATTCAAAGCACATTAATATGGCATAAGAGTGACAGTCATTAGATCTGTGAAATTTCACTTTTATACACGGGATGGTGTGATACACTGCGGTATATTCCAGTTGATTTATTACATGAAGAGGAGCACCAGGTTCCGCTTCATTGTGCTCACAAGATCCTTGAAATGAGTTGAGGCCTTCCTTTACAGGCTACCATAAAATGATAATAAACTCATATTTCTTTACAGTCTAAGGTGATTCCCTTAAATACAGGAGGGGGAGCAGAGCTGTTGTAGGAAGGTGAGCGCGACCATGAACCTCATGCCTTCTGCATCAGGGATGGGTACAATTCCTGCAGATCTCGCTTTCGCAGGAAGAGGTTGCCATGCGAACAGGAAGCAGGAAGTGTGAGTAGTCTAAATCCAGGGCTGAGATAGGGGAGGAGCTACAGTACAGTCGCTGTAGGGCTTTCAGTTAGACATCCTAAAAGTGTGGACTATATTTTATCAACACTTTCATGAAACAAAATACATACGGAAACACACACACACACACACACACACACACACACACACACTCGAATAATGTGAATCACTATTTCTTTACCATTGTACTATTGATCAAGAATACTCTAGAGAGCCATGCACTTACAGAAGGCAGGGTCTTCTGCAATTCATAATCAAGTACCGGTCAAAGATGATCTAATGCTTGCTATTCAGACATAACGCTGCATTGCCTGACATTATTCATAAAGCATAGTCCTGACACTGCACCAGACAATGTGCCGTTTAATCAATACGCTGGTCATTTAATTTGACGGGACTACTCTGATCGAGGCACAGAGAGGTCAGAACGATAGTGTCGCATAATGGTTAAGGAACTGCCCTTGTAACCTAAAGGTTGCAGGTTCGATTCCCAGGTAGGACACTGCCGTTGTACCCTTGAGCAGAGTACCTAACCTGCATTGCTTCAGTATACTGTATATCCAGCTGTATAAAAGGATACTATGTAACAAATGCTAAATCTGTGTAAGCCGCTCTAGCTAAGAGCGTCTGCTAAATGCCTGTAATGTAATGTAATGTAATGTAATGTAATGGAAAGACAGGTACCATGGTAGAAAGCCATGGAGGATGATTATTGTTATGTCCGCCTGGTCTAACTGCACAGAAGCAACCATGATGAGGTGGCGGAATTAGTTTTCATGTAAAGTAACAATTATTGATAAATCGGTCTTCTACACGAGGCATGCAAAACACTTTCCTGAGGCTTTTTCTTTTTTCTTCCTCCATTGATTGGCTTAATTATAATCCTGATTTACGCATGTTTAATGAGCGTAAAAGAAGCACCAGTCAAGCATCCCAGGCGCTGCGCAACAGGAATATGGAAGCGAACGTTACGGAGTCCGACAGACTGAATCCAGGAGCAAAATCCCCGTTTCACCGACCCCCCACCCCCCACCCACACGGACGAGGAGGGCCAGCCGCTAATGATACGCCTGGGGAGGGCTGGGATTTCTGTAATTGACCCATCTGCTGGTGGAAGACCCCCACCCCTCGGTGTGGGATTAGGGATTGGCAGAGGGCCGTCTCCCTGCTAAATTCATTACACAGGCGCTGGGTCCAGCAGGAGGGGTGTGAGGGGGATGGGGGGGGGGGCAGAGGTTGGCTCCTCCTGTTTGATTGGCTCTGGAAAATAACAGGGGAAGGCAGCAGCTTTTGGTGGAGGTCTGACACATGGGTGTGTGGGTGGGGGGGGGGGGGGGCGTTTCGCTCACACAATGCATTTAACACAGACTTGACCCTCTCCTCCTTCTGCCCGGTCTGACTGCACAGAAGCAACCATGAAGAAGATAATCACCCCTCCCATTCCCACAGGGGCGAGTACAGCGACCACCCCCCAGGCACCACCCCTTTTCCCAAAAAAAAAAAAAAAAAAAAAGGAATTGGACACTGATCTATCTTCCCCTCTCTGCCCGGGCAGTGGCATGGTGGGTGCGGTTGGCCGAGCTCCACCGGGGGTCGTGTTTCACCATCCAGACAGAGGGTCATTGTGTCAGCTCAAATCCCTCACTGTAAATCCTGTTCAGTGGATTGTGTGCCTTTAGCCGGGATGATGTAACCGAAGATCCGGGTATTAAGTCTAAGTAAGTGAACGTGTGTCCAGGTCTTTATAGAATTTTTATATAGTCTGAGTCAGTGGTTTAGCTGCCACCATTTTGTGGATCAAAATCTAACAGGTGTTTCAGTTTATAGACCTGATTCGTAAGTTATGTGACATTCGATGCAAATGTAAACCGTTCTGCAATAAAGTTAACTGTTAAGAGTTTTATGCTGTTCCTTCTGACCTGACAAAGAAAAGGCCCAGTAATCACACTTGATCGTAGTCTTATACCCTGGAAGAGAGGAAGCGCTCTAACTACCACCACACACTGTAACCAGGTTCTCTGTGCATTGAGGATGACGTTTTCTGCTCTGTTCTTGTGAACGGCAGCTCAGTGCCACCATTTCCTGTGAAGAACGGACGAGAAAAACAGGGAGCTTCGTATTTTAGAGATCGCTCCCGGCGACAAAATGCAGCGGTACTTTTCAGATTCAACAGCTCCAAAGTATTTGGATAGACGGCGTGAGCGGAAACGCAGTGACTTTCTTCCAGGTCGGAGAAGGCAACAGTCGGGGAAACAAATTAAGTTTTGACTGCAGCGAGGCAATCTGACGCACGCCCCCCTTTTTCTCTGCCGCCCACAAAAGGCGGGGAGCTCCGGTAGCGGGAGGGGCGGGAACCGACGTCTTCCGCGCCAGCGAACTCGATCTGTCCACAGCCAGCTCCGTCTCCACATAATTACACACATTATGCAGCTGCCCAGGCTACCTGGGAACAGCCTTGCCAAATGCTTAATGCACTCCGGGTATCACTGTCATACTTGGAGCCATTTCAAAGAAGATGAAAAGGCATTCTGGTCGGGCTTTGTCCGCAAAGACTGCCGCGCGTAATTATCCTCTCATCCCAGCAGTGTAATTTTTTCTCGCTCTGGGGAAAAAAAAAAAAAGTCTCAAAATTAAAAATCGAGCACGCCGTCATGACAAATATCAGCGCAGCGAGGATAACGGCCGTTGTTCGGCGGCGGGGGCCGTTAATTAGAGCCTGGTTGGCTGTTCTTCAGAAGAACAGGAAAAACACACGATTAAATGAATGCACTCTGAGCGATGCTTTAAAGTGAAGTTATAAAAACTATGAAGCCTAAAAAACGGAGAAATTGAACTAAGTATGTTCGTAAGTATGTTCGTAAGTATGGTATGTTCGTAAGTATGTTCGTAAGTATGTTCGTAAGTATGTTCGTAAGTATGTTCGTAAGTATGTTCGTAAGTATGTTCGGGCACGCGTACAAGACCTTCGTGAAGTAAATGCCGCAGGCCTACATAACACGTACACAGTTTCATTTTAGACGTGCTCACCACTCAGCAGGTGTTTCAGGGAGTTAGTTTAATGTTATTCATAGTCAGAGACAGTGACAGAAGACCATCTTGCCAGAACGTTGACTAGAAAATGAATGGGAGTCAACAGGCACAGGTTAGAAACCTTAACGCTCCACACCTGGCATCAAGGATTGGGACAGACTGTTGATTATTAAACTATCTTCATATTAGACTAGGATTGGCACTTTCATTTTAGACTGTTTGAATATTTTACCAGGAGACCACGATTCAATTACTCCTTGCTTGGATCAGCACTGACATACTTGTTAATAAAAAGAAGGAAAATGTGTAGGTTTGTTCTTTGTCATCAATATTTATGAAGGAAACAAACGAAGAATCCTGCATAAAATAACAAAATAACAAAATGACATTGCTGAGAAGTGGGAGAGAAAGCTTATCTCTTTGCGGCTACTCATTATTTACATAGAACTGAGTTTCATTGCAAAAAAAAAAAAAACACGTGGGCTTTGCATTTGCTCCTGGGAGTCACAGAACACTCAATTAGTATTTACTACAAATGCACAAACTAATAGCCTGCAAATGAGGTAGAGTGGCTCATTAATAAAATTAGCAGTGGACACTTCAACATTTCTTAAAAGGCGCAAATCTGAGTAACATTGTGAACTCATTATAGATTATAGAACACAAAGGTTTCTGGTGATTTACGGTACAGTGCGATACACTGCCTGGCCAAAAAAAAAGTCGCACACTCTAATATTTCCTTGGACCCGCCTTTAGCTTTGATTATGGCGCGCATTCGTCGTGGCATTGTTTCAACAACCTTATGCAACGTCACAACATTTATTTCCGTGCAGAGTTGCATTCATTTTTGTCGAAGATCTTGTTTTGACGGTGGGAGAGTCGAACCACTCCGTAAAGTCTTCTCCAGCACATCCCAAAGACTTTCAATGGGGTTAAGAGATCAGGACTCTGGTGGCTAATCCATGCGTGAAAATGATTCCTCATGCTCCCTGAACCACTCTTTCACAATTTGAGCCCGATGAATCTTGGCATTGTCATCCTGAAATATGCCCATTGATGGGATAACCTGGTCATTCAGTACATTCAAGTACTCAGCTGACTTCATTTTATTGCTGCATAACGTTGCTGAGCCTAGACCTGGCCAATTGAAGCAACCCCAGATCATAACACTGCCTCCAGAGGCTTGTACAGTGGGCACTATGCATGACGGGTGCAACGGTGACTTTCTTTTTGGCCAGGCAGTGTAGTTCTGCTGGTGTACACCCTCCAAAATGAGTCTGTAACTGTGCAGCATTCACTAAATACTGGAATAAAGTGCTGTACATATTAGAATACGGGTAAAAACAAGCGTGCATATTTTTGTTTAATAGGTTCAAGCTACATTTTTTCCCGTGATGATAAACACTATTTCCCTCCATTTAAATATCTTGTGTTTGCCAAGCGACAAAAATCATAATAACCGACTGCAGGCAGGGGCTACGGTATTAACAGCATGCCATCTGTCAGAGTCTCTTGAAGAAAATCCTCCTTTTGATGTTAACTTTGTTATGCCAGAATAATAACAATTACAACTGAGTGTTTTATTTAAGAGACAGAGCCGAGCATATCGCCGTTGTTTTTGAAGGTGGAGAATTACTGAAACAAAACGCCTCACGCTGAGAGAATAGAAAGTGCCGAGACGGAGTGTGGGATCTCGGTCGATGAGATTATCAAACTGACGAGCACTTTGATGTGAGCCACTGTGTGTAAATTAAACTGGCTGCTCCCCCTAATGAAGCTGTAATGAGAACAGGGCTGAAGGTGAAGAGAGAGGAGTCTACTGCGAGAGAGAGGGAGAGAGGGGAGAGAGGGGGGGAGAGGGAGGAGGGGAGAGGGAGAGGGAGAGGGTGAGGGGAGAGGGAGAGGGAGAGGGAGAGGGAGAGGGAGAGGGAGAGGGAGAGGGAGGGCTGTAGCAGTGTTTTAGAGCATAGGAGAAATGTGTGTCTATGATTAAGGTTATGGGGGAGAGAGAAAGAGAGGGAGATATAGATAGCTTACCCTCTTTTTCCATAAGGGTACATAGCTTACATGTTCTTTGGTCTCAATTTATATATTTTTTTTTTTTTGCGGTAATGTATGCTTGGGAAAAATTTACAATAAGCCTATCATGGCAACAAACCATTAGAGAATTGAGAGACCAAGAGAGAGAGAGGGTAAGAGAGAAAGTGAGAGAACGTGGGTGTGAAGGAGAGAGATGGAGAGAGAGGCAGAGAGAAGCTCTGTGGCTGACTGAATCCTTCTGAGAATGACTAGAGTAGGGGGGTTTGAACGAATACACCAACATCCATATTATTGATCCAGTTAAAAAAAAACAAAAAAAAAACAGAAAAGCGTTGGCGGTCTTCATAAATGCCAAGACCCCTGCCTGTGGACAGAGTGCGTAGTCAGCAAACAGGCTTGACTGATTACCTTGGTGAAAGTCAGGCAGTCCTTGTCCTGGTCCTTGTCCTTGATCTCAAAGTCGTACAGAGCCTTGCCCTGCGGCGGGGTCTGGGAGAGGGGCTTGATGCACTGGATGTAGCTGGCGGGCAGGAAGCCATGGCTGCCGTTCAGCTCTCCGTGGTACCAGTTCTCATCCACCTTGCGGCGCAGGATGATGATGTCACCCTTATTGAACTTGAGGTCGCCCGGTTCCTTGCCCTCGTAGCTGTAGAGAGCTTTCCCACAGGGCAGCTGGGGAACATTCTGGAAAGATAAAAAAACACAAAAAAAAACAACTACGTCACATACAGTCTCTTAGTGCCATAATTATAGGTTTGCCAAATCCCAGCATTTCCTTCAGTGTGGGTAGAGTGAGCTGAGGTGAATTTATGTGAGGAAATTGTATCCTGCACTTGGAATGTTAATCTTGCCCTGAAACTATGACATCACCACTGCAGCCAAGTAACATTTGCGTTTCCTAGGACTACAGCAGAGCTTACTATGCATTCAGTTATGCGATATTCCTCTTCACAGGACTTTATATTTAGGCATTTAGCAGACACGCTTATCCAGGGTGCATACAAATGCATACAGAAAGGTTTAGGGAGTCAAGAGCTAATGTCACCTCATTAGGGCCACACCAGATGGTTAATATGTTAATTATTAAAGAGATACTGCAGAGCCTTTTCTAAGGCCTTTTTTACCTCTTCAATTTGAACTGGAACTCATGAGTAGGTTTTGTCCATATGACGATGATGCCACGTAGTCATATTATGAATATTCATACAGACAAAGAGTGAAATGGTGTGTCAATATAAGTCGTAATATTAACGTTAGCAGTAATACAAAGCAATTCGCTTTAAACTAGCTAGTTAGCAGGACAAGGGTCCTCAGTCTCAAAAAGAAAAAAAAAAACGTTGGTCTCAGCTTTTATACCACGTGCACAGCCGAGACCACCCTAGGATCACCTCAACTCCACCCATTTTTATGTTAAGGATCTCCCCGGAACCCCCCGGAAACCAGCGTAAGCCTACACAGAAACTCAGAAAACACCCATTTTGACTAAACATAAGATTTTCGGACAAAAACAGTTGTGTATGATCATAATCTAACCCAAAACATCGGTTTTCAACGGGAAAAGTCGTTTTTGACTGCAGTATCACTTTAAGCAGCAAATACATTAACCAACAGCACAAAGTTAGGCACCATGGTAGGTGCAAGAGCGAAACTGAGAATGTAGTGCTTGAAAAGCAATGCAAAAAGAGTTCAACATCAGGTGAGCTGAGATGCCATTTAAACGGGCGTGTTTTCAGTCTACAGCAGAAGACACACAATGACTCTGCTCTGCTGTCCCCCATTGCAGTGCGGCGTTCATTTCCACCACTGGGGGGCCAGAGGAGGGCCCCTTTAGGGTCAGGAGGGGACAGAAAGGTGACCTGGCGGTGGGATGCATAGTAGAGGAGTCTGTCAGGAGTGGGTGGTTTGATAACATTACAGCTGGGAGGGTGCTGCTGCTCGTGCTTCATTTTGACTTGCACGCACGCACGCACGCACGCACATACAAGCTAAGCACAAGCTATTCACAAATAATCCCCACAATGCTTGAGTTCATGAACCCACCCCCGCCAACACAAAACAATGTTTGGGTTAGTCTACCGATAAGCTCATTGGCTCAATTAGAAACAGGGAACTGCTGTCAGACAACACAAGCAGCTCACAGAGTCAAACCCATACGACATTCGAACAGACTAAAATAGCCCTGACTCGTCACTTACCCAATCAGGCTAGCGGCGACAGCCCACTTGGCTGGTTTTTGCATCTCCCAGCCAAGTGGCCAAGTGTTATAGTTGAACACTTTTCCAAAGAACGCACACGCTTAGCCACGATATGGGATAACAACAATGTCACAAGACAGGCCAGCAGGAGGCCGTTAAACCATTCTCGTCGCTCTGTCAGGCGAGTCCGGCATCAGAGTCAGCCCTGTTCTTTGAAAGCCCAGCCCAGAGGGTATGGGCTCGGAGGCTATTGGCTTGTGCTAGCAGCATTACTGATCGTCAGCTGACGCTCTGCATTGTCTCATCGCAATGGCGGCTTGTTTACTTTGCGCTCTGAGTGACAGCACAGAAAGAACAGTCACATGAGCTAATGCACCCGTGCTGCGGAGGAAAATCGCGGTAGGACATGTCGACAATTACCGCCGTTCGATGAAAGCAGCCCGTCGTGGAACAGAGGGCTGCTATAAAGCAGTGAGCAGATGTGAAAGGTGGCGGCTGGGAGGTGCTGAGGGGGTGTGGCCTGGGTTTCGGTACGCAGCTGGGAGCGTGTGGAAAGCTCCCCGCCTCTGATCGCCCGACGCGGCAGTGACACGCCCCGCCCCGCTCACCGCCGCTCTCCCCCGCCCCACCTGCACGCCTCGCCCACAGGCAGCATGTAGCTCATAAAAAATGAAAAGCAGCCTTTTGCTTAAAAACAAAACAAACAAAAAAAAAAAAGACACTGAGCGTGAGACTCTTCATTTATTTATTTACGACAGCGAGGAGAGATAGAGAGAAGAGATGGAGAGATAGAGAGAAGAGATGGAGAGATGTGGGTGATAGGGGAAAGAGGGAGGTGAAAAGTGAGAAAGAGAGAGTGAGGGAGGGGGGGAGAGAGAGGAGTGCGGGGGAGAAGAAGAAGGAGGAAGAGGAGGCGGGGGGAGAGAGAGAGAGAGAGAGAGAGAGAGAGAGAGCGAGAGCGAGAAAGAGAAAGAGAGAACGCAGCAGCCCAGATGACAGATTATCAGCGCGGGAAGCTAGCACACACCCATCCAGTGGCTCATTACACACGCTCATCACGATGCTCTAATGTGTAGCATATTTGTTTGTGATTCTATTAGCGCTGCTTCACAGGAGAAGGTGCCAGAACAGCTTTCCCATGGGGGGGGTGGGCATGCGGTCAGAGACAGACGGGGTTTAAAAAAAGCCGCCTGACCCTTCAGCGTCGATGGTGCTCTGCAGTCTCCATTGGCTCGTTTCTACCGCCCAAAATCATAGTTATTTGCTGCCTGTGGTTTCCTCAGGATTCTGACGCACACTTTGGGTCCGTCACGGCGGATTGCGAGTATACGAGCCGTGATCGTTCCGCCAAGCGTCGCTCACGGCGACGGTCACTTTCGGGGCAAGGCCGATCCTGCGAATCGCAGGCCGGCGGAAAAGGCCGTTCCACACTGCGATTGGTGGAAACGGCCGAGGCTGAATCCGTCGCACAGTTACAGGGGAAAATGTCAGCTGTAAGTGCAGCTCCGCAGAGTAATTTATATCTGGAGTGTCATTTCGGGCCGAAAAATCCCTCTGCCACACAGGACACAATCACACCCCACTCCTCCCTCCCGCCTCTCCAAACCTGTGTGAGCTAGATGAGCACTTTATGAGACCCGATCTGACCACTGCGTGAGGGCGCCGTCCCCAGTGCAAGCCGCTTTATTAGGGACCATCATTAAATCTTATCCTTTTCATAAAACGCGCCGTCCCCATGTACAGCTAAAATCGCATTTGAAGGCCTCAATGGGCACTGCGCTTTCATTTCTGTGGAACTTTTTAAGCAAGGGAGACATCTTTACAGCGCTTATGCAACATTATTGATTTCGTTTTTATGTATTTTTATCGTACAACAAAATTGTGATTGCGTCGTCGCCGCTGTGCCGCTCGAGTGTAAAGAGCAGCGCGGCTGAAGCGTGTGCGTTCCTCCGACACGCTGACGCGTGAGCCAGCGACCGCATTGCGTTCTGCGGTCTTTATGCTGACCGCGACACGCCTGGCTGTCACCCCCGGCCGTGTGCCCTTACTGCACCCCACTGCACCCCTAGAGGAAAGACGAGCCATGTAGCTCTGGGAAGGGCCGTCTGAGTGCGCTTTAACCCTCGGCTGACGCACGCAAGGGGGCCGGGCCTGTCACCAACCGACAAATTTGTTACCGTCACTCCGGACAAAGATCTGCTTAAATAATGATGTTTTCAAACAATAAAATTAATCTTCAACGCAGGATGAGAAGACGACGACAGAGTAGCAAAACAACCGCACACACAGCGGTCTTTAAGACAGACGTCGGTCTGCTAGTCCGATAGTGTCACTAAAATATAAAGCTCCATTCATTCTGTTCATTCCCAGTCAGCAGGAATCCTTACTTACTGGAAGCCATTTCAAGCCCTTCCTGCAGCACTGTACGCAGAACGTAATTACACCACATTCTCCATCTTTGTTCATAATGGGAGGAGACGTTAGTCATTATCCTACAAGATAAAAGAGCTGTCCCCGGTGACGGAGAGAAGCAACGTGTGCGAACGCTCGTCTGAAGTATAAATATACCTCAGGTACACAGTGGCAATCTCGCTCCCTCTACACAAATAGCATCTTTAACTGTTATTATTTTAAATGGTTATATATGTCATGGAAATTCACACTGACGGTCATTAACGTCATCCGCCCAGGGTGGTGTGCTTAGAGTTTATTTTCTGCCCCTTTATTAGGATTTTAGCTACAGCTTAGAGAATGTGAAGGGAGAAGGTTGTGTTTTTGTGTATGTGTGTGTGTGTGTGTGTGTGTGTGTGTGTGTGTGTGTGTGTGTGTGTGTGTGTGTGTGTGTGTGTGTGTGTGTGTGTGTGTGTGTGTGTGTGCGTGGGAAAGATAGTAACCTCTCTCTGGCATGTGTGTGTTTGTGTGTGTGTGTGTGTGTTTTTGTGTGGGGGAGGGGCATATAGTAATCCCTCCCTGGGTGTGTGTGTGTGTGTGTGTGTGTGTGTGGTGTGTGTGTGTGTGTGTGTGTGTGTGTGTGTGTGTGTTATTCGGCCAGTGAGGCAGACCGGTATCTGAACCGGTCAGCACAACCAGCGCTCTGCATCCCAAAGCAGCAGCTCAGCCTTGCAAATATTATGTACTCACAATCAATTAATAACACATGGCTATCATACTCAGGGCAATTAACCCGCTTTAATACAGATCGCCTGTGAGACTGCAGCCATCCTGCAGCATTCCTTAATCTGCATTCTTAGTGCAGTAAGACTGTTACATTCAGCGCACACGCACGCACGCACGCACACACACACACACAACGTACCACACGGTTATTTTACAAGACAGGCGATGCTGAAACACAACACCGTGATCCGAATACATGCAAATAAAAAAATATCCAATTTCATTCAAAAAAGATCATCTACATCCTGCCCTCCTACAGTGGTTCAGCTATAGTAACGGCTGGCAAATTCTCCCTCATGAACTTCTAATATTCATAAGTGCAGCTATATTCCTGGTAACAGCATTTACAGGGCCAATCGCAGTCCAGCAGCAACAAAAATGTTTATCTCCACGTTCTAAATGGTCTAATCTCAGGAGACCGGAGAAAGCGCACAAAATGCTCCTTGTGTAGTCTTGTTCTAAAAACAGGGGAGAATATGCACGGCTGCCCTCTCATCCAGTTAATTATGGTTTACACACCTACACCTAGGCCAGCTGTCTGAAATATTATCTGCAGTCTGCTTTAAAGTAAGCATTTAATTTGCACCTAATTAGAAGAAGAGAAAAGTATGGATGAAGGCCTGGAAAAAAAGGTTGCTATTTTTCCTTTTTTAACTTAACTTGAAGGAAGAGCCTTGCCACTGCACACGTTAAGTCAGTGTTAGCCTAAGCGCCTAATTAATGAAGTACACTGCTAAGCACATCTTTGCCCTACCTTGACCTCCTGTATGTCTGAATCAACAACTTTTGAAATACTCTTCCACATAGCAACTAACATTGTTCAAATGGCACAACTGTCATTTAGCGACAAAGATACTTCCTGACTACGGGCGTGTACTCCTTCTAATTCACACTAGCTTTCTGGATAAGCATCTTATCACCAATAAGAGATAGATGATCTTCCCATAGGAAGCTAAACGTAGATGTTGGTACCAAGCCAATGGCAATGCGAAACTCAGTGCTACATACGGCTTGTTTTGCAGCTGCACAAAAGGACTGGAGAAGCTGCTGATTGGACGAAAGCGTCGAGATGCACTTCACCAAAGAAGTCGCTCCACTAGTAAAACCCTTCAACAACAGATTCAACAGGCTGGTCGCTGCAAACCACATTCATTACGGAACATTGTGTAAGCCGTACATATGGAACTCCCGATTATCCCTCTTCAGCCTTCTAAGGCAAGACGCTAAATCTGATCCTTTTGATTTAAACCGGTCCCTTCCCTCTCCTCCCTCGCTGAGCCCTAATCTCTGTTAAAACTGTTATAAATTCCCACACAAAAAAAGAAACAGGGATACAGCCTGTACCTGTAAAGAGCTAAAAAGCGATACGCTTAATGATGAGTATAGCTTTCTCAGAAAAACTGAAACTAATGCCCTGGGGTGAGCTCCAGTAAATTAGGCATGGAAACAAGAAATGAGTGCGGAAAGGCAAATAGACGCTCAAAGAATTAATTACTACATTAATGCCAGACTGAAGAGCCAAATTTCCCACGTTTGACATATTTGTGACAGATGGAATATACCGTACAAGGGCATTTACAACCGAACTGTACAGGGCAGAGCGCGTAATCTGAGCTGTTCCAGCTGGGTAACAGGCCAGTAGGCACAAGACAAAATATTTTTGCATGGAATTTCACGGTGTGAAATAGTGATGGTACAAAACGAGTGTCCATCATGCATCAGGACATTCAGTTAGGTCAACTCCCACATAGCCGCCTCCCACGTGAGAGACCTACGGATTAACCGATGCCCTCATTTAAATGTTGATGTCAATTTCTAATCAACGTCGACAGCCTGGCAAAGAGCCACCTTTTACACAAGTGCAATAATCCTTACATTAACGGTCCGTCTTTATTTGCGCTCTTGGTGCAAACGAGGACTACTGGACTTGCCCTGCTGTTTGCGATGGATCGTCTATGTTCAGTGTGCTGTGAACACAGGGAGAAATTGGAAAAATTTGCTGAATGAGCAAAATTTTGCATATTCACATTTTGAAATTGCTTCAGCTGCTATGCTTGTTTTAATTTTTACTGGTTTATCCAAACTTTCATGTAACCGCCTCCCCTAAAACATTATGTAATTTTTGTTTTGTTAAAATCTTTGACATATGGTAGTGATTTGACTTTATATTTTATTTCTAATGTTCAATAAGCAGGAGAACGTACAGGTTGTTTTCTTTACTTTATTCAAGACCGATATTGTTCAACATATTGCATTATGGGAATATCATTTTGATAATATTGTGGGCTCAGTATCATCTCATGCCTACAGGCCAATGTGTGTAATTTGTGTTGTCTGCATGACTGTGTGGCCCGCGTGTGTGTGTGTGTGTGTGTGTGTGTACGTAGGCTAAATAAAAATGAAACAACTAAAAACAAGGTTAAAGAAATAATTGAGGTCACCCAAATCCACCAAAAGCATTACAATGAAAAAAGCCATGTTGGTAAGAGAGACCAAGGCTGCACATGCCACAGGATTTACACACTGAACACTAACTGAACCAATCAACAATCAAGGCAGGACTCCTGTGACCACGCTGACCAATAAAGGAGCCGGACCCATAAAATCAAACGCTACCGATTACCAATACAGCACTGAGCAGTTCCTGTTTCCATCACTTACTGGAGAGCGCTCATCAGCGCCACGGTGCGTGCCATGTTGGTCTGACTCCACAAGCTCAACACCAGCGCAAACCCCGGCGGCAACGGCATTGCTGCTCGTGCCACTTAGCTCTCTGTGTACAGGCAATCCCCCAGCGCACCCCTAACACTGCTCACTCTGAGTGACAGCAGGAGAGACGCCTCGCAAATCAAACGCAAGACAAAGTGAGCATAACAATCTACTCTTGTTGTCGTTAGCATATTAGCGCTACGAGCGACTTCCGATTCAACAACTCTTTCCAGGCATGACTTCAGCGCAGTGCTGATTGGTGGATGGCTGTAGCCTGGGCGCAGGGACGGAGAGTCGATGGGCAGCTGCTTCCAATCAGGGTTCTCAGTGGGCAGTCTCCTGGGGTGGGGGGGGTTGGCAGAGTGGGTGATCTCAGGCTACAATCGGCCAACACACAGTGCTAATGATGATGCCGTGTGAATCTGTGCACCCGTCGGCTCACCCCTAGAAGAGCCCCCCCCCCCCCGGGGACCCCCCTTGCACGAGGGCCGAACATCTGTGGCCCCAGCTCACATTTCACACACCCCCCCGCCCCAGCTTCATAGAGTAGCCCCACCCCCCCTGCCCTACTGCAGGGCAGGCACAAAACGTCCCGTCTCGCATCGCCCTGACCAACGCATTTCCACTTCCTGCTGCTGGTTGCTGGGACGACCTGTTTATTTGCCGAGGTGTAAACCACACTTAAGATGGTGGGAAGATTTTAAACAAAGCCAAAGGCAAACGAGCTGAAAAAGATCCCTGTCCCCTGCACAGTATTCACATTCCAGGCTCACAGATGCTTTAGATTGGTGGCACTGCTGGGAGACAGATGGGCTAACTCCAAAGTGTGTGTGCGACTGTGCGCGTGTGTGTGTGTGCGTGTATGGTTTGTGTGTGTATACGTTTCACCGAGAGATCACTATACGACGTGTGACAAACGCTAATGTTTGTACAGGAAGTAGTAAGTTAAGGTGTGCAGTATGGAAGTCCTTCCTCTGGCTGCTTCCAGGGTGTACCCTTATGGAAAAAAAACTATATACTGCAATATATTGTAAATATATCTAAATTATCTTCACAATATATTTACCCACGGTTTAAATCTGCGAGCAAGAGCTCACTCAGCACCTTGGATCCAATGGGGGTAGGGGGGTGCATCTTAGCCTAGCGGGGTCAAGAAATGCTTAATGTGCCCTGAAAAAGCATTGCATCACCAGCAGTCGACTCTAATTACGAGCCATTAATGGAAACTATTCACACCTTCTCCTGGTAAGGCTGTGGGGGTTAACGGTTGAATAAGGGAGGAGGGGACGTTTTAGAGGAACGGGATGGGGGGGTGTGGGGGAGTTCATAAACACCTCATTAATGCACCTCGTCCTAGTTGCTCCCAGGGCTGGCTCTGCTGCTCTCCGAGACTGCAAGACTGTGATGGAGAGAGCACACCCATCACTGCTACAAACACCCCGCTAAATGCAAACGCACGCACGCACACGGAGTCGACGGGCGGTGCCGGCACGCGCGCACACGCACGCACGCACAGCAGGGCCATGGGCTGAGCGACTCATTATAAGGTCCACTGGAGGAGTCCATTCTAATGGCGGCATCCTCCGTTACTCCTAATCGCCCAGTTAAAGGAGGAACCTTCAGAGCAGCTTCACAGCGACCATGAAGGACAAATCACACAGAAATCCCTGAGACGAGCTTCACAGGAAACTGAGACGAGCTTCACAGGAAACACGAGGAAGCGGTAATCAAAAATGGCAGCCGGGCAAATGACAGCAAACGGAAATATGACACCGATTTCCCTTCCCTTTCAGAACCACGTTAACTTCCTGTCCAAAGAAGAAGTTTTTGGCATCACCATGGTAATTACCATTATTCACATTAAACCGGCTTGAGGGGTGAATAGAGACAGTCTTTTTAAATTTATTATTATTTTTTAAATCTACCCCCATTCTGGCATTTTAACACTTTGACATTATTCCCTTCTGCGCCGCCCATAGACAGGGCTCCGAGCCCAGTGCTGCCCTTGTAATCCAGGCCTAAAACCACCATTTTTCTGAGACTCCAGCTTAGTCAGGCCTGTTTAATCACAGTCAAATCCACTGGTGGGTAAAGGAAAGGCAATTATAGTCGAATTAAGGGTCCGAATAACGAGGATAAAAATATATATTGACAACAAGGAGAGCAAAGAGGCATGGAAGACACTCAAACCAGGCTGGTAATTAATTCAAATTCTCAAAGGCCTATTTCTTTTACTCTCTCGCTCTCTCCCCCGGTACTGGAACCAAACAGGATTAAAAGTCTGCATGGTTCGAGCAAGAGCATATTTAATCCAAACGAATAATTAACCAGCAGTGCCTTTTCCATTAAACTTAAACAGCTTTGTTGCCCTCATTTTTAAAAAATCTTGAACTATAATTGAAATGATTTTCAACAGGGAATTTGCATTTGAATCCTGCTCCCAGCTGCACAGAATTCACAAATGTGTACTGTCCTTATTCTACAGAGGCATAAAACTACAGCTTTACTATGAGCGGTATGTAGTACTCTGATCTGAGTACTATTTGCAGTATGTAGTACTCTGAGCTGAGACTATGAGCAGTATGTAGTACTCTGAGCTGAGTACTATGAGCAGTATGTAGTACTCTGAGCTGAGTACTATGAGCGGTATGTAGTGCTCTGAGCTGAGTACTATTTGCAGTATGTAGTACTCTGAGCTGAGTACTATGAGCAGTATGTAGTACTGAGCTGAGCACTATGAGCAGTATGTAGTACTCTGAGCTGAGGACTATGAGCGGTATGTAGTACTCTGAGCTGAGCACTATGAGCAGTATGTAGTACTCTGAGCTGCGTACTATGAGCAGTATGTAGTACTCTGAGCTGAGCACTATGAGCAGTATGTAGTACTCTGAGCTGAGCACTATGAGCAGTATGTAGTACTCTGAGCTGAGCACTATGAGCAGTATGTAGTACTCTGAGCTGAGCACTATGAGCAGTATGTAGTACTCTGAGCTGAGCACTATGAGCAGTATGTAGTACTCTGAGCTGAGCACTATTTGCAGTATGTAGTACTCTGAGCTGAGTACTATGAGCAGTATGTAGTACTGAGCTGAGCACTATGAGCAGTATGTAGTACTCTGAGCTGAGGACTATGAGCAGTATGTAGTACTCTGAGCTGAGCACTATGAGCAGTATGTAGTACTCTGAGCTGAGCACTATGAGCAGTATGTAGTACTCTGAGCTGAGCACTATGAGCGGTATGTAGTACTCTGAGCTGAGTACTGTGAGCGGTATGTAGTACTCTGAGCTGAGGACTATGAGCAGTATGTAGTACTCTGAGCTCAGCACTATGAGCAGTATGTAGTACTCTGAGCTGAGTACTATGAGCAGTATGTAGTACTCTGAGCTGAGCTGAGCACTATGAGCAGTATGTAGTACTCTGAGCTGAGCACTATGAGCAGTATGTAGTACTCTGAGCTGAGCACTATGAGCGGTATGTAGTACTCTGAGCTGAGGAGTGAGGACTATGAGCAGTATGTAGTACTCTGAGCTGAGGACTATGAGCAGTATGTAGTACTCTGAGCTGAGCACTATGAGCAGTATGTAGTACTCTGAGCTGAGTACTATGAGCAGTATGTAGTACTCTGAGCTGAGCTGAGTACTATGAGCAGTATGTAGTACTCTGAGCTGAGCACTATGAGCAGTATGTAGTACTCTGAGCTGAGCACTATGAGCAGTATGTAGTACTCTGAGTTGAGTATTATGAGCGGTATTTAGTACTCTGAGCTGAGTATTATGAGCGGTATGTAGTACTCTGAGTTGAGTATTATGAGCGGTATGTAGTACTCTGAGTTGAGTATTATGAGCGGTATGTAGTACTCTGAGCTGAGTATTATGAGCGGTATGTAGTACTCTGAGCTGAGTATTATGAGCAGTATGTAGTACTCTGAGTTGAGTATTATGAGCGGTATGTAGTACTCTGAGCTGAGTATTACGAGCGGTATGTAGTACTCTGAGCTGAGTATTACGAGCGGTATGTAGTACTCTGAGTTGAGTATTATGAGCGGTATATGTAGTACTCTGAGCTGAGTACTATGAGCAGTATGTAGTACTCTGAGCTGAGTACTATGAGCAGTATGTAGTACTCTGAGTTGAGTATTATGAGCGGTATGTAGTACTCTGAGCTGAGTATTATGAGCGGTATGTAGTATGTTCATACATCTCTCTGCCCCAGACTCATGTAAATAGGAGCAGGCAGGAAGGAGGAGGGAGGAGGCGGGGGGGGGTCTGCAATAAAGGCAACTGCAGAGAAAACCCGCTGTGCTTTAGTCTCCACATCATATTTCTGTGTCACAGAGAGGGAGAGAAAGGCAGGCAGGGGGGAAAGAGAGAGAGGCAGAGACAGTGAGCAAGCAAGGGAGGGAGGGTGTGTGTGTGAGAGAGAGAGGGTGTGAAGGAGAGAAAGTGTGAGAGAGAACAAGGTAGATAGATGGGGAGCGAGTAAGTGCAGGTGAGAGGATGGTTTTGTATGCATGTGCAGGTGCGTGTATGTGCGCGCGCGTGTGTGTGTGTGTGTGTGTGTGTGTGTGTGTGTGTGTGTGCTCGCGCACGCGTGTGCGACTGACTTCCAGCCAGGAAAAATACATAGTTTATAGCTGATCTGTTGGTGACAACAAAGGGCATGAGAGCAGTAATGGAGGTCATACTGGGCGTGCTCGGCCCCCGTCAAGAGTGAAATATCTGAGAGAAATGAAATGCTGCTCCTGAGACTGCTGTGTGTCAGGGGCATTCAGGACACTGTCAGTACCTACTGACACCATACTAATATACTAATATACACACCACACCACAGACCCAAGGACGCGCACTCTCACACTCTCACACACTGACACTCTCACTCTCTCTCTCTCTCTCATGCACCATACGCTCAGCAGTGCATCACCTCTCCCATACCAGCTCTTCCCATTTCCCACCATTGTATCAGCACACGGACATAACTATCGTCACACCATAACTCCAACGCCGATAGTTGTGTGTGTGCTTGTGTGTGTGTGTGTGTGTGTGTGTGTGTGTGTGTGCGTATTTTGTGTGCGTGTGTGTGTGTATTTGTGTGTGTGTGTGTGTGTACAGGGCCCCATTCTGTCCAATCGTGTATCAGTCCCTCTGCTGCCCTTCCACACCCCCACAGAGGTGCAGATGCACACAGAGAACTCAGAGAACCAGACCCCTCCCCTCCGCTCCCACCCTCCCCTCTGCACCACCCCTCTGCCCCCCCCCCCCCCCACAAGCCTGCAGAGTGAATACGTCATGAATAAACGCTGTGCTTCCTGTCCTTCAAAGACAAGTTTGCAGGTACCACTGTCGCAGCTGCAGCGGCCAATCACAGCCACCGTTTTTTGAGAGGTGACCAATTCCAGCTCCCCTTGCGAGAGAGAGACGAGACCTGCCGCCCCCTCCTCAGCCTCCCACAATGCACTGGGCCATCCAGTTTAAGAATGCGCACGAGAGAGGGCCGGCCAGTCACTGCAGTAAATACCCGCCCCTCTCTGCTGAAACCCCCGATCTCTCCACGCTGCTGTTTTTGTAAGAGAGACACTCGGGTCCAGCGATGATGAAGTGTTTAGGGGGGGGGGGGGGGGTGCCAAGTGGAGCGCAAAGAGGCCGGTTTGTAACGCTCCGCACCCGTGCTCTAAGGACCAGGCCCCCCAAAACCGCCTACCCAAGTTTTCCCTGTCCTGTTTTACTCGGCTTGACCCGCGAGGGATGTCTGTGCACGCTCGAACGGTTTTGCACGACACCGCCGTTCACTGCAGCTGAGAAGTTTAAACAAAGTGCAGATGCAATCTTCTGTTCTCCTACCCCTTTATGCTCCTCCCACTTTCCAACCCCCCCCCCCCCCCCCCCCCCCCCCAGAAACTGAAATGTCAACAGTGACCACATTCCACTCAGCAGTCGGCAACCCTATTAATCTCTGAAGAAATCTCCTGCTCCATGCGTCCATCCTTCAGCAAGCCAGCACACACACACACACAAGCACACGCACACGCACACACACGCACACACACAAACTACTGCTACACTTCCCCTCCCTCTGACAGATCCAACCCATTCTGAGCTCCCAGAGGCCACTAAAAACCTACATAAATTCACTCCCTCCAAATCACAAGCACAGAGTCGCCACACGCAACTGCCCTTCCCTTCACCCAACTGCCCTTCCCCTCACACGGCGGAGGGCCGCCTGTGAGCCGCCGTCACCGTAACATCAGAGGTATTAATAAGCAGAAATGAGAGCTGGATGAAGGAACAAGGCATAACACCGCTCCTGTTCTGCCGCAATCTCGCGTCTCAATCTACCGGGGCGACGTGTGGTATTCGCTGATGGGATGGGAATCCCCCGCAACCAACATCAAAGCCGTGACCTGTTCATACGAATGGGGCTCCTGCAGCAGACATCTACATCAAATCAGCATAGAGAGAGCACGAGAGAGAGAGAGAGAGAGAGAGAGAGAGAGAGAGAGAGAGAGATAGAGATAGATAGAGAGGTCTTGGGTCTGTGGTATGGTGTGTATATTAGAATGGCTCAGACAGAGAATGAAACCATACATACCATTGCCCTGGTTACAGAGATCAATACCCCCCCGAGCAGCAACAGCATGGCGATAGCGATTACGCGACGCCCTTTGAGGAAAATAATCATACGCACACCGGCGCTATTCAACTGCACTTCCCTCAGAGACCCCTGGGTGAATGCTCTCAATCTGGAGCGAGCCGCGCGAACGGGCACCGTTCGCCCCAGAATGTCTTTGTTGGGGAGGCGTTGGCGGGTAAGTAGCGGCTGGCATCCCCGGAGAGGACAGGACAGGAGCGGGACGAGTGGCTTACAGAGCTATCTGGCGGCGATGCTTGCAGGAGGGCGGCCATAAATCCGCCCAAAACACAGAGGGATGGTTTGGCAAATGGGGGGATTCTGTCACCGACCTGCAGCCAGGCTGGGAAAGAACAGAGAGAGGGGCTGATCCACACTCGGCACAAAATGGCCGTTAGACGTTCCAGAGTGGGAGGAATCTAAACAAGCCTCAGCAAACAAAGCAAAAAGGGAGAAAAAAAAAAAACAACAGCTGAAATCACTCAACGTCTTTTCTCATGAAAGCTCACGCGGTCCTATTCTGTGTGGCGCAGTCCGTGGGACGGCCGACTCTCGAACCACGAGCCCCCCCCCGATATCACGAGTCCCCCCCGATGCGGGTGGGGGTTCGACCGTACCACGGAACGTTCTGAACCGTCACCCCCCTCGCCCTCTGTTGCCCTCTGTTGCCCTCTGGGCTTTCTCTCTGTGGGGGTAAAGCGAGGGACACGATAGGAGTGCGGGCCTGTCCGCTGCCCTTAAAAAATTAAACAGAATTTAAAAACTCCTCCTGCCTACACGGCTTGCAGCCGCGCCGTCACGGTTCCGTGGCGCTGAAAATGTCACCTCTCCCTCCTCCATCAAGATTTTTTATCAAACTGCCGAGTGCCAACCCCAACGGGCCGCCAATGAGCACTTCTGAGAGGCCGTAGGGTTGAGAGTAGGCTGAGGTGATTTCACTGTTGTGTCAGTGAAAACAAAAAGGTTTTTATGTGTAATTGGACACAGCGACAGCCCAATACTTGCGGCGTGGGGATGGCTTTTACTGAATTAGTGCTCAGAAAACCCTCGCCATAGCAGTGAAAGAAGGCTGATGACTGTAATGGCGGGAAAAACACTCAATATGCTGCTGTGGGAATGTTCTTTCTTTTGGTGGACTGGACCTGACGAGGGTTTGATGCTTACAGGCTTACTGACACAGGAGAAAAATAATGGCCCGAGTCTGTGCTGCTTCATACCAAGGTCAACATTACACTGAAGAACAGATGCTGTTTTTCCAATCACGGGGGTTCCAACAATAAACCATCAGCGTTAAAGGGCACCTAGAATTATCATCAATGGGTTGGTTGGTTTGTGAATTAACTTTACAACTAGCATTTGACGTTAATTAATTACACACGTGTGTAGCTTTTCCCTCGCAGTTCCAGGAACCATCCGATAGGTGCCTTTTAAGGAAGTAATACTCCGGGGTGGCACGCAGCTTACAGCTGTGGAAGCAGCAGCTTCTTCCGCCTGGACTGTTGTTGACACAGAACACGTTGTACTAATTTTGAGCCCTGTACGCTAGCGCTACGTAACGCTAAACGTTACCACGGAGACGAGAGGATCTAAACCAAAGTAAACTACTGGATGAAAACCACCCGCTGTTGACGTGCAGATAAAATAGCGAGCTGTCGGACGAGCAGCCTGTTTATCGACTCCTGTTTTATTGATCTGCATCCCATGAATTATTTATGCAGGCCCGCACATTTTGTAGGAATGAAATAAAGGCAGAGAAGTGGGTTGCGTCTCCTTGGCTTAAAGATCAAAAAGGTCGCTTGGACAGTGAAACGGTGTCATTTTCTTGGAGGAAGAATGAAGCGCAGTATGTGCGCGCTGCGGCGTGCCCGATGGCACCTCAGCGAAGCTAACAGCTGCGGAGGAAGAGGAGGAGGAGGATTCGCTCCCAAATGGCTCCCACTGGAGCCTCTGAAGCCGCGGCGCACTTCGACAAGAGGCCGCGACGTCACCTGTAGCACGGCGTCACGGACGCAGCGCGCTTCAGCTTCGACTGAGAGAGGGGCGCGTTCAACGCCCGAGAGAGCTGCCGCGGCAACAGCAACCCTCCGCGACTGCACCCGACCCTACCCCCCGTCCCCCCCGCACGGACACCGTCAGTGACTTCATCTCCTCTCCTGTTTGCGGGAATCCTTCCGGCTCCGCCACCTCATCTATCTCTCGCCTGCCTTCGGCTCCCCCCCCCCCCCCCCCCCTCACCCGTCTCCCACTGAGAGCGCGGGGGCGGAAATTGATCGCGGCGCGTTTTTCAGCTCCTATCTACGTGTCATTCTTTTGACATTGTCTCATCCCATTTCATTGTCTACTTATCTCCCCCCCCCCCCCCCCACAGAATGATGGGAACGTCATTTAAGCGACGCAACGCAAACAAATGCCGCTGAGGAGATACGCATCACTTCCTGCGCCAATTCGGCGCGATCCTCCGTCACCGTGTAAGAACTCGCTGCCCATTTCAACGGTACAGGTACTGGTGGTTGTAAATCTTTAAAAAATATACACGGAGAAGGCCGACTTGACCTCTCGAAAAAAAAGCACGCACGCAAAACTTTTTCAAGAGCCGAAGCTGGGAAATACCGTCCTCGAAAGCGGCCGCTCTCTGTTTGGTTTTCAGGGGAAACTACGGGGTCTGTGAAACGGCACTAATTGCGGCAGGGTTGGTGTAATGTTAGCTCTCCTGTCCTGGCATTCCCTCACTGGTTCTCCCACAGCCTGTGTATTTACTCTGCATATTTGGCAGCGTTCAGGGTTCTCGGGTTACTCACAACTTGTGCGAAAAACAAAAACAGCCAAAAGGTTGGGGAGAGGCCTCGAGGAAGATAAACATTTCCAACCTGCAAAAATGTTTTAGCTCGTTCTCAACGGGGGCGACACGCTCATGACAGGTTATTGGCTGACATTGACTACAGATGCTTTTGTTTGTATTTTAGGTAGACGATGGGTGACATAACATGTATTCTGGAACGCTGTTCCATGTTCCTGTACTTGCAGCATTTGTAGTTTATGTATGAAGCTAGTGTATATTTAACAAGGTGTGCACATTTCCAACTGCCGAGAATACACCAAGAAAAGAAGGTGTTGACTGTTTCACGCAGAAAACCGGCACCACAGAACAGGCGATGACGTTAACCTTTGTCGACTGTGGCTCCTCAGATTACAAACATTGTCTAAAAACGGTCTTTAATCGCAGAACAACAGAACACGTCGGCCAGGTACTCCTTCATTTCTACACCTTAAGAGGAGTTTTCCTCTGAGCCCTCGGGCCTGCAAGCTCTGTCATTACCTAGAGTTTAAGTCAAATATGACAAGCTGCTCAACTTCAGCCTTTTCATTAACAAGCTGAGACGATGTGCTTAATGCCCTTATCTGAATTACCTTTCTTTTCAAAGCTACAATGCCTCACGGGGCTTATCTACATATTCCGAGTATTCAATAAAAATGTTTCAATTTCTTTCATTATGCAACACAATGCAGGCCTAATGCACACGGACAGTCCTGTTTGACAATATAAAAATGTGTCTGCTATTGCGTAGGCCTTTTGATTCCATGCAGGTATGAATCTGGTGGCTGTTTGCAGGTGTATGAAAGGTGTGTGGTCACTGACAGACTCTGGCTCACCGTTTGAACAGGAAGCTGCCAGGCAACCCAAGGAGTAAATTTTTCTCCCAACTGTCGCGAAGAGCCACACAGGGCTGTGAAATTCAAATGACAAATACAACTTGATGGGAACTCTCCTGTGAAAGAGTAAAACTTTAACACCGTGTTCACACGGGTATACGTGTAACATTTATATGACACTGTCATATATAGCTCTGCTACAATCTCCCACATTCTCCCAACAGAGAGTACAAATCTCCTACAAAAGACAGTACAGAATTCACACATCATGGCGTGGAATTCAACCACTAAACAAGGATTTCTCATAACAGGGTGTGAAAATCTTTTACGCAAACGTGCACGGCACAATTAAAAGAGCACATACAATTCACACGACAGTCTGTAAAACAAGAGTTAGGCCTATTTCCTGTGGTGGTTTTGCACGGGACAGTCAAGAGCATAAACTACAAAAACAATTTTCTATAGTAAATTTTTTTTAAAACAGTAGAAAGATAGAGTAACTGTAGAGATCCAAAGGGACTCTATTCACACACTATAGAGGCCTGAAACAAGAGGCTCAGACTCTCGACAGTGTTTCGGTCTCCCAGGCCTACTGAGGGAAGTTGGCGATGGACCATAGGCAGAGGTCACACAGAGGTCAACCTTGAAACAAACAGAAATTCTCTCTGCCGAATCACGGCGCTCCCTTCAACGTCATTAAACTCCGTCCAACACAGCTGCGCGGAGACCCAACGCCCCGCCCCCTCTCCTGCATACCGACTCCGCCTCGACCTCACTGGGGCACGTGCGCCGGAGCCCGAGCCTCCGTCCGTGGGAACGCCCATCATAAATCCTCACCATTGGCAAACAGTCCAGAAGCATTGTAAGGCGGTGATCACGTCAACGGTTGACAGACTTGTCGATTTCCCACGACAGCGCTTGATACTGCAGCCAATAAAACATATATTTTCCCCTCTCTTTCTCAGCACATCTACTCACATAATTCGGTGGACAGTCTACGGTGGCGGTAACCCACAGACAGAGACAGGAAATGTGATGAACACAGTGAGCATGCTCTGTTCACTCCTGTCTCTCCACAGCGGGTGATAAAAGATTAGTTGTCTCCCCCCCCCCCCCCCCCCCCTCGCCCCCGACACAAACTTAATTTAACTCATGCCACAGAGTGCTCCTGGGCCGCGATGTTATTAGCGCCACGCCGCGTGCTACGAGGCCTACTTTGTAATACTGCGCTGGCCACGTGCCACGCCTCACAAACCACCACAATTTCATTCACGGCCATTTATGACTTTAAATACTCTTAACAACTGGACCTGGCTGACAGGCTAATGCACCGCAGGTTTCTCCGCCGCGCTACATTTGAGTAAAAATGTCCGCACGTGAACGAGAAGCACGAATGCAGAGCTGCAAATGTAATGAACAAATCAGAGGAGCGACACAGGGGAATTCCAACAGGATCCCGGATAACGGCCTCTTCTCTCTGCTGCGATCGGGGAGAAGGCACCGCATCCACAAGGCCCAACTCCGAGAGGCTCAGTAGGAGCTTCTATCCTCAGGCCATCCGGATCCTAGATAGAAGCTGCCTAGATTGCCTAGGACTGCTTGTTGATCCCAATCAGGATCCCCCCCCCCCACCCCTCCCCTCCAATCACGCTACCTCACTAATTGCACACCTGGGAGTAATCTCTGTGTATCTCAGCACAGCAGCACTTTTACATTTACATAATATTTATATTTATATATGTACACAAAAATGTACATATATATATATTCTTAGACAATACTTATATACTTACCTATTGAACTCTCTGTACAGTATAATCCAGCTGTGAATATCATTGTATATAGCTGACATTTCATTTCATTCTTACACATATTTTGTATTTGTATTTTTATCTTTATATTTATTTAATATTTATATATATTTTTTTTTTAACAAGCACACTTAGGTTAGCTAAAAGCATTTCACTGCACATTGTACCTGTATGATGGAGTATGTGACAAATAAACTCTGATTTGATTTGATTTGATTTGACAGAAAGGAGAGAGACGCCACGGCTATGACGCTAGGGCCAATGACACGGATCAGAGCAACCTCTTCTAGGACCACCAGCAAATTATTTGGGCCACTGAAACTTTAATCTTCATTCTTCCGAAAGAATGCACTGCACTTGAAAGGCACCTAGAACTATTCGGTGTGAAATGTGAACGCCAGTTTGCTGGATGTACCGGTTTGCTGGCTTTAATCAAACTATTTTATGGGCCAGTTCAAATTGGTGTGCATTTAATGTTGAACCAAACACTCCTTCCCTTACTGAACTAGTATTTCGTATTACTCAGAATGAACATAAAGAATTAACTGAACACACATGTTAAACAAATACACTGCCTGGCCAAAAAAAAAAGTCGCTCACTCTAATATTTTGTTGGACCGCATTTAGGTTTGATTACGGCGCAAATTTGTCATGGCATTGTATGGACAACGTCACAACATTTATTTCCGTCCAGAGTTGCATTCATTTTTGGCCGAGATCTTGTATTGACGATGGGAGAGTTGAACCACTCCATAAAGTCTTCTCCAGCACATCCCAAAGACTTTCAATGGGGTTAATGTCAGGACTCTGGTGGCCAATTCATGCGTGAAAATGATTCCTCATGCTCCCTGAACCACTCTTTCACAATTTGAGCCTGATGAATCTTGGCATTGTCGTCCTGGAATATGCCCATTGATGGGATAACCTGGTCATTCAGTACATTCAGGTACTCAGCTGACTTCATTGTATTGCTGCATAACGTGGCTGAGCCTAGACCTGACCAATTGAAGCAACCCCAGATCACAACACTGCCTCCAGAGGCTTGTACAGTGGGCACTATGCATGACGGGTGCAACAGCGACTTTTTTTTTGGCCAGGCAGTGTATAATAATAATGATAAAAGTACAAACTGCATTTTTTTTTCTTTCAGAACATTACCCATGGTGCCTCAGCTGAGCACTACACTAGGACATATCTAAACCTAATGACTGCATCCCAAAGGACTCAAAGCAGCAAATGGCCTCTCTCTATCTCCCTTTTATCTCTGTGCCTCATTCTTCCTCTTCCTCTTCCTCTTCCAGCCTAGAACTGTCTTTCCCGTTCACGCCCACAGTCTCGGCACAGAACTCCACGGAAGAGAAAGCAGTGTGACGGGCGTTCAGAGACGCACGGCGCTGATTTTTTTTCTTACGGACGCCAGGAGAGGCTCCTCGCGGGGCCTCGGCACAGAGGATCCTCAGAGTGGGGTTGGGTTACGTTAACTCACCATCTCACATAGCACAGGGTCTCTCATCGCAGTAATTCTGCCCAACAAACTCCAATAACACAACTCCCATTACATGAATCTCAATCACTCCCCTGTCAAAATTACCCCCGTCAGGCAGACTGGCATTGTGGGACGCTCATCGACGCTGAATTAGCGGAGACGACACCGGCAAAGCCAAAAAGCACCGTCGCCACACATCAGCATGCAAGTACCAGCGTGTTCTTTTTTTAGTAGTTCCTTGAAGGTCGGTTAAATTTCCCTTTATCTAACCTTTTTTTTTTCCCCTTTATTGCCGTGGTTAGCACGGTAGCCAAGGGCCGTGGTGATAAAACGTTTTAATTTATTTTCACATAAATGGGTCTCACGTCACTGAACAAAATTCAACTTTTATTGCAAGTCCCTCCCTGGGCTGTTTGCATGGAAATTGCCAGGAGCCATTACGAATGCAGAGCGAGCCCCTGTGTGCTTGACAGTGCGTTCACTTCACACTCAACCACAGCGAGGTCTCGCTCTCATCTGCAATGATTACTCATCAGTAAGGTCTACTCATTTACAATAAGGCTTTCTCAACTGAAGCACGGCTCGCTCTACTGCGAGCTCTTTCTCAAAATGGCCGACACAATATCCCACTACACGTTACAAGTGTCTTTCTGAAGTTGCAAATGCAATATATCCTGCTTTATTATTTTTTTAAACGTATATAAAAATATATTTTACGGACCATAATTCCAAAATATGGAATTATGGTCCATGTATTTTACACGTGAAAGTGAATCGCCATAACTGAAACACACTTGGCGCAAGTTGGCAGTAGCTACACATAAAAACAGCTGTCACATGTCAATCATATTCTTTGTAACAGGAACTGCCACCTTCAATTAACAGTGTTGTGATGAACAAGTATCATGCATGAGAGATGTGGTTGATGGCTCTTGCTATTCCCCGTGTGAGAGTACTCATCCTCCGTGTTTTCGTAAACCTTATTCTGTATGCTGAATACTAATGTTGTTCAAGAACATGTAGAGGAATGTCTATTCCTTATCTAGAAATATGGAAACAGAATTTCAAAGAGATTTCAAATCGCACAAAGCCGAGACTTTAATCTCCTCACATGAAATGCTGTAGCCAAAAAGTTCAGTAAAGCACGAGGCGGTAAAACTCCAGGCAGACTGAATTTGCATTTGTTTTGATCAACAGAATCATTTGCTTAAAATTTACTCTCAAAGGTTTGTATGTGAGCTTCACGTTCTTTTTTTTTTTTTTTACATATTTGCAAATAAGGAAATGATGCATGATAAAAACATAATTGATTTAATAAAGACGACAGAAGAGCTTTCGATAGTCAGTGAACGGTTAAATGCACACAACTTCACGTTCAGGGCGGGAAGTGAGTCCTGACTGAGCGGGTGTCGGTTGTCGGAAGTTCAGCAGGGCAGCATATAGCTCACCTAAACTGTGGAAGACAGGCAGTCCTCTCTTGCATTGACTGCACAGCTCAGCCGGTGGACCACAGAGTGAAAAGACACATTTTGGGGGGACTCATGGGCTAGTCTGCACCCTCCCAGGTTGATGGAGGAACGCAGTGAAGGGACAAGCACACAATATTGGCCAAACGCAAAAAAGGTTTGTCAGCAACATGCCAATAGGTAATAAAAATTAGACATATTTTCATGATCAGGTATCAACAGCAGGACAAAGTGGGAAAAAAAAAAAGTAAAATAAATGAAAAAGTCTATGCTTCTGGTTCTATAAATAACATAAATACGTCACAGCTCATTATTTGCTCAGCAGATGCCTCCGTCTGAGGCAATTAACAAACGTAAAACTATGTATATACATATTTATACAGTTTACATTGCGCAGTCTGGATTTAAATGGGCCATTGTTGCATAGCGCTTAGTTAAATAACTTCTCGTTAAAGGGGAACACAACAGTCACTTGGGACCGAAGCTCTGCTTTGGTGTCTCAAGCGCTGTGTGCAAAAGTAAATGCGCAAGCTATACGTTCCCTGTGAGCGGGAACACGCCAATCAATCCAGATATACGGATGTGTAGGCAGGGCCGCACATTGCTGTTCCAGCAGACTAAGTACATGCCCTCCACAGGCAAGCGTCCCTCTCTCTCTGGTAGCAGAATGCCCTCCTAGGTGTGCGGCTAGCCTCTATCACTCTGTTAGCAGAGCGCCCTTCACGGAGTGTGTTACTAGCGTCTCTCTCTCTCTCTCTCTCTCTCTGTTAGCAGAGCGCCCTCCCAGGTGTGCGGCTAGCCTCTATCACTCTGTTAGCAGAGCGCCCTTCACGGAGTGTGTTACTAGCGTCTCTCTCTCTCTCTCTCTCTCTCTCTCTGTTAGCAGAGCGCCCTTCACGGAGTGTGTTACTAGCGTCTCTCTCTCTCTCTCTCTCTCTCTCTCTGTTAGCAGAGCGCCCTTCACGGAGTGTGTTACTAGCGTCTCTCTCTCTCTCTCTCGGTTAGCAGAGCGCCCTTCACGGAGTGTGTTACTAGCGTCTCTCTCTCTCTCTCTCTCTCTCTCTCTCTGTTAGCAGAGCGCCCTTCACGGAGTGTGTTACTAGCGTCTCTCTCTCTCTCTCTCTCTCTGTTAGCAGAGCGCCCTTCACGGAGTGTGTTACTAGCGTCTCTCTCTCTCTCTCTCTCTCTGTTAGCAGAGCGCCCTTCACGGAGTGTGTTACTAGCGTCTCTCTCTCTCTCTCTCTCTCTCTCTCTCTCTGTTAGCAGAGCGCCCTTCACGGAGTGTGTTACTAGCGTCTCTCTCTCTCTCTCTCTCTCTCTGTTAGCAGAGCGCCCTTCACGGAGTGTGTTACTAGCGTCTCTCTCTCTCTCTCTGTTAGCAGAGCGCCCTTCACGGAGTGTGTTACTAGCGTCTCTCTCTCTCTCTGTTAGCAGAGCGCCCTTCACGGAGTGTGTTACTAGCGTCTCTCTCTCTCTCTCTCTCTCTGTTAGCAGAGCGCCCTTCACGGAGTGTGTTACTAGTGTCTCTCTCTCTCTCTCTCTCTCTCTGTTAGCAGAGCGCCCTTCACGGAGTGCGTTACTAGCGTCTCTCTCTCTCTCTCTCGGTTAGCAGAGCGCCCTTCACGGAGTGTGTTACTAGCGTCTCTCTCTCTCTCTCTCTCTGTTAGCAGAGCGCCCTTCACGGAGTGTGTTACTAGCGTCTCTCTCTCTCTCTCTCGGTTAGCAGAGCGCCCTTCACGGAGTGTGTTGCTAGCATCTCTCTCCCTGTACCAGCATGCTCATCTCAGTGGCTCTTATGTGCTTGCGGCTGGCTTCTCCTCTGGGTAGTCAATTGCCTCTCTGGGCATCGTGCACCCCCCCCCCCCACCCCCCCCCCCCCCCACCTACACACCACCCTCCATCGCCATAGAAATGCTGCCCAATGATGAATGCCCACTCCCGATGAAAGCGTTCGCCCCGTGACAAATCCGGGAAGCGCTAATTAGCGGCTGCGTCACGCCGCGCTCAGACGCCCGGCGCGAGCCGTGCCGCCCGTTTCATCAGCTGAAAATGATCAATCAGAATATTTCATTTCCATTCCCGACTCTCGCTCACCCTGGCACTGAGAAATATCAGCGTACGAAGGACATCCATTTCGCTGATTTACGGCAACAACCCAGGGTGTTTTGTTAAGGGCGTTTGAGCACTTCACAGTTCAGACGACCATTACAAAAGGCTGATTGCTGAAGCCTTGGGAGTTACTACGCTCGCGGTGCCGTCACACTTCCTCATTTTGGACGCAACGGAGGTGAAATTAATGCGTCTTTGAATGCATCTCTACCTCTTCATTCGGCCGTCTCGTACCGGCGGCATTTCATTATCTGTGTTTTTTCATCACGGTATTCCGCTACTGTGAGGCACGAGACACTGCCAGGGCGGATATTAAAAGGACGAGTAATGTTTGTTTGTCCCAGGATGCGGCAACACTGAGGCCTGTTGCGATGACACGATGTCATCATGATATCACAAAGGAATATGTGCGGGCGACATGATTGGCTGTTGCGTCCAGTCAAGCCTGAACTTAATGGATTCACGTTGTGAAGACTGGTCAATCTCCCTAGCGCCGCCCTCGTCTGGAATGTACCAGAACAAGAGTGATATGGGAACCAGTTCTATTGGCAGAATAGCCTTATGTTCTTTTTTAAGGCCCGAGAATATCCCAAACAATGAAAGGGATAAAGCCCAGGTCAAAGGCCAAAGGTCAATCCAGGCTGTCTGCTACGACACAATGTTCCTGGCGTGGGAGTCCATCCAGTATCAGTCTGACTCACTGACCTATCCTTACCCCAGAGGGCTGCTATTCTCCCAGCCAAAAAGATCTATCCACTGCGCAAAGTCTTTCATATACATGAAGGCCTTCACAATACCTGAAGGGCACCAAAACAAAGTCAAATGAGTCAAAACTATAAAACTAATGAAAAAAAAGCAATTCCTCAAGAGCCATTCAAAAAATACAGTGCCGCCCACAAATTAAGCTAGCCAAATCTTTTAATATTCAGCTCCACTTTCCCTGCGTGCAGTCTAAATATAAATATAATGAGTTCTTGTTAGTTACTGTGCAGTACATAAAAACAAAGAACGCACTGTGAGAATATACATATTCATTAAGTTTAATTTACATCTCAATTTGCTCAGGCTGTGTTGGGATGACGGCTCATCACAAGGCGGCATGCATGCATTGGTGAGAGTGGCCTTCTGGGAGAAGAGGGAAAAAATAAAAAATAAAAAATAAAAATAATAAAAAAGTAAGACTCATTTGAAACTGAATGCAGTTTTCTTACCTGAAGGCAGGATCAAAGCCACCGCAACCACGGCGACAGCAGCGCCAAGCAACATGGGGAAAGAGAAGAGAGACAAAGATAATTAATACAGAGCTCTCCGTAAAGCAGGAAGTCAGGAGAGAAAGCCTGTTAATTCTCCGAACTCGGGGGAGGAAACTGAAATGAGCAATCAGAGAAAGCACAGCATGTCCTCGGAGGACAACCAAACCAACCGCGACACAAGTCGACTACTCGGGCGAGCGTCCGCTCAGTTCGTCTCTTGCGCCCTAAAGAGACTTGCGCCGCTCTTCACGGGGAGACAGCTTGACCCCCCCCGTGCAAATAGATTAATCTTGTGGGCAAATTTTGGACAGTGAAGCGATGCGCGCCACGCGCCACGCCAAACAGGCCGCTCTTAACCTGCGAAGGCTGAAGGTCGGGCTTCAGCGAGGAGAGGTGACTGCTGGTTTTAATGAATCCTCCAGAGTCCGCCGCGGAGAGCTGTGACCCCAGGGGGGGGGGAGAAGCGCGCGAGAGCCCTGTCATCCAAACGTCCGTCCTCTCTGCCCGCGCTTAGCGCTTTCCCCTCGATAGCCCCGACTGATTCATGGGAGTTGAAAAGGCCAGCGTCAGGAGCCATTATGTTTCTGACAGTGACGTTCCTCGTCACACCTGAAAACACCCTTTCAGACACAAAAGAACCACGTCAGACGCGAGACGCCGCTCTCTTCCGATTATCATATGTTAACCTTTCACGGTTGATGACATTTTTTTTTGTTCCTGTAAAAGGTTGTTTTATAGAACCTTCAGACTCAGAAATCTGACAATTCAAACGCTCTCATAGAAACGGTCCCTTCTTTTATTTATACATATCAGATCAAATCAAATCAATATTTATTTATCTAGCGCATTTCACGAGTTGTCACAACGCGCTTCACAGAAAAACCCAGCCTTAAACCCCCATAAGAGCAAGCCAAAAGCAATAGTGGCAAGGAAAAACTCCCTGGTGTAAATAGGAAGAAACCCTGGGAGGAACCAGACTCAAGGGGGTAACCCATCCTCCTCTGGTTGGTTCAGGGTCCTGTAAATTTTACCTGTTCAGTCAGAAATTTAAAGGTTGTAATTAAAGGCATTGATTGGTCATGTGGAGTGTGGAATGGGCACGCGATTCGGTACCAAGCTTTAATTGGCCGTGTAGATTAGAGTCGGCTCCTGAGGGAAAAAAACCTCTGCTTTCTGTCTGCGAGCGACAGCCTCCGTTGCGCCAAACCGACTCCAGTAGGTACAGCGTGTACCGCAGAGAAACACCCCCTCTCTCACTGCCGCAACGGCAGCCACTGCAGCGCTGTCGGCAGCTTGGCTTCGCACTGGGAGCGGGCGATTACACGCTACATCCAAACGGCTAATTAAAGTCTGTCAGCGCAGAAGGAGCTCCAGGCGTCTGAACCGCTCGTTCCTCTCAAACGACGCCTGCGTGCGGAGCGACGCGCGAGAGGGAAGCGGAAAGGGAGAGCGCGCGCGATGAGGAAGATTAGGAGAAGCGTGAGGCAGCCGAAAGGCTTGCCAAAGCCTCCGGGCGCCACATTCCTGCCTTCAAATCCAGTGTTTCTTGCATAGATATGCTAAAGCTCCTTTTTTTTGGGGCAGAAGAGGTTTAATGCATTGTGGCGTACTTCTCTCTGTTCCACAATTTAAAAAAAATACAAGCTAAGCCAGAGCTAAGACACTGCCACTCTCACACATGAGCACACATGATCACACAAATCATGACCACACACGATCTTAAAAAACATATACGGAAAGAAATCATGCAAAGGTCTACATGCAACATACCCATCAGATAATCCTCAGAGGTGCATAGTCCTCCAGGTGTTTGAGAGCACACCGTTCACATTTAAGATAAACTGCTTGTTTTACTTGGAAGTTAAACTTATTGCTTATGCACATGCTTAATTTGGTATGGTGTGCCACCTGTACCACACTGTGTTAAGTGGTGAGCCAAGAGTGTTCAGAAAAGTCGACAACCAGGGATGCTTTCAAGACGAGGCCAAAGCACTCGATCACAGGAGATGTTCAACTGCAAGGCTTGTTTTCTTGTTTTTTTTATCCGTCTCCCTAAAAGATGTACGAGCATCTGCATCGCTGTGCCCCAGACAAGAAAGATATCCAGCTGGGCTTGCACTGGGAGCACTCTCAAAAGACCGCAAACGCAGCCCGTTTCCCAGGGGTCCTTGCTCTCAGGTAAGGTTCGGAGACAGACAAGTTATTTCCCTGATGATCCCCAGCTGCGTCTCACTGCGACCCGGCGCTGTTGGAGGCTTCAGATCCTCTCCCCCGGAGCGCGTTCGCGACCCCCCGTAGCGGCAGCTGGAGAACGTCGGCTCGCTCGTTAGCGAGAGGGGAGCGGGTGACAGGGTCAGGGGGGGCACTGTGGAGTGGGAGTGTAGGAAACGGGGGACTGCATCACGTGACTGCCGCGGCCATCTACAAAACACCGCCAACATCCCCGAAGTTCCCCCTCGCCTGCGGCCGCGCTCACCAATTCCGTAAACCGCCGGAGTAGCTCTGAGACGAGAGTACTAACATTTCCCCTGATTAAATCAGCACTTCCATCGCCGCTATTAACAAGATCTCAAGACACCTGGCCTGTTGGCATTCTCGAGTGCCATTTGTGCCCAGACCTAAAGTAAACTCAAACTGTACCTTCAGTGGAAGTCGATTATCTACTCAGGCAACCAAGGTTCACTTAAAATACTCGAAGCCTCAGCATTGAGCCAGTTTGGGAGAAATGCAAAATGGCGGGAAATGACAAGCGCTCATCCAAGCTTCAGACCTTTCCTACCCAGCCCTCAGAGCGCTGAGCTACGGCTATCTGTGTGCGCCACGGCAACAGCAGAAGGACGCAACGCACACTCTAGGACTAAATGACTTAACGAACAGCCGCTTTCAATTGTCTTGCTCCTCCCGACCTCCTTGCCATAAAAGCGGCATCTCGATACCACTTCCTTTTTTCCGGTTTTCCTCAAATACATTTAACGAAGCGTAGATATCACGTCGATGAAGGTCTTCGGACCCAGATCTTTCCCGACGCAAACAGGATCACTGCGACCCAAAAGTCGCCGAAAGGCGAACTTTACTGAACGAGCTGTGATAGGTGGAACTCGGGCCTCAGCCAGCTGCGTCCAGTCCATTCCAGAGCTGCCTGTGAGCGCGGCAGGTTTACGGGCCCCGGAGGGCCCGGGGCCAGGGGCCAGGGCTCCTTAGGCGCAATCTCACGCCGGAGTGTTGCTCTCCATTAAAAGCAAATGCCACAATGGCCAGGTCATGCGGCATGCCGTGAACGCCAGAGCCAATCCACAGCACGCTCCTTCCACTGCGCTGCGTTCTGCTCTGTGAATGCTTTCAAGATTTACCGCAATCTGCAGAGAGAAAGGCGCAGAGTACCTGATGTACACAACGGCGGGAACCACGGCAGCCAGTATATCACAGTATACCACGGAGACAACGGTTATTAGAGCGTGGGCAGGCGAGAGTCGGGCGGCTGAAAATTACAGCACATCTGCAGGGTGTCCCGCAGGGGCCAGTGTGTGACCCCCAATATTTTACTGCACAGAAGCAACACCGAGGAAAATAATTACTAGAGAGGGAACCTTAAATTTTTGGAAGGCAGCATGGAAGTCCACGTTTGGTGACATTTAACAGCAGAGAGGGGAGTATTACATCACGGTGCGGAGACCGAGCTGCAGGAGCAAGTCCCCCCGAGGCGTCGCGCGGCCGCTAACGGCTCCATCTTTCTTACACGTGCGTCCGGCGCCGTGGGAACCACTGGTCTCCGCGTTTCTCCGAAGCTAGTTCCCCTCCCCAAACGCTCTCGTTCAGAGCCGTGCGTGTGGAGGGATGGACACAGAGAGGGACCGAGAGGTGCAGGGCATGGTTATGCGCTCAGATGAAAGCGCTGGTCCAGGGGCCTGGCTCTGGTCCCCATGATGCCTGTGTGGGGGGGTGAAGATTGCAACCTTAGTTGTCACAGAAGCCCATCCGAACCAGCAACTGCAGTGTGGCCTTAATCAGTGAGGCCATAAACCCATTGATTACACCTGGTACAAAAACCATGAAATTGCTGTACTTATTTTGGGTGTTCTCATTGTCTGAGTTTTACAAGAGCTTGTTGGCGTGAGCTGGCCTGCTGAGCCACTGGGGAAAAAGGTTGTGCATATTCAACTCTGCAGCTCGAATCCAAATCCGGCCCCGGTTTTCTTTCTTCCAGGTAATTAACTGAACAATTAGTGCTACTGACTGGACAGACTGTCTTCACACCCGACTCCCAAGAAAATGGAGGGTGTGAAACCAGCAGTTCTCGGACCTCGAGGACCGTGTTTTGAATACAAGGGGTTGAGAGAGAGTGCTGCACACTGGGAACCTAGTTCTTTGTGGTTTTAAAACATTTGCCTGCATGGACACTGTCAATTGCATGCAAATGTACACACAGATGGGAAGAAAGAAAGAGGGGGGTGGGGGAAAAGTAAGAAATGGAAAACAACCCTGCCTCTGCTTTTGTAGTGCTGGGAAACCATGACAACTGCTCTCGCGCAGAAGCAACCATTGGCTGCAGTAACTGCAACTTTGTAAGACATCCCCCGTTGGCAGTTTGAGCTCGGAAAAGCTGGAACACCCAAAAAAGAAAAAAAAAAAGCTGTGAATTCAGGACAACAGCTCTCATCCAGCCCACCACGGGCATGAGCATCCAGCCCACCACGGGCATGAGCATCCAGCCCACCACGGGCATGAGCATCCAGCCCACCACGGGCATGAGCATCCAGCCCACCACGTGCATGAGCATCCAGCCCACCACGTGCATGAGCAGGGCTCTCTGTGGCTTCCGCAGGTCGGAGGCGCGCAGCCAGGTGGCGTCTCCTCAGTGGAGAGAGAGAAACCCTCTCTGCTTCTCTACGTGCTCTCTGAGGCCTACTGCTCGCCGCTGGCCGGCAGGACCGCTAACTCTCCGCCGCTGACTGGAATCGCAATGCGCTGGACAGATCGCTTCCACCACAGTCCCAGACGGACGGGGCCGGGCGATGATTCAGCCGGGCCAGTCGACGAGCCGCGGAACAGCGAATTCCTCTGAGCTCACACTCGAGGGCATAGGGGCCTTTCCGAAAATTAACCGCGAGCAGCTCCCTGCGCTTCACAGCCAAGGGTCTTTCTGCTCCTTCTGAAGAACGACCAATTAGTACCATATCGATTTTTTAAGATTCTCTGTATTTGACCCAGGTGGCATGGTGTGCAGTAGTTACCACAATCATAAAATATATATATATATATATATATTTTTTCTATTTGAATATTTTACATTTGCATTTATTTATTTGGCGGACATGTTTATTAAAAGCTTTTTCCCCCCACAGTCAATCCGCCGAACAACAACAAGCACAAATAACAAGGATAACTACCAGACCAGAGGAGACAAAACCTGCATCTACTGACAGTAAAGCTGATCTGAGTCAGTCTCTAACAATTAAACCAAATTGAACATTAAGCGCACAAGCACCAGGTACTTAGCACCAATGAGCACAAGACAAAGGACGCACTTTTCCGTCAATATTGCAATAAAACTCAAAAGGAGCTTAAATCGCGTAGACATATTAAGAAAGCCGTAATTGTATAACTTCATTACTTAACAGATAAGAGAGGGGTTTGAAGAGGAATGTTTTTTGTAAAGGCAGGTCTGTTCATTGTCCTCTCTTGGTCCTCTCTCGCTTATGACAGCACCATATATTAGCCATAAGCTGGAATGGCCTGTATCAGGGGCCATAAGCTTTCCTGTAGCAGAGGCCAAGGGAAATCTGTTTGGGCCCCCCCCCCCCCCAGAGCAATTATATGGTTTGGTTTAGACCTGGTATGATCGTTTTGAGGGTCACAGAGGTTTGGCAATGTGCACATTCAAGGTAACTTTGTTGTGTTCTAAATTATCACACAGAGAGAAATTTTGACTGATGGAAAACGGACCCCCCCCCCCTCCTCCCCCGCAATCTCAAGGACACAAGAACGGCAGAATCTGGTCACGGTCACGGAGTTGCGGTTTTCTAAATTTTCTCGGTCCCTCAAATTGCTTCGGGCTTCTCGTTGGGAGCTCGCAGCTTGATTGCGGAGCTTTGATTGGCCGTTCGACTGTCTGCCAACGCTTAGAGAAAGTGGCCGTGTGTGGACTATTGAGAGACCAGGCAGCAATCCCCACAGTGATTACTCACGGCAATGACATTTAAAATCACATGCTAAAACACGCTAAAATCAGAGCCCACGATGTTATGTTTGATGGGCACATTATTGTTAGCCAACTGTATGGCCAACAAGTCAAAAAAACCACAGGGCAGAGTCCGTCATTATGAAGTACTATAATAGAAACATAATAAAAATACAAACAAGATTTGAAAAAAAAAATGACCTGACTTTTCAGGAGGCTAGTTTATAAAACTGGGAAGGTGGTCTGCAGAAAAATAAAATGAAGACAGACAAAAACATCTTTGAATATCATCCTCCATATGTGCATATGTGTCACTGTGTGCTGGACTTTTAAAAACCTGGATTTAATTTAAAAAGCCTGCTGTGGGGTTTGTGCAGTTGGCGCATGGGTTTTAAATGAGAGTTGAACTGCCCTGAACCTGGTGATGAAGCTGTAACCCCCGTCCCCATTCCCACACCCATTCCCTGACCATAACCCCCACCCCCCACCCCCCGGGCCCCAATGTGCGGCTCTTAATGCTGCCGCTTGTGATTCCACCGTCAGGTTTTCCACAGACGACAGAACAACGTCATAGTTTATTCATGAGGGTGCGGATAGCCCTGAGGGATGAGGGTGGTGGGGTGCGCGCTCGCTGGAAAACGCCGCTTCCTGTGACACGGCTTCGCCACTCCCCCCGTGCCCTCCTGAACCCCCTCGCCGAGACGGTGAACCCCCCGGCGCGTCGACCGCGAAGGCCGAAAGCGTTACGCGATTAACGACGAGGTTACCCTCTCTGCGCCGGCCCCAGCAGCGGAACACCCAACACAGAAGCGGAGATAATAGCTTCGCCTCCCGTGTCCGTTTTATTGACTCGGACAGATGTTTATTCCTATCAGACGATAGCCAGCTGAAATAACAGCCCCCTCGGTGATCTAATTCACAGGCCTGCGTTTGGTAAAGAGGGGGTATGGATCAGATTAAACTGTTACATGTTGAATCGTTTCCATACGTGCCGGTCCTGCCCCGTAGTGAAGGCCTCCCGGGAGGGGAACCCCGCCCGAAAAGGCGGGCCGTTGGAGTAGCCCGAGGATTCACGGCCCACTATAACCCATCCTAGTCCTGGCGGGACGGGTTCGAGCCGCTCCTCCGCGGTCCCCTGGTCACGGTCTCCTAATACCACGGTCCGCATTAAAGCCAGCGGCGACTCGGTTTAGGCCGAACGGCCCGCGGCCACCGCGAACTAGCCACCCTGGAACCCGGATCATATTTTCTGGGAGGCAAGCGTCCCGATTTCACGCAGCGTGGCGAAGGCACTTGAGCGGGTCCGAGCGGCTGTTCGGTTTATCTCCGCGGATGAGCGCAGAAGCTCAAACCCCCCCGCCCCCGCCCCCCCCCCTCCCGCGATCGTTTCTGAGCTGCCGCGGTGTGGTTAATCTACTCGGGGGGGACGCAGCTTTTGCGCCGCAACCTTTTCCGCACAAAGCGAACCCGATAATGAAAGAGCCCCCCCCTTTTCCGCGCTCCTCTCTCTCCCCGGCCCTGTCCTGCCGACGGGTAATGACTCCGCCCTGCAGCATCATTAATCCACATTTGATACCCCACAGATCTCACACAGCCAGTCCATTCCACCCCTGCTCCAAGGGGGACAGACTACAGGGCTTTAATTGCATAATCTATAATAATAATGCTAATGCCACTGGATTCAACCTTCTTTTAATTGTGCCTTTCACTACCAAGGAGGGAAAAACACTTAACTAGGAGACAGCGCAAGAACGCCGTGTTTTATCCAGGAAAGTAACACCAGCCGGTCAAACTGTCCATTTATAACACTGGGTTTGCCAGGCACAATGGCTAAAGATGCACTTGCACAGACACCTATTGCGAATCCAGAAACATCCAACAATGTGTAAAGAGAGTCGTTAATTAAAACAATTATCTGCGCAGGCTTTCAGATATCACCTGCTAATTATTGTGCCTCTATATATAATCCTGGTGCACCCCTGTGCATGCCTCCAGTTGAATCAAAAGACAGTATTTATATTTAGCCTGGAGCTGCATTAATTAAACACTTCATTATGACTTGCTAGAATACTCTGCTCAGAAGAACCAGCAATAAATTGGGAAAGCAGTCCCCCTGTCCGCTGTTATGCCGTAGTCGGCCCAAAGAGAAGCTGTAAATTTTACAGCTCAAGGCGCACGTTTTTTTGTTTAGTTTTTAACAATTTTTTGCCCCCGTTTCGCAATAACCAAATGTGCATCTCGAGGTATCGCTGCAGCACCAGCACCCGCGCATGGAGGACTGCAGCTGCAGCATGTGCACGCCGCAGCACGCCGCTGCCAACCGACACGTTCGCATGCAGTCCGTTTTCTCTCGCCCTACAGTCAGTCTACACGGAACTAAAGGAGAGCTACAACCAATCGGAGAGGCGTATCTCACCGTTAATCTCTACCGTAGAGCTCTTCCGCACTACTGCTGAACCTCTACTGCATTTGTACTGCACGTTAACTGCACCTCCGCTGCAGCTCGCCTGCTTCTCCGAAGCGGCGCCCCTTCTCCGCCGCCGCACCTTTCAGCTCCTCCCCTTTCCGCAGCCCTGCGCAGCTGGGGTTACCGCATTTCCCGCATGCCTCCGTGAGCCCTGTAAATTTCACGGGGGAGGCCTGCGCGTCAAATGGAGGAGGAGCGGATCACGCAGAGCTGTGATATACGGGCCAGCGTGCGATACGCACGGAACTCTAACCCCACCCCCTCGCGGGCAGTAGTTTAGGATGGCTGTTGGGTGTCATCTGTTACAATAATACGGTCCCAGTGATCCTGGTCCAGTGCCGGGGTCGTGTCCCGTGATGCTACCGGAGCGGGCAAGCGCTGGCGGTTCAGGACTTGAGCGTCTCAATAAGACAGGCAGCGTCTGAAATGTACAGGACAGCGAAAAAGGCCAAATTCCCCGGCGCGGATGATCGCAACCAGCCTCCGTTCAAACGGGTCCCGTTTTAATGACACCCGTCTCATACAGCCAGATTCCCTGTGTGGAGACCTACAGTTTTTACATGGTAGAGTGCAGACGTGCAGGAACTCAGCCTGGATATGTAAGGTGAGAGAGAAACTGAAGTTGAAATGAAACAAAATGGGGCCTTGATGAAGCTGTGACTGAACACCAACATTGCCTCTGTCAATCCACCCCTGCGTGTGTGTGCGCGTGTGTGTGTGTGCGCGTGTGTGCACATGCATGAGTGTGTGTGCCTGTAGGTATGTGTACCCGTGTGTGTGTGTTTGTGTTCACATCTGTGAGGATGTGTTTTTATATGTGTGTGTACTTACGGGCATGTTTGCGCGTATGTGTATGTTTTGCGGGTCACAGAGCCATGCCTGTCTGTTCTCTCCAAAACTCATTTATAGTGTCGGCTGCTTCATTGCGGCAGATTATCTCTACATCCTCTCCTGCCTAATCATTATGTACTTCCGTGTGACTAATATTCCACAGAGCACACATGATGCACAGCTCTGTTTCAATGGACTGCACTACTCTCTCTCACACACACACACACACACACACACACACACACACACACACACACACACACACACACACACACACACACACACACACACACACACACACACACACACACACACACACACACACACACACACACACACACACACACACACACACACACACACGGATCGAGTGGCAGAAGCAATCTTGATGTTCAGTCATACACACACACACACCCACACAGGGATCGAGTGGCAGAAGCAATCTTGATGTTCAGTCATACACACACACACACACACACACACACAATGGCCAATAGGCAAGTAATGATCATAACCATTTAGAATGATGAATCAACAAATCCTTTCTTATGACCTAGATTTTCAGTCATCAAGATAATCAATTGCTCTGACTGGTTTTCAAAATGCTGAGGAAACATCCAGTTTTATCCCTTTCTCATAAACATCTGAGAAGCGCGGCCTAGCAAGTCTGCATGTAGTAAAGGTGATTCATTAATATTATTAATATTCCTGCCAGAAAAAGAGAGAGAGAGAGAATGCATATCCCTCCTGTGGGTAATTATTTACACGCAGCAATGTTTTCAGAGTGCCTGGCCCCAGGGTGGGTGAGGAAGTGGGGTTTGATCATTCTAATATTTGATCTTCGAAGCAACCCAATACCTGTTTTCAAATGAATCAAAATGAACGTCACTAATTCAAGATTAACTGACTGTACCAACTGCTGGCTGTGCAGCGATGGAATCTTTCCGTTCCCGAGTGATAAATACACCATTCTAAAAAATGCATATAGTGAAATGCTGTGAGCACGCAAAATACAGCCAGGCCTTCCTGAGAATATTAATGCAGAACACAGCAGACTGAAACTTGAAGAAAATTAAGAGTCTTAAAGAGAGAACAAGATTTTCTGCAGTCTTGTGTTACTGTTTTTCCACCTGCATGACCTTGCTACTGTATGGCAGAGGCATTCCTGCGCCCCCCGAGCAGGCAAGGAGGATGGAATTTACTGACAGTGTGAGTCAAAGGTGTGATTTACTGACAGTGTGAGTCAAAGGTGTGATTTACTGACAGTGTGAGTCAAAGCTGTGATTTACTGACAGTGTGAGTCAAATCTGTGATTTACTGACAGTGTGAGTCAAAGCTGTGATTTACTGAGTGTGAGTCAAAGCTGTGATTTACTGACAGTGTGAGTCAAAGCTGTGATTTACTGAGTGTGAGTCAAAGCTGTGATTTACTGACAGTGTGAGTCAAAGCTGTGATTTACTGACAGTGTGAGTCAAAGCTGTGATTTACTGACAGTGTGAGTCAAAGCTGTGATTTACTGACAGTGTGAGTCAAAGCTGTGATTTACTGACAGTGTGAGTCAAAGCTGTGATTTACTGACAGTGTGAGTCAAATCTGTGATTTACTGACAGTGTGAGTCAAAGGTGTGATTTACTGACAGTGTGAGTCAAAGCTGTGATTTACTGACAGTGTGAGTCAAAGCTGTGCTTTACTGACAGTGTGAGTCAAAGCTGTGATTTACTGACAGTGTGAGTCAAAGCTGTGATTTACTGACAGTGTGAGTCAAAGCTGTGATTTACTGACAGTGTGAGTCAAAGCTGTGATTTCATGTGAAACTCTCAGACCTTCCCATGGGGTTAGGAAAAGTGCTGGATGTTATATTTAAAAAATGAGAAACCCCAGTGATTGGGTTAATCACTCCCGGACAGAGTGAGGGGTGTGTACTGTGTGCATGCACATGAGTCAGCCCTACCCCAGGAAAAAAAACATCAATAAACAGCAGAAGGCAAAGAGAATTAAGCTTGATTATAATTAATACCATCTTTAAGAGGAAGACGGTGAAAACCCATAGCTTTAAAAAAATGTAAAAAAATAAAAACTTGGCTTTAAACAAGGTTTTTTATTAATCGCCTGTCAGGTTTTCTGAGAAAGAGATGAAATATGGAAGGCAATCAGAGCTCAGTCACGATGCGCACCGCAGACACATGGGCCGGCACACTTAATTAGCGTGCGCGGCTTTGGCGGGATTAATCGGCCGGAAGAAACATCCAGATCGCATAGCGTGCATCTGGAGAGGATCCTTCTCTCCGCTATTCAAATCTGTCCCTCGTATGTCACGCACTGAGCTACCGGCGATTAAACGCCCTTTGTGTTCTAATCGCGCGGCTCGGATGTCTACATTTCATCGTTTGTGTCAGGCCAGTGTCCCCGTTAGTGCTCAGTTGGCATTTGTCACCAGTTAGTCTGCAGTCTCAGTCTATGTCGGTCCCAGTTTGTGCTCAAGCACAGTCGGACCCAGTTAGTCTGCAGTCTCAGTCTATGACGGTCCCAGTTAGTCTGCAGTCTCAGTCTATGTTGGCCCCAGTTTATGATAAGTCTCAGTCTCAGTCTATGTTGGTCCCAGTTTGTGCTCAGGCAGTCGGTCCCAGTTAGTCTGCAGTCGGTCCCAGTTAGTCTGCAGTCTCAGTCTATGTCGGTCCCAGTTTGTGCTCAGTCACAGTCGGTCCCAGTTAGTCTGCAGTCTCAGTCTATGTCGGTCCCAGTTTGTGGTCAATCACATGAATCCCTGCTACATGAGCGCTGTGTGCATGACCCATAATGCTGAGGTACTGGTATGACATTTTCGACGTGCTTACTTTCCAGATGTGGAAAGGGAACCCTGGTCTTGCACTCCGCAACACAGCAAGATAACCCTTCACCAAACGGCCAGGCTTCTTAGAGAGGCAGTATGTCTGCTAATATCCTTCTTAGCCACGCCGCCCCTCCTGACAGGCCTGATCACTACAATATGGACCGAATGAGCCTGCACCGCTGCCTCAAGGAGTCACAGTATTTGTGTATCATATTTCTGACTCATGTGGGGAGCCGCGGATCCTGATCCTTCTGACGACCGCTTACAGCAGGGGCTGGAATAGAACCAGAAGCGGAGAAGAGAGAGAGCCAAAAAACGCTTAATACTACAGAAAAACAAAACGTTAAAAAAAATTGGTTTTAAAAAAAAAATCCTCAGAAGCATTCTGTGCTTTTCACGAATCCAAATGTGGTGCCAAGCTACAGCAATGAAGAAGGCGCTCTAGCTCAAAGATCACAGGACTTGCTGCAAATGCACTCTGTAGTCTGTACTCCAGTCTTCCTCTGGTAGTGACCGATATCCTGGGAGCTGCATTGTTTATTTTGCTGTGAGTCACCTTGTGCATCTGTTCTGAGATCCTGGCAAAGCCCGGAATGGACAAAGACCCGAGAGAAACGGAGGACAGGAACGACCCACGCAACCCTGGGGCCAGTGCATACGGGCACTCCACTGATACACACACACACACTCACACACTCACTCACACGCACGCACACAGACACGTGGCAGCCCACAGACGCATTCCCACACACAGAAAAAAAAGCCTCGCCGTGCCCCCTTTCGGAAAAGTAGCCCTCATTCCGGCGGCACGAAAGCCGCCAGCACCTGCACAAACACCGGCGGCGGGAAAGAGATCCGTTATTTCCCCCGGCCTCTCCGCTTCACCGTCTCCCCCACAGCTCATAACTCCAGATCAGCTCTGGTTAAATGGGATTCCAAAGCACTGGCCTTTAATGAGCTTGGCTCGCTGATCCCAGATCAATCCTCCCGCGTGCTGACAAGCTCACGTCTTTGAGCGAGAGCAGAGAAATGATGGCGACAGTTTGGCCGCGGTCTCTGGCAGAGAGACCTTCCGCCTGGTCTTTCCACCCGCAATAAAGTTTACATTTTAATTATTACACCAGACGCAATATAGGCTAGTCTCCCCGCTTTGTATTTATGTGAACGATTAAATATTTGAGAACATAAAGATTAGTTTCTTTGAAATACTGCTCTATAGTTATTTTGCATTATGCACACAAGAACTGCAATCCTTTGACACAAACTGGTTACAGGCTTCTGCTAGTTCTAATGCTGTTTTCTCAGTTTCAACCTATTTAAATCAAAGTGTTTCATGAGCAAACTATTTGGTTTTGATTTTCGATTTAGCTGCACTGAACAGAAACGGGAGAAAAAAATAATGTTTGGTCTTCAAACATCTGCTAATTCCGTGGCTGAAACACTACACGGTCGGTTTGGCAGCACGCCGGCGTCTCATGGAGAACACACACGAGAGAAGAAGGAGGGGAGATGTGTTTCCAGATGCATGCTGGGACAGACGACCCGTTCAGTAAATCCAAATCCTCTCTCCAACTGGCAGGACGGCACTTGCCTCGCTCGGCCTGGTTTCCATTTAATTCCTGGAGTCCGTTCAAGAAGCAACCGCGCGCGGCTTTGAACACAAGTACCATAGAAAGGAATGCACTAGAACGCTGAATCAGTGCGGGTGTGTGGCCTGTCCGTGTTACGACCGGAGTCCCAGTGGCATGCAAACCGAGGCGACGTGAGAAAACTGAATTGACAGCGCGGTGATGTTCGGCCGGTGCTTAGTAAGCCAGGTCTTCACCCCACCGTGAAAATCAAGGTAGAGAAATCTGCTGGACCTTTTCTTTTGGCCGCGGTCAAAGGTCGTGGGCCGTGGCTGTGTGCGCTAATATTATCCCCTCACATTAGCGCTCACCGCCCTTGAGACAAAAATGCGGCCGCCATTTTCACCTCGGTGAAAAAAGTCTGCAGGTTGTGAACCTTCACAGCATTACCTTTGGTAGAACTTTGGGTTGTGTAGTTACCTGGCCATGATACGAGTCCAAATAGTGGCCAAATATGTTCGTTAGTTGCTCTGTGCTCCCCTGGGGTTATAATCCAGAATAGGGTATTTGTCGCTCTGGATTCAGTTCTATAGGACAGCTAAAACGGTCTCAGCACGTACACGAACGCGAACTAAGCAGATTCTGTCAATACAAACAATAACCAACCCTCTTACGTATTTTAAAAAAATTATTAATTAAATGGCCCTTTCCTGGCTTTTTTGTATTTTATTTGGAACGTAGATCCGGTAGATAATTCTTGCGCCAGAAACCGCGTTTAATGCGCAGATGCTTCAGAAACCACTCATTGGTCCAAATTTCCACAGAAGCAAGCGTTCCTGGTAGTATATCTCTATGGTAAACAAACCGACCTGCCGACATTTTGCTAGACTTTTCTTGTAGCTTACTAATAACATTGAAGAAAATAGTACTAGGTGGATAAAATGAGGCACAGTATCAACCGGGAGGTCTGGAACAAACCAAGGGTACCAGCAGGCATCAGCCTGAAGCCTGTACTGTACATCAGGTATGCAGTGAAAAGTGTCCACAAGCCAGTAAGGCTGAATCAACTAAATGCATCAATTGTGCTATTATTTCCAAATAGCTTAAGGATTACTTTGCAGGCCCCATTCACCCTGCTGGTGTACAAATGCAGGAAGGAAAATGTTTTTCAAGTACATTAAAATTAAAGCATTACCAGCTGTGAATGTTTTTCTTGTTTTTCCCAGCATCACTTTGTAAGTTGACAAACTCCAAACAGCTGTTCTTTCAACACAGCCCCTTCAGGTTACAAATGTCCCACCAGCACCGGAGAGGCAGGTTTGTGTTTACGGTCTTCACTTCCACCGGAATAAAAAAGGACAGATGATTCAGAGGGATAAATTCCCCAAATTAAAATCTGCAGCTCCAGGGACCATCATTTCTTAATACATTACATAAAAAATTCATGTGTCAACCATGTGACTTTTCAAGTACACCAACATCTGATAGCATGTAAACAGGAGCCAAATAGAAATCGGGAGCATAAAATCCAAATATTTAACTGCTCAGAAAACGAGAAAACAGCATTCTGAAAGGGTTGTGTGACCCCAATCTGCTGCCAATGCATTTGCTTACGGCGTTGAAAATGGCCACGAGACTCCAGGGGCCTGGACCTTTGACCCTCACTTTAAGACCCCATATGGAGGTGAGCCGGGGCGTGGCACCACGCGAATCAAAGAAATCGCGAGCGCTGCGCTGCGTCGCGTCGCGTTGCGTTGCGTCTGGGCGCGGGTCTTGCCTTGGTTTGAACCTGCCAAGATCGGCGGGGAGCATTCTGGATGGATCCGTTTTCCCCGCCGCAATTGAAAAGCTATTAACGCCAGCGCCTTAAGTGGAGTCGCCCCATCACAGTCTACTTACGCTTAATCACCGACGGGCCGCTACGTGCGGAGCCAGGGGGGTCAGGCGCGCTCCTCCAGCTGTGATAGGCTAATGCCATCTTCGTGAAGTGAGCTCTGTCTGGCTCCTCTCCCATCAGTACTGGTCCCCACGCCTCGCCGGGTCGGAAGCAGTTTCCACCAGTGCGAGAGAGGCGTTCTCAAAATGGCCGTTGTCTGGAGTCAAGATTTAGGGTCTGGCCCCACAAGGCCTCTTCTACAGCACGGGGCCCCCAACCCTGGTCTTGGAGAGGCACGGAGGCCGGTTTTCTTTGTTACACATCCACTGACACTTAAGGATGCAGGCCTATAGTCTGTGTTACTAAGTGATAAATAAGTCACATCAAAACATTTATGGAAATAAAAATCATTAAGGTGATAGTGAAATGTATTGCTGTGTGTTTGTTTAATTTCTTTACACTGCGGTTACGTGGAAGACAGCGTGATTCAGAAATCAAACATATTGCATCGCACCAGCACGTGCAAGAACAGCGCCACTATGAAAAATATTTTTAAAAAACAGGTCAAGCGCTGATCAGCTTAGACCACATGGGAACAAGATTCGCACACATGCCTGCAAGCTAACCCTACCGACATTACTGATGCAAGAACTAAACCCATCACAACATTTACAATATACAAACCCCAATTACAAAAAAGTTGGGACAGTATGTAAAATGAATAAAAGCAGAAAGCAGTGATTTGTAAATTCTCTTTTACATATATTTAATTGAAAAGAGTACAAAGAAAAGATATTTAATGTTTTACCTTATCAACTTTATTGATTTTTGACCAATGATTGATCATGGTATTTGTTTTGCACCAATCATTGATCGTGTTATTAGTTTTGCGTGTGCTAGACGGTTTTGCACATGCTAAAGGTCTCAGGCCCATGGTGTTTACCGTTTTGAACTACTGAAAACTGGGCTACTGGCTAAAACACGACAAAATAGTAATTAGTAATAGCCCAAAATAATTTTTGATTCCTGCTTCCTGGATCCCACAAACCAATTTATTATTCTAAACATTAGTGACTATATAATTCCATTAAAGAGAAAAAAGACATTTCCATGACTGCTACTCTGTATCCTCTAATGAAATGTAATCCCCAATAAAACCTAAACTGCTTTTATGAGATTATGCCACTGTGTTTTACATGCGGTTTGAAGTGCAGATGACAGTGACTATGGTGATCTCCAAAATGCGGATTCATAAAAATGTTTAAAATAACACCTTTATTCACCGACAACAGGAGACAGACAAAAAAGACTAAGAGCAAAGAGCATTTTGCACATGAACAATATAAATATGAGCAAGATTAATCATGCGAATATCTTACATCAATAACCCCCAGAGGCAAGGCAGTTTAATAATGTTTGTGTGTGGGTTCACCACATCTTCATCTTAATTATCAATACAATTGTAGCAATAACTCCTGCAGTACTGATTAATGGAAACAGGTCTGCTTAAAATGAAAAGAAAGCTAAAATTGAGTTTTGGAGTTTGGCCTTTTCGGGCCAGGTGCTAGTCAGTCATTCTGCCTCTACAAATTAGGCTAATTGGTTCATTGGTCATCGGATATACAGTAATGTGACAGGAAGGCCTGCCTGATTGGCTGAAGATACAATAATGTGACAGGAAGGCCTGTCTGATTAGCTTGCTGTTTTAGGCACAATTCCCAGCAACGTCCCACATCAATAAATACGACAGCGGGCTATATAGCTGTCAGGTTTACGACCACAAAAAATATCACAGATAGACACATTGTATATATATGCATAGTATATCTTCAAGCAGATCCTTACTCAAACCCCAATGTCCTTCATCTTTAGGGTATGAGAAAATATGTATTTATTCATTGTCTGAGCAGCCCTTCCAAGCTCATTAGGCTGTGAAAGAGAACCGCGGATGGACTGGATGTGTAACTCAAAGTTATGGACAGAGAGCTCAGTGGAACGGCTGACCAGAGACCCGCCTTTATAGTCCGACAGTTCGGAGTCCAGCTGCAGCACGAGCTGACAGAATGTGCCGGGGAAAAAACACTGAACGGAGAGAGCGGCAGCCCACCACGGCTAAAATAAGACCTCGTCATTCGCTGAAATATCTTCCGCGTCAGTATCACAGGCACTGACACTTCAACACACAGCACTTCTGTGGATGGGTGGGTTGTGGGATGGGTGGGTTGTGAGGTGGGTGGGGGGGCTACAGTATTGAAGCTTTGCCGTCGGCGGAGGACGCCGATCGTAAAGGAGAGGAATACGCACTGAGAGCCGCGCTATTTACTTTCCCTTGTCATACATATTTTAATGATTCTCTCCGCTGCAGTTCTCAGAACCGAAGGCGAGGAAAGAAAAGGTTGAGTTCTGAAACTGGTTAAATCGCTTCAGCTTCGTTCTACAGGAACACGCTGTACGCAGCCCCCCCCAATCCACATTTTACATTTCTCTCTGTCTTGTGCTGGCTTGCGTGGTGTTACTATGCACCAGATTGTCTCTGAAATGTTAATTGGCTCAGCCCGGGTAGAGGAGTGGCGTTGTCATTTTTAATTTGTGCTGTTACACTTACAGCATATCAGACGATTACTCTGCCCCCGTGCATCTGGGAGAAGGATATCAACATGAGAATAAGACCGTGGCAAAGTGCTACCTGTGAGATAATTGCACTCTAAATGGGATTAGCGGAAGAAAATTATTTTATTTGTATCTTTTTCGTGAAAACGGCGCAATTCTCGGAGGGATTCTCTAATGCCGTTCAATCGCACAAAAACAAACAACCTGTCCACCGTCGCCACGTAGCCTACCTAAATCAGGAGTGGAGTGAGTGGGGGCGGGGGGGGGGGGGGGGGGGGTTGTTGCCTAGGTGAGGAAATCTGGAACACTCCTCGTTTTACATTCCTTCAGATTTTACACAATTCCAATAAACATATTTATAGTTACACCGCATGTTCAATTACGGGTTCAGTAATTGCAGAACAATCATCTTGATGGGTCTGCAACCCGCTATATTAGATTACACGGATATGGCACTCATGTTTGCCTGTCTATCAGCGATCAATTGACTGACGGGCGGATGAGTTAACAGGCGGACAGATGGGAGGACAGGCAGACGTTGTATAATGATGGAGAACAGAGTATTCCTTCAGCCCTGGCAGTGATCCCATCCGTCTTATCCATCAGCAAAATAACCCCTGCGACCTGTCAATCATACAGCAGAACCCCACCAAACCTGAGGTGCACACGGGCAGGATTGCTAAGCAACCGGCCCTTTCACCATTTGCATATCATTACACCGGCGGTTTGGGAGGACACGCTGAAATAGACTGAATTCTGATGTGTTACGCACACGCACACGCACACGCACGCACACGCACACGCACACGCACACGCACACGCACACACACTAAGGGTCTCCTGCGCAGCTTTCAGAAAACGACGCTGCCCTATCACGAGCTAACGTCTGCGGGCTCGCAAGCCTCTAACACATGAATGCAAAAAACTGTCCAGCCGAGCTCTAAGGCCGATACTTACACGGAGAGCCGGGCCGGCAGGTTACGCCTCCGAGTGATACTTCACCGAAACGACCTCCCGGGATAACGCGCCGGTCCCGTCGGCGCCTGATCCGAAGGTCTAAATCACACACGCGGAAGGCTAATCCAGGCCCGCGGAACGACACCGGGTCAGAGCGCTCGCGCGGGGGACCGAAATCGGAGGGCCTCTCGTTCGCTGAAATTTAGCCTCCGGTCTCGTGGAGGGTAACGACATTAGAGACCCCGCTCTCAGTGACAGACGGGCGTCTACAGACAAGAAAAATAGGATACAGCAGAAGATTTTTATTACTCGGGCCTAAATGTGCTCGTGGGCGTAACGGCGCGCGGTGAGTAGGCGCGACAGACGGCGGGGTAACGCTAGCTGCCCAGCATTCGTTACGTTCCAAAGGGAATGAATGGCGAGGCTACCTCAATGGGATCGGTTGCCTTCTGAGAAAATAATTTGGTAGCGCAGCAAAAGTTTCTCGGCATGCGGCCGAATGACACTTTCCCCGCTCTGTGCGTAGATGCCACTCGATAGCCTTCACCGAAAGCCGTTATTTTCCTTTGTAATTGCGTTATTACACGCATGATTGTGTTTCCCTGCCCGTCCAGGGCCCCCGTCTCCTCAGCCAGAACAGGTGAGGGGAGCAATGGGGCGGTAATGGCGGGATAGGTGGGGCGGGGGGCGGGGGGTCACGTGAGCAGGGGGCAGTGCAGGAGGCTATGCTGTGTACGCCCCACTACACTCCTTTTAAACATGCCTGCAAAAGGGGGCTTTCTTCGCTCCTGAAATGTTGTGAGAAAACGTGTTGCGGAACACTTCCTGGAAAACCATGGGGTTCAGTGTTCTGTGTTTCTGGGAAGGTCACATGAAGAGGGCCAGCCAAGTGTGACGACAGCACTGGAGCACAGAGGCCTAACTGTCCCCTGGATACCGCCGCGCTGAACCAGGCACACGCGTGTGTGTGTGTGTGCGTGCGTGTGTGTGTGCGTTTGTGTGCGCGCGCGTGTGTGTTTGTGCGCGCGCGTGTGTGTGTGTGTGTGTGAGTGTGAGTGCTTGTTTATGTGTGTGTGTGTGCGTGCGTGCGTGTGTGAGTGTGAGCTTGTTTACGTGTGTGTGAGTGTGAATAAGAGAGAGAGAGAGAGAGAGAGAGAGAGAGAGAGAGAAGCAGGAGGTAGTCTTTCACAGTAAAGCCACGTTCCTCGCAGAATGCAACACAGCCCCATTCAATTAACCCCAGAGCAGAGAAGCGCATAGGAGCACAGAGCAGCACAGAGAGGGGGATTTGGGATTTATCTCCTGCAGTATTTACTGCGGGCGCAGTCTCATTATCAGCACAGCGGCATCCTCCCCTCTCCTCTAAAATGGCCTCTGTGTGATTTTACAATCCGTCTCAGCGCTGTCCTTAAAAGTTACATCCTCAGTATACTGAGGGAGAGGACACTCTGTCTGAAGCAGAACCCTAAAAACCCCCTCCAATGCACCCCTCTGTGAGCAGGGGTAACGTACGGCGATTCGGCTGCACCCATCACGTCCACTCGCAGTAATACACTCCGTGTTTTAATAACACGACGAAGCTTCAAGAATGAGTTTTTTTTTTATTTTTTACAAGAAGTAGACCTTTCCCACTGCAGACCTGGAACCAGACCGGCTCGTCACACACTGCACTGTCTGTACTACACTACGCAACATTATTAACTCGCTGGTAACTGTAGTTTTAACGCCAGCTCACCGCACGCACTCCAGTGTCTCAGGGAGGGTGAAATAACTGCAGGGCCCCGAGTTCTCGCACACAGAAGGTCGAATATGTTCTCATCACTCAAAACTCGGCACGTCTCCGCTCCTGGGCCTGGTGAGAGTGCACCGGAACGAGAAACGGGGACAAGTTTGTTAAGTGCGGAGCGGCGCCGTGCTGAAAAAACGGCGCCGGGCGCAATTTATGCCCCTCCGCGTGGATTCTTCTTTTTAGGGCTGCTGGAAAAGGCTGATGAGCTAGCGCTTTGTGTGCACATACAGGGAGTTATGGCTCCAGCAGGGACGAGCAGGGGAACAGCACGCAGGCCTCGGCCCGCTCTACCCTTATAAATTTTGTGAAATGCCCCCCCTCCCTTCCCCACAGCACCCCCTCGCTCAGCAGCTGAAACCCAAAGCCTTCCCTTTGAAATACATACATTTTCTGTTTTATTAATCTCCTCCTCCCCGCCCACAAACCGCCTAGACCTGAGCTGCATGCCTCTTTGAATGGAATCTCACACACAAGCCCACACACACTCTTATACAGTACCTACACACACACACACACACACACATACCTACACACGCACAGACACACACACTCTTATACAGTACCTACACACACACTCTTATACAGTACCTACACACACACACACTCTCTTATACAGTACCTACACACACACACACACACACACATACCTACACACGCACAGACACACACACTCTTATACAGTACCTACACACACACTCTTATACAGTACCTACACACACACACACACACACACACACACACATACCTACACACGCACAGACACACACACTCTTATACAGTACCTACACACACACACACACACTCTTATACAGTACCTACACACACACACACACACACACACCTACACACGCAGACACACACACTCTTATACAGTACCTACACACACACACACTCTCTTATACAGTACCTACACACACACACACACACACTCATATACAGTACCTACTCACACACACACACACACACACACACACTCTTATACAGTACCTACACACACACACACACACACACCTACACACGCACAGACACACACACTCTTATACAGTACCTACACACACACACACACACACACACACACGCACAAACACACACGCTCTTATACAGTACCTACACACACACACACACACACACAGACACACACACACACACACACGATGACGGGGACTCCAGCAGAGATGAAAGCGTTGGAGACAGGGAGATGAGTGGAGCTGTAGGTTGAGAGCAGCAGCTGTGAGCAGCTCTAACGCTGACCTGGGCACAAAGCAGCCCTCCACAACGCCACATCGGTCTAAGACCCGTAAGGCTGTCCATGCTAAAATAGCCTGGTGTGGAACCATGCCCGCCCCCCAGTCCTCCTGGGACCGCCCAGGCCCTCTCTCTCCCCCCTGTGTGAAAAGGCCAGCAGACAGCCCTGGGTGAATCTGCCCAGATGGAATTTAAAGCAGGCCGTATGTATATATATATATTTAAGCAATAGATCACGAGAGGGAGTGCGTTATTGGAAAAATAATCACTGCTGTGATGTCGCAGCAACGAGACCAAAGGGAGAGTCACAGAGTACTCTCCGCAGTGATTATATCCAATAACGCACCAATCCTCCAGTGATCTATTGCTTTTATACAACAACGTTACCATAAACGTTTAGTAAGTAATGAAAAAATATTGAAACAATGACTTTGGATTAACTCTTTCTTTATTTCGGATTCGCCAAATTGCTACCACCCTGTTGCCGTTGTGATTGTTGTTGTTTATGCTTCCTAGGCAACGCTCTATAGAACGCGTCTACGCACTGGCAGTGAGGTTATACTAAATACCAGGGCTTGTGGAACCAGTCAAGGCCAATCACGTTACTCGCTCGAATCTCACTGTTGTATAAATATGTATATATAATTATATATATATATATATATCCAAAGATGTATACACAAGAGAGAGTGTGTGAGAGGCAGAAAGAGAGAGAGAGAGGCAGAGAGAGAGAGAGGCAGAGAGAGAGAGAGGCAGAGAGAGAGAGAGAGAGAGAGAGAGAGAGAGAGAGAGAGAGAGAAAGCCTGCTGGATCACAATGTATGGTCAATCAAGATCAATAGTGAGGTTCTCTTTCAGTGGGAACAGAAATAGCACGTGGAAGGCTCGGCTTGCTCAGATATCGGGTTGTGGGCTCTCTCTCCACAAACCTACAGCACACTGGAGTGTGTGAGCTCGGAGCGTGCCTCTGTCACTGGCAAACCCCTCAGCCTTCCCGACCAATAGGCTGCAGAGCTGAGTAACTACGGGTTACAGAATGGAAGAAAGGGGTAACTTTGGGAAACGGGCTGGAAGAGCGGGGGAAACTTTGGGGTACAGGCTGACGAGTGGGATAGCTCTGGGGTAAAGGTGGAAGAGAGTGGGGACTCTGAGGTCCCCCCCGTGCTTAGACATGAGGTCAGTGAAAGGAGGAGGTGATGTCAATGTTAATGGCAGTTATTTTGGGCGCTCACATTCACACAAGCTATGCCATTTCTATACAAAAAAAAGGCTGTTCTCATTAGCTTTCCCGGTTAAACAAAGGTCAGATAAATAAATTAAAACATTCAGCAGGCCTCCTCTTTAGTGCAGAGGACGTTGTGGACACACACAGGGTTACCCGCGCAGAGCTAATTAGCCTCCTGCTACACTGGGCCCCCCGGTGAAGGGCAGCTTCACGCTGGCATGCGGCTTCGCTCTGCCTGCGGAAGGCCATTTTATAAACACGGGGAAGGTGTCATTGAGACGGGGCGGATCGGCCCAATCTACGCCTCCTTCCCGGCAGCGACCGGGCACATCGATCCCCGAGCCGGACCCCGCAGGGTCAGGGCACGGGAGGGACGCGAACCCAATTTCCACCCTTCAGTTAGGCCCCTCAGCAGGTGAGCGGTCGCCCGGGCCCGCTGACAGGGAAACGGGTTGTGTTGAAAGATGACGGACAGCGGGGCAGTCACACGACCTGCTGACTGAGACAGACAGAGAGGTGTGGCTGCGATATTGTGCGGGGAGATGTTATGAGGCGACGCCAAACACCGTTCCACCGCTACACAGTCGAAGAAAGTCTTTAGCTCTACATATGGAGAGTGAGTGCGCGACTCTTTCCTTTACTTTTTAGATTCTGTTCCATTGTCTGCAGTTCACTGGGATCTGCGTTTGTGTTGACTTTTGTGGACTGCATCTTGTACCTTCGCTCTACACAGCCAGAGCGCACGCATAGCCACTCGTCAGTGTGTTTTAATTCAGTTCAATTCAGTTCAGTTCAACAGTGGCGAGAAAAAATTCCCCGATAGGAAGAAATCTCGGAAGGAACCTGGCTAGAGAGGGGGTGCCCATCCTTCGCTGGCCGGCCCAGTTTAAACTAAAGGTGGACTGAATGGTAATAGTCAATTCAATAATCAATTCAACGGGGCGGGGTTTTAGCCTCTCGCTGCGTTTCAGAACGGTGTATTTGTACTGAAGGGGTCACTCGAGAGCGGTATCTGCGCTAAGTGCTGTTATCACACGGCCCGTTGAGAGAACAGGCCTGCGGTCTGCTTCCACCTCCACACGAGTCCCCCCCCCCACCTCTACGCGCCAGTCGCCGGCTTAAACAAAAACATCCGCTAATTTGTTCAGCACATTGTAGCAGTGAAAAGCTGTGGGAGGGGTGGCTCGTGCGGTTTAATCTTCTCGGCCGTGTGCATTGTACTCAGTGACTGACAACGCAGACCGCGAACCAACGAAAGGTGAACGTGTGAGACGGACCCCTTGGCGGCTATACTCCAGAGCAGACAGTAGGGGGTGCTCTACCGCAGCTCTGACCGCAGTGAGGTCGGTAGGGTGCTTTCACTCAGAGACCAGCACTGTTTGCACCTGTCTGAACCAGGGTCGGGTGAAAGGTCAACCCACCTGGCCAATGCTGGCGGGTCGGCCATGCTATGCTGACCGCACGCCGACCACCTGTCCAGCGCACCCGTGCCGACTGCACAGAGACCACCCGCCCGACACAACCGTGCTGACCGTACAGCAATCACCTGTCTTAGACAAGGACCCAGACTGCCCAGGCCCTGACCTCTCTCCCTCTTCTTCTCCCTCTCTCTCTCTCTCTCTCTCTCTCTCTCTCTCTCTCGTCTTTCAGAGCAGCCAGCTGGTGTGCCCCTCCCCCAGCCTCACAGAAATGTTCCCTCATCAGCTTCCACACTCTCGGCTGTGTGTTCTGTATACTGCTCTGGCCGCGCTTTCCTGCTGTGAATTCACCTATGAAGAGAGACATTTTTCTTCGGCCATTTTTTTTTTTTTTGGCTTCTCATCAAGAACTGTCCTCTTGACCTCGTGCGGCATCCTGCAGGAGCGCCCAGTTAGCTACGGCTGCTCGGAACTCTCAGCCCATCCGCGTCCAGGCAACGGTTTCTGCAGCGACGCACAATTTTTGTCAGTGCCAGGGAGGCGGTGGGATCAGATGTCAGTGTTGACTTGCAGGAGCCTGTCTGCAGACTCCTGCCAATGTCTGGAAGAACACCACAAATGAGAGAAGGGGCCGACTTCAAAGCCACGTGTGGTAAGCTGTGCATTAGGAAGGGGGGGGGGGGGGGGGGGGGGGGGGGGCGACACCTTTGTAAAATGATATCAAAACTTGTTTTGTATGCAGTGTTTCCCGTCTGTTCAGAGACAAGGTAGCTGGAACCAGCCCGGAGACGTGGGTCATGGGGGACGGCCTTTGTCTGCTCGGCATCAAACAGTCCCGTTTTCTTACGCACGCACAGACAGACACAGACACAAACACACACAGATGGACAGACACAGACAGAGCCACAGACACAAGCACACACACACCCACACACATATGAGCCTGTCAATGGTATTTTTTTTGACAAAACAATCCATTTGTTCTTACAAAAACAAAAGAAAAGGCAAAAAACATGTGGAAGTTGGTGAATACGCGGTTGGAAGATAGCTTAGCGCGCACAATGGCCTGCAAGCTCTCCCGTCTGTGAGGGCGGAGATCTGCAAAACGGGCGATTCTCTCCCTGTGAGGAGAATAATTCTGCTTAAGGGGATTAAGGTCTTCTCTGTCCAACATCCTCAGGAAAACATCCTCCTTGTGTCCGTCAGGCCTCTCTTCTCTACAGCAGCGAGCAAACACCCTGCTTAAATGATTGATACAAAGCTCTCCTTTTATACGTTTGCACTGTAAGCACGTCTGTGCGAGAGAATTTGGGGAGATAAACCTTGCAGCATGGCGAGTTTGGGATTATTGGCACGAACACAAAAGCGCACGCATAAAATGATAAAATAAAGCGTGTCTTTCTTTAAGCAGTTTAACAGACCCCTGCTGCTTCTGTTCCAGGGCCCACGGAGAAGGTCTGTAGGATACATGCGTGTGTGTGCGTGTGTGTGTGTGTGTGTGTGTGCTGAGACTTGTGAAACGCAGCTTCTACGACTGTCTGTCCAACTGATGTGTAAACAGAACAATCTCATCGACCTGCCTGGCTTTCAGGTGTGCATCCGTGTACATTTCCTGTTCCTGTAAGAATAATAGCACATTTGGTGATGAGAACTGACCTTTCAGACCATCTAGGCTTGTCATTTTGAGGGCCATCGAGGACAGAATTAGGCAACTCATTTGTGTGACCCTGACTATCAACGATCATTAACGGTGAAATGCAAAGTACTCCCGGCACATACACCGTTACTTCCTGTGGCCCCCCTCTCTCCCCCTCCCGACAGGGTAAAGGCAGGTACCTCTTTGACCCCTAAATCTCCAGGCAGGTAAACCTCACGTTAGCACGCTGTACAAAGACAATCCACTCAGGGGCCAGAATAACACTGCTCAAGAGCTGATTCCACAGTCCTCACAATGCGGTCTCCGTGGAGACGCTTTGGGGGGGAAAAAAAAAAAAAAACCTCTGCTAGTTTTCGCATTCCGCAGATTCCGAGCTAACGGGCGGCTGTGTGCTTTCAGCAGGCGCAGGAGCGCCTAATGCGCTAACCCAATCACGGGCGTATTAGCCTCACGCTGGCTCCTGCCAGAAGGCCTTGTGTGTTGGAGCCAGACAGAATTTCACCACGAGGCTACAGATTTACCACAGACACTGCAATCAGCGAGCCTCCTTCCACCCCGCAGCACACAATCGATGCGCGTCATTTCAAATACCCTGGGGCCGGCCGTTCAGGTCCAAAAAGCCTTAAAAGTTTAAGCATTTGCAATAAATAACCAACATAACAAAATTAGGGTGGGACATTGTGGCTAAAATCTAGTGACAGCAAAAGCAGCCTTCTCTTCCTCCCCTCTAGCCCGCCAGTTTTCATCCGTAGTCGTAGTGTTTTAGTTCAATCTGAATGTGTGATACAGGTTTGTCTGTCTCTCTGTCTGTGCATCTGTCTTTCAATGTACATTAAAATCACTTTACAGATGCACTTATCCAGAGCAATGTGCAGAAGTGAAGAAGTGGAGAAGATCTGTAATGCAGAAAACACTGGGGAACACAAAAATGGTTGGGTGGGACAGTCTGGGTTACGTATTTAAATCCTATCATTCATCATTATTCATATGCTGCATCTTTAAATTTCTTCTTTCTGCCTTTTGTTTTGTTGGGGTTTGAGCAGCTTCACTTGTACGATCTCCAACAACACACACACACACACACACACACACACAACATGCAGAAACACGCACACACAACACGCACGCTGCCTCTGAAGGACATTGGAGATGACGGGATAAAACATTGGCTGCGGCCCGTTTTAGGAAAACAGAGAGGCGACGCTGGCAGAGGGAGAGAGGGAGAGAAGGGGAGAGCGAGAAAGAGAAGGGGAGAGGGAGAGAGAGAGAAGCACAATTTAGGCTGACCCCAGCTCTAGTTTTCACACTTTTGCTGTATTTCCCCTCCTGTTACTAATAGCAGCCTTATGGCTTCCATATTTAACATAAACAAAGTCAAACTGATGCATCTCCACCTCCAGGTGCTGTTGAAATAGGTCAGTACACGCCGGGCAGTAAAATCAGTACGGTCGGTAAGATAAGCGTGCTGGATAAGGTGAGTGAAAGAAGCGCAAGGTGTGTGTGGATAGGCCAGGTAAGTAAGGACAGGTGAGGAACAGAGTGCATTTTTATAAGCTGCTTTTGAAGCTTGAAAAACATAAGCGATCAAACATCCGCATCACAAAAAGCGTTGGGGAAAAAACGACAGCCAAACATCCCCCCCTCAAAACCAAACCGATCATACAGGAAAATGAGCCCGGAACAGCAGCAGCTCTCCCAAACAGCAAGAGCCCTTATGATTGCTCAAGGATTTTCAGAGCGCTTCTGTTCCGCCGTTTCTCAGGAATGTTGCTTATTATTGCAGGAGACAAAGAAAACAAGCTCAATGGTGCTTCAGAGATAATTTTGTCAGTTTAGAGTGCAGGCCTACTTCATATTTTTTTTTTTTTGCTTTGTTCGTTGGCTTGCACAATGTGCCACCGTCCCTTTTGTGTGTGTGTGTCTGTGTGTGGGTGTGTGTCACTGATTGTGTGTCTGCGTGCATGTGTATCCGTGCACAAGCGTGTGCGTTCACTCTAACTGAGATAATGGGCGCACACTCCACAGGGAACCGCACCATGTAACAGCGCAAACGCCGCACACGAATGTCACTTGTTTTTACGGACTCTAGAAACTGGTCTCCAAGGAACACGGGTACTGCTGAATAATAAAAGTGCCCTATTATTTCCTGGTACTGACACACACAGAGGCGCATGTGGGCCGAGAGACATGAACATCAGGCTCAAGTTGAGGCACTGAGAAAACCAGCTCACTCCGGCTTTCAGACCCGGGAAAGACTATTCATACTGAGATCAGTGCACACACCCAGCTCACTCCGGCTTTCAGACCCGGGAAAGACTATTCATACTGAGATCAGTGCACACACCCAGCTCACTCCGGCTTTCAGACCCGGGAAAGACTATTCATACTGAGATCAGTGCACACACCCAGCTCACTCCGGCTTTCAGACCCGGGAAAGACTATTCATACTGAGATCAGTGCACACACCCAGCTCACTCCGGCTTTCAGACCCGGGAAAGACTATTCATACTGAGATCAGTGCACACACCCAGCTCACTCCGGCTTTCAGACCCGGGAAAGACTATTCATACTGAGATCAGTGCACACATCCAGGTCTCCCTGTAGACAGGACACAGTACTCACTTATGGACCATGACAATGTTGCGGTGATGAATACATCAAATAAAATGAAAAATTTAAACTAATTCAAGAAAGGGAAATAAGTCTGATCAAATGGCCAGACTCTGCAAGCACAGATAACACAGCTAGCTGCATCACTTTGCTACAATATAATATAACAGAACGGGTACCGTGGTGAAAGACACTATATGATTACCATTTCAGCAAAACAGTCCATTGAATAATCCCTCCTGAGCTTGGAGAAGAAGGAGACCGTGATTATGTCGGTTCTTTAATGGCCCCCACTTGCTGACTACATAATAACTCTGATCATCTATCGAATTACTTTAATCTTGGATCAATTGGTCAGACGCTGAAGCACGGGTGCCGGATGGGAGCCGGATGGGAGCCGTGGCGAGGTGAATTCGCAGCCCTGCAATTTAAACCGTTACGCATTTTAAGCGCGGCATTAATCAAAATTTTCCGGAGTAATGCCTTTTCCGATGGAGCGCCAGGCAGCGATTCTGCCCCGAAGGCGTTGTGTGAAAGGAGGCGAGATTGCGCTTTCCCCCGGCGGTCAAAGAGCATCCGTTAAAATCCTAAAACCTTCCCGGGCCTCCCTGTGTGAATCGATTGAACAGCGTAGGCCGTTTTCCCATCTCCAGCACACCGCTCTCAGCGCTGTGTGTCAGTTAAGAACCAGATTTTGAAACTGTAGCGTTTACTTCCCTTATGTGCGGTGAATACTAAAAAAAAAATCCCTCCGGCAACTGTCACAATACACAGCCTACGTACTGCAAAAACAAAATCTAATATTTTCTTTTACAATAATAAGGGGAGCTCCCAAGTGGCATGTCCCAGTAAAGGACTTCATGTCCGAACTACGACCCCAAAAAAACTGCGCCAGTGCCAAATCTGGCCTGAGACAATGCAGGGAGGAGCAGCTCAGCCAATGGGGATCCAGAGCAGAAGGGAAGGGCCCGGCTGACCTGAGACACCCCCCCCCCCCCCGAAGTCAAAAGAGCACGCTGCAGCGATGGGCTGACAGCTGTCTGACTGGGGTTCTCAAAATTGGAACATCATCACTTTCCATAAAATAAAATAAGAATTCGTAAAAGAAATGACAAATTATTAAACGTTTGTTATTCTTTCGTATTATCCGAGGTTTGAAGTTCAAACGAGTATCCAAATATTTGGATAGTCATCTATTGGGATGTAATCATATTAAAGCCACGCATCCTGTTGCCAGCGCAGACTGTCTCAGAGGTCATCTTAGACCCTGTTTGTTCAGAGGAGGGGTTGTGACGTCCAGAGATCCTGGAGATTATCTACAATACGAGTGCCATAAAAAATTAAAGCTTCACGTCTTAACAGTCAGAATTTAAGAAATATTTAATTTACACTGATCGGAAGTTTAGGCCTACTGTCATTTCTGCTTGGTGAACAAAGTCATGTATCAGAAAATGTATTCTTCACACACTCACACACTCACACACTCACACACTCACACACTCACACACTCACACACTCACACACTCACACACTCACACACTCACACACTCACACACTCACACACTCACACACTCACACACTCACACACTCACACACTCACCACACTCACCACACTCACCACACTCACCACACTCAACACACTCAACACACAAGTTTATCTGTGTTATGTGTTGTGTTAATTAAAATAAAAAAGTCCTGAGCACATGCACCCGCATATTTCATTTTTATGAATTCATAGGAAGCTGACTGGAAAAGTATGCAGTTATAGCCCAGTATGACCAAGAGGTGGCCAGGGTGCTGTTCACAGAGTACATGACAAATTGCAAGAGGAAGAGTAGACCTGAGCTCTTAAACTTGTTGCGATTGGTCAGGGTATGGGGGGACATATACCATTAGGGTAGCAATTAGGGGTGTCGTAGCTTTCCTCTCAAGCCAAAAGAAACCACAATCATGGGTTTCCCAGCCAGATCTCTTCACTGAACAAAAATCCGAAACCACACATTGGCTGGATGACGGACAGCAAATGAAGCTGCTTGGTTCTTGGCCGTCCCCGGCTTTCGCAGTTCCAGGGAATGTTGCTCGACTCCGATTTTCCAGTTATCGTTTATTTCCCTTCAGGATAATTTCTGAACGTCCATAAATGTAGGCTAACCCATAGGGTTCACTGCCTGGTTATTAAAATTGTTCAGATTTTTCTGCTTGCGGTGGTTTTGGCTGGACATGGTCCCCCTAAAAAACATTTATTGTAGCATGCACTAAATCTTGTGCTGGTCTGGAAGGGAACAAACTCACGTCTTATATTGGAGACATTCATCTAACGTGCTTCAGGCCATACTAAAGGTTTTGCCGCCCTTACTCAAGCAATCAATCTTTACGGGGGAAAATGTTACCCAGAACTGAATAGCAAAAAAAATTAAATAAATCTAGTTCTTCAACGATCTTGGCAAGCTGTAACAGCAAGTGTCAGATTTTCACAGTTTTTTCATGATATTCTCAACAATTCTACTCAACATGTTCACAGCTTGCAGCTCTTCTCTATTTGTACACAGGTACTGAAATCCGACGACCACGAAAGTGGAAAAAGGATGTATTTATGAGTAACAAGAGCACATGGCCCATGATATCCAAAAGGAATTTGTTATAAAAAGGTATTTTAACTACTTGAGGGAAAACAACATAACTTAGAACAGGAACGGCTTCGCCATAACTTCTGTTTTGCGTAATTCACTTTGTAAACCGTTTAAATAAGCAAGAATGAACTAAGTACACAAGCGCGGTAATTTAAGAGAGCCCTGGTGATGAAGCTTGCATGTGCATTTCAGGCAAATAAAACATTCCAGACCGGACCGTAAGAGAGAATGGGCTCATCGTCCCGACTTCGGCATGTCCGTACATTTGTACATCAAAACCCATAAAATCAGGCACAAAAAAGAAGCGGGTTAATGGAATCAGCTGAAGTTCATATGTCACGTATTTTTTTATGTTGCTCCCATTTCCACTGTGACACCGTGGCGCTCGTCGATTTTTCCAGCCCTTAGCCGCACAGCTGCTAAGTACTCCTGCTATCCGTCTGCGAGAGCGCCCACTTCAGCAGCTAAACAATCTACCTTTCCACACGCCGATCTCTGTCGCTTTCACTTCAATAAAGACTGCCCCGCAGGGACGCAGAGCGTCAGAGCGAATAAAGGCTTTGGTCCCGGCTCAGACCTTAAGCCATTCAAAATTAAATTCCTCACGGCCCGTTGGCCTTGGGTCCTGCTCACTGCAATGAAGCCGTAGCTGACCAATGTGGATATAACACCGGTTCAGGAGACCTGAGAACAGGTCTTTCTGGCTCACCATCATCATCATCATCATCCACTAGAGCCTCCTCTCATTTTGGACGTACACCTGGGACCCGCGGAGCAAGCATTGGCCTTGCTGTACTGCAGCAGGGCGGCCTTCTTAACCCCGGCTTCATATTCCAGCCTTTCACAAGGCTTTTAATTGGCGCATAAAAGCCTTCAGGCGCCAGCTGACACCACGGGAGGTGCCACAGTGCGGGGAGCCCATGAGTGTACGGAAATAACTTTGTCTTTGCGCTGCTCAAAACCCTCAACGATGCGCTTTTCCTGAGCCGCCTTTTCCTTTTGTGTGGGAATAAGCGGCCGTCCGACCACGTTTGGGAAAGCAGAAGCCTGCCGGCTCCCCCGTCCGACCCTGTTGGGACGCGAAACGCGTGATGTCATACCGAGGAAGGGAAGCACGTACCGTGTGGCCTGGGCTTTTTTTGTTGCGGCGCTGATGTCACCAGTGGCCCTCCTGGCGAGAGCACACCACCTGCCCCGTGACATCACTGCCGAGGTGCGGCTGTTAGCGGTGGAGTCATTCTTCTGTCACCACTACGTTTCCCAGCACCCACCCCCCCAACTCGCCCCAAAACTCACAGAACGTTCCGCTGAGGAAACCCGGCCCGCACGTTCCGCGCCCCACAAAGTGACCTCATCTTCCCAAACTCCAAACCCCGTCTCCACGGAGCTGGAAAGCGCCTTCAGACACTTTTCATTTCCGAATTAAAAAAACGTGTGCGGAGGAGGCCGGAGTTTTATTCCAATTCGTGTGGGCTTAGCGCAAAAGAAACATTCTGTGGACAAAATGTAAAATTTTAAAAAATGCCAGAGTTGCGTTTCAGGGTTGACCGCCGCCCACGCGTTAAACCCTCCTGGTTTCATTCTTCCGAGAGGAAATGGTATCTGCATTCGTCACATCCACTCAAACGGTTTCCGCGCCCGTTTCTCAGGGCAGCCGCGCCTCGAGAAGCTCAGGCCGGATGTCTCCGGACGCTGAGTCATGTAAACCTGTCCCTCCCCCCCCGCCTCTACGGCCTAAACTCCCAGGGTGCAACGAGAGGACGCCGATGAGGCCCACCTACACGCATCTGTCCTGGGAGAGAGCCAGAGCTCGGCTGCCTCTGCCAGGGCGGCGATCGCGGCCGCGTCCAGCGATCCGGGGCGGCCCCTTCCCGCAGGGGGGGGGCGCCGCACGGAGAACGCCGATTCCGAAGGTCGGGTTACGGATGCCGTGACACGAACGAGCTTTGTTATTGCCAACAATGTCTTGCGGACGGAGCAGGAAAACCGCAATTCCCGTCTGTTTGGCAAGGTCAGCCAGGGAGCGCTTTTTTTGTGTGAATTACCAGTGGAAGGAATGCACAGGCTGGAGTCTTTCATCTGAACACATGTCTGTAATCTTCCACAAGAGCCACAGCTGACTGTCGTCTGAACAAACCGCTCAGCTAAACACCTATTTTTAGCAAAAGGATGCAACTGCATCTGAACGTAAGGGGTGCGCGTCACACTAAGAGCCAGGTCCAAACTAACAGCAATCAAACTCTGAAACATTTAGCAATCCTTTTTTCAAGTTTAATAACAAGCATCACAAAAGATGGAATTCCTTTCTGATTGTTAGGTACAAATCGCACCGCATGGAATGTGGTATGCAGGAAAAAAGATAATTACAGAGCCACCAAGAGAAAAACCAAAAACAATTCTGGAAATATACATATTTTTTTAAATGTCAAAAATGTAATGTCACTGCACAACTCGCCATGGAGAGCGAGAAATAAAAGAAATGACAATGCCCTTCATCCGGGCGTGCCCTTTATGGTGCAACAATACAGGGTGTTCAGGCGCTCATACATGCGGGAAGAGTCTTTGATCTTCCTCTCAAATTATTGTGCAAAGCCAGTCTGGACAAGCAGCCCAGACACCGGCTTGTCCTGCTAGGTGACATATTAACAGCACGTCCAGCCCATGCCGTTACTGTGACCCTCATACGCACTCAACAAAGCCTATTCTGTGAGATAAATCCTCCACCAAAACTATGCTTTTGCTTTATATAAACAATTCCTGGAGGACTATTACAATTATAATACACGTGTAGCATTATATCTGCTTCTGGATTGTGCGGTGGCTAAATTGGACAAAGCAGCAGAAAAGAGCGTGCGGTAGCATGTAGCAAGCGTGGGTGACGTGAAGGGGTTAAAGGCCGCGGCGTTCTCGTCCTCCCGGAGCTGATGTCAGTAGCGCAAACTTGCTGAGCTGGGTAACTCTGGCGGCCGAGCGCAGCAGAGCTGCCCCGAATGAGAGAGAATTAATTGAGCTCAGGGCTTCCTCGACAGGCCGGCCCACCTGTCCGCGGACCCACAGCAGCTGGCGAGCTCCGCACCGACCCACGAGCGTGCTATTGGCTGTCGCCGTGACGCAGGGATGAGATCACTGCGGTCTGCAGCAGAGAGGGGTGGGGCCAAACGGCAACGGGACAGTGCCCTGTCTGTGGGGGGGGTTTGGGGGCAGGACATAGAACTGCATTGTGAAAGCAGGCTGCAATCAGCCAGCCCATCTTCACAGACTACAGCTCGCCTCCTATACTACTCCAACCCACAAACTACGCACAGACCGAACAACTATTTCTAAAAAAAAAATAAAAATAAAAATGTTCAAACGTCTAGACAGTACCACTTCATGTGAGGCAGCAACTTTAAATTCATTTTTCCACGGGGAGAGAGAGCAGTGTCCCTGCGGAAAATTAAACGGTTCTTAGTTTGTGTGATACCAATGATAATTACGGTCAGTGACAAAGATTACAGTAACTCAATGAGAGGTCAGAATGAGACACCAGCCAATCCGCTCATTCTCAGTGGCCAGCCACACAAAAGCCTGTCAGCTCAGTGACAAAAGGTTGGTTTTAACTGAATTTCTAGACGTGAAGTACATACCTGTCCTGCATCACCTGACCTCTTACCTGTGACATAGAAGGGCTTGAAAATTTCTAAGGGGCACATTTACGGTTAAGTAGCAGTGAAAGCCCTCCACTGTAATGTACTTCCCCTTTCAATCAAAAATGCTAAATTAAAAACGGAAAGAATAGCCTACCAACAAACCCATAAAGAAAACAACACATACAATGTGAGGGGATTAAATCGTCCGCCCTGAATATGGAGCCATTTCCACATAAACCCCCTGCTGTTCGCATAAAAAAACATCCATTCTCACAAAAAGGCGTTCCAGAAAGCATAAAGTGTGCGGGTGTTTTAGTGTTCTGCAGTGGCCGCAGATAAGAAGAGAGCGCTCGCTCTTGCAGAGGGTGCTGCGGTGTGATGAGTGTGCAGATACGAGACGGAAGAACAGCGCGGTCTGAGACAAACCAAAGCCCTCGGCTCCAGCTCCCCACACACCCCACACACACACATCACAGACGCAGGGACACTTCCCTTCATCCAGTAAACTCAGGGCAGAGTGGAAACCTCTTATTACCTTTATGAAGCTAGCCGCAATTCTAAAAATGTGCCCCACACGAAAAAACCAATTAGGCCCATGGAACTCTGTACTGTCTGTCAGTGCAGCTGCATTGGGCAGTGATATAAATATAGCTGCCATACAAGGTGCCATTTTCCATGCATTTGTTTTCGTAACAGACAGCATATCTCCTGCTGCACTTGAATAGCAGCAGAAATGTCAAAAACATAGGATTAACTCTCACTTTGTAAGCACGAAGCGGAGTGTTCATGTCTACAGGCGCATGAGCTAGCATTGCAAAATACAGGGGAAAATCCTGATGCATTAAGAAAAAGATGGATATGATTTATTTTTTTTGTCCTTTGACAATTGAGCACTGTTGCAATGCAGCGAAGAGCGGTCTGGACCTGACGCACTTGGTCTACGCACACAAGCATCTGAGACTTATCCCGTGCTGTGCTCTCATCGGTGTTAAGTTTACCCATCAATCATCTTAGGAATGCAATGTGAGGCCAGTTCATTTGGGGTTTAGCCATGGGAACCCCGGAATACAAGCATCAGTCACTACTAGGGTTGGGACATTTTGCGATTTTCTCTAAACGATTAGGCTACAAGCCGAATTGAGCTATCGTGTTCTTGAATACTTTATTTATTCACTCATGCATAAAGCCTGTTTTAAAGCAGCAGACTCGCTTAAAGGCGTTAGCGCATTTTATCTGGCATACGTTCCTCAGAGCACTGGGACAGGTGAGGCTCTCCTCCTGGTTGGGAGGTGGGAGGAGGTGGGAGGAGGTGCGAGCGTCTGTGCCAGAGCACGTCGCTACTACAGACTATGACAGCATGAGCCGGCACAATCATTTTCAGATCAAGTTCAAATCCGTATCCGTCTCCCTTCCAATAATTATTTAGTAGACGGATTTGTTTCATAAACGTTTTATTTAGCTATTCTGGGGAATTAAGAGCAATAGACAAAGCTGGGCTACATCTTATAAAACATGGCTTAATAGAATAGAATAAAATAGCTTTTATTTTCCCGATAGGGAACTTCGGTCGTAGCCACCAGCAACAACAAAAAAGACATAGACAGTGGGGCAGACCCACAACACACAAACAAACATATAAAATAATACAGCCAAACGTCATGATTAAAAATAGCCCCCGCTGTGCCGAGATGTCCAATGTCATCAACCAGTCCAACACACAAACTCCGCCTCCATGACTTTCCTCCATAGGCTACACACAGTGTTGCGGTCTCTGTCCACTGTCGAAACGGAATTCAGCCTTCCCAGTCGCCGCCTCACTTCTCCCCCGCATTATGTTGTCCTTCCCTGGTGGCCTTCTGAAGATTGCCTGCAGTCCTGGATCAGTCCCGACATCTTCAACTCCGGTGAAGATCGATGGTGATCCAACGGACATTCCAGAGCATAATGCGAATGCGTCTCCATGGTGACGACCACAAACAAAATTATAGCGGCTAGACAATTCGTCAATACTATAAAAACGAGCAGCAGGAGTGCCCTGGAAAATTTCCAGCCCGCTTCCCAGTCCCACAACAGACACACAGCGCACGAAAAAAACAAGACAAAAGCCCGACACAACAAAACACATTCAAATGAACAAACACGAGAGACAGCTGGACTACACGTCGCCATTACAGCGCCACGTGACGTCATCCATTAAGATTGCTAAATATTTAGCCTTAAGCCTATGGTTTTGTGTCTCGTGTGCACGTAACTCAAGGGGACGGAGGACGACGACCATTATATATGAGGCTGTGGCACTGTGGAAAATAAATTAAGTCAACCATCTCATACACTTGACAGTGCGCTTGCAGTGGTGAGATCTTCAGGGGTCTGCAGGTGATGTTTCCACTATAGTTCAGCATTGAGGCTGTATTGTTAAAGAATTTATACTGGACCTTGCAGTCTCCATGTCGCCTTGTCACCCTCCAGGTCAAAATAAAGCGATACATGGCTTTTCCCTTTGCTTTGCTCTGCCACTGCTATTGATCCTGATGGCTGTCACAAGCGTAGGCTAGCCCACGCAACAGCATTCTTTGATAAGGTAACAGCTTGCTTTGAACTAGGTGACGAACATTAAAAGATGCAATAACAATCGACAGGCCAATAAGCGCAACATGTAGGCTGCGCATACCTTGACCTGTTACTATGGCAATTATTTTTGAAAGATGCAAATAAGAAATTTCTAAATGAAATCTAAATGATTACGAAACTGCTGCTGAATACTCGTACCACCCCTAGTACCACCCCTAGTCACTACTGTACCTCAGACTATTCAGTGTTTTTGGGTTGAGGGGGAAGGGGTTCAGGACAGACGCTTCTCCTACTGGCTCACCAGAACCGCTTCCTGCTGTAACCCAGTTCCCCCGCGTAAGACTCAAGTAGCCCGTGATTCTCGCCGTGGTTCATAATCCCTGTGGAATCCCCGATTTTCAAACAGAATCTCCAAACCTGAAGTCAGGCCAATTCAATATTTGTAATGATATCAGAAAAATACTATCTCCACACAGTGCAAGAGACAGTCATATAAAGGCAAAATAAAAAACAGGCCTCTACGTTTAAAACATGTAGGCTATAAGGAGGGGTGAAAGTCAAGAAACAAACAACGGACTTTGGACAAAACAGAAGCTTTCAAAGCCAAGCTTTTTTCAAGTGTAAGGCACTTTGTGCTTTGTGCTTGAAAAGTGCTATATAAATAAAGATATATTATGATATTATAAGCCAGATGGCAGAATAGCAAACAAGTGTGAAATACTATTAAATAAATACGCCCTGGCATTTGGTGTGGTTAACACAAAAACTGTGCAGACAGCATACCTGTTATTTAGGCCTTTCCCCACTGAAAGCTTTACATTAGACAGGTTCCCCCTTTTAGCACCCATCTTGTCATCATATAACCATGAATAACACTTCTTTGTGCATTTGTGTACAGCAGCCAATTTGGACAGGAAGTAATAGGCAACGTGCTGATCATTTCAAGACTGCGGCCGCCCGAGAGCTGCATTTTTTAGTGCTCTCTCAGCTGGATTAGGGCAGTCCAAATTACACCGGGCAAGGTGCTGACAACATCGTCACCCGCTTGAGTACCAGAACAACATGACGAACGCATCACAAGAACACCACCGTGACAAAGTCTGTGGCTGTGAATGAATCAGAGCCCTATCTACAGCGTCCTGTGTACTAGCATACTGATACTGACATAAAGTACAGTATGCAAAACATATCCTCCATAGTCCATACTATTATCAGCGAAAATACTGGAAATAAGTAGCCTATATCATTCAGGGATTTTAAGTAGGCTACACTACATTAAGAAAACATTTCACCTACTTAACAATGGTCTCATCCAGTGTACTCAGCTAGCATACTCAATACTATAGAAGGGCGTTGGTTTTGTCACAGCCTACGAGTCTTCCTCCATTTCGCATGACTGTATAATTTGTGACAGAAACCCTGATTTTTCACGCCTGAGCTAAAAAAAAAACCACACCGAATGCAAATGACTGGGAACTGTGGCACCCAAGGGAAAGGCTGGAAAGCTCATCCTGTGACTGCACGCCGTACCTCAGAAGAGATAAAAACACACACACTGCGATTCAGCCCCGATCCTGTGAGGGAAACGACAGAGTTCCTGAGGGCGCAGAGGCTGTGATTATTCAGTCTGCTTCATCTCCGCGCGGGAGTACGTGCCTTATGATGAAAATACTGTCAATCTGAAACAGTGGCAAAAGTGCACACAAACACATCCCACTGGTGTACTCGACTGTCATAGCAGAGCATCTATGAAAGCCTATTACGTTACCCCTCCCTCTTCCTTCCTGTAAACATGAGACAGGGCAACGGTTCCCTCAGAACAGCACAATCCACGGAATAAACACAAGAGAGACTCAGTATCGAGGCACACTGAAACTACACCACAATGCAATCCTCTCCCCGATTTGGACAGTTAAATGCAATATTAAAAGCCTGCTCAAACGGATAACGGCAACACTGTGGTGCAGTCTTTTTACAATACTTTTTTCGATTGTTCTGTAAAAACCCAATTATTTCCTTTGGGGAAACGTTGAATAGGCTACAGGCTTTAATGGGCTGGTTGAATGGAGTGCGCTTTTATGAAACTACAAAACCATGGAATACGGTCCACTTTAAATTCTAATGGGCCGTTTTAAAAATAGAACTTTATGTCGTGACTTGGTTCATTTGAACAGCGAGAGTGCGGTTAGATAAGCAAAACTAAAACCGCCTGGGTACAGTAATTTATCACAGCGCAATCCTGTTCCCAGTTTCACACAGTCGGAGAAGGCAAGGTGAAAAGGCCCTATGGTTAGTCTACAACTATAAGTGTGCAGATGTGATGGTGATCTTTCTTCACAATAGGCCTCCAACGGGATTATTCTGAGCCTTCACAATTGGCTGCAAGAAAGCGCGCTACCTTGAATTAACAATGCTTCAATCAAATCAGGAAAAAAAAAAAATCGTTCCTCAAAAACACCAGGCAATATACTATTAGCTAGAAAACTTCAAGGACTCCTGGAACTGCCCTCAAAAATGATCAATGTCGCGCTGTCATCTTTTAACACACAGGTTATCTCTCAATGGAACCTGGCGTTTATGTCTGTGTTGTTTATGACGATCAGAGGATTGCAAGAATAGCGTATTACTTATAATCTTCAATTGTGACAGAAAAGATAAAGAACCAGATGACAATGGAGCATGATCTCCATGGCAATAAGACTAAACAGTAGGGGAATGGCAATATCGGCCCATGCAGCTCGATAGCCAATGAGACTTCTTCCCCGAAGGATTACTAAAAATAAACGCATTAACAACTTTACACCAAAGTTAAAAACCAACTATTAATTTGAGCTTCGTTAATAAATAAAAATCAGGTGGAGTCTGGTTGCTGAAAATAATTGTTCTTGGTTAGAATCCACTCCCTATGCTTCAAGGCAGAGTAGCAAAGGCTAGGAATGTACCCAAGGGTGGTCCATGAATAAAGAAACTGTGCCAGACAAACTGATTGGTTTACAGTTAAACGTAGGCTTTGAGGTGGGGTAGGGTTAAGGTATCTCTTACAATAGCCCTGATCTGGGGAAGGGCTTTGGAGATGACCTAGAGGTTATTTACACTTCTCTACGAGGCAAATAACTTCAGGAGTACAGTAAAATTAACCTTCTGGAGTCAGGTGTCTTCATGTCAGGTTAATACAGGGCAGGAATTATGCCTAGGCATTGGGATTGAAACTAGAATAACTGTTATTTTATGATCATAGACATAAAAATGTTTCCATATTGTTTCCACATCAAATTATACTTCATGGAGGAGGAATCCCTGGCAGCCATTAATGTAATTTGCATAAAAACATGCAAACGGTCTTTCTGCAATCATCTATTTTCTCCAACTATGTTTTGCGGCCCAAAAATGCTTGGAAAAAAACACAAATAATTTGCAGTTCAGAAAACACCTCTGGATTCTGGCGTTCCGCAACACATTTCCCAGGATTCCTCTGGTCCACACCAGCATTAAGTACAGGAGTTCGCAAGAGAAAGCCCCACAAAGCCCCAAGAATTCGATGAGTATTAAACAAATGTTTAAACCAACAGCAGTGCGCCTGCAGAGTTTTAAAGCTGGCTCAAAAAAGGCAGTGAATGAATCACTCATTAATAGAGACCAGACCGAGCGCGCGAAACTGTGACACGTCTAACCTCGAGCCGCCGCGACTGCGACAGCCGGAGGAAGACGCGGCAGAACTGACTGAGAAACAGGATGAGCGGCAGATGAGCTGCACATTACGGGGGCCAAGAGAGACTCGAGGAGCGGGGGGGCCAAGAGAGACTCGAGGAGCGGAGGTGCCTCGCGACGCCTCCAAGGTCAACACTTCCTCGAAAACAACCTTCACACGCGTCGGCACGGCCCCTCGAGCCCATGGCAGACTTGATATCCGACTTTGCAGGAGATCCAAATGAAGGAACTTTCGGAAGTGCGCTAAGTGGAGTCGCGGTAGCGTTCCCGCCCCCCCCCCCCCCCCACGGCGGTCTGGGGGGGGCCGACAGTCTGGCACAGCCATCTGCCCTCGTGGAAGCGCGTCGTAAACAAGGCAGATTGTCGCCAGCAGCATCATCAGGAATGATGACGGCGACCTCGTGTTCAACTTAATACTCCGAAACATTCCGCCGTGGTTTACAACTGCAGAAAGCCGCCGTGACAGCCGTAAGAGCGAAATGTCCGTTGGGTGTTCTGTCAAACTTTAAACCAATTTTTTTTCTGTTAATTTCAATTTCGTCACTGCAACCTCCTCAGTAAATACAGGAGAGCCCAGACGAGCACACGCTCACCTCTGAAATGTGCCGTGATGCACCAGCACTTGTTGACAGTCTGCCATCTACCAGATGAACTGGGCAGTCCTTGCACCGGGGAGTATATATACCTCATGCCCAGCCTGCGCAGGCAGACTGCGTGTGCCCAATCAACTGGAGCGGGGGTCTGTGGTGCCCGATGAAACACAGACGACCCATGGAAACGGACCAAAACCCCCCCCCACCCAATCATGTGCTGGCGAACAGAGCTTAAATGCCCATTCGTCACCAGACCGCCGGGCCTATCCACACACTGGGCATGCTTCTGAACAGCGTAGGCTACCCTGCAGCACCCGTATCAGGTAACGGTGACACGGGTTCCTCTTGGTGGGAGCAGTCTCTGGCTGGTACTCTCACCTCAGCTGATCCACCGGCTCAAAACTCTGCCGTCCTTTATTTCCCTCTCTCCGTTTCCCTCTCTTTATTTCCCTCTCTCCGACTCGGCCCTGCAGACTAAACAGGCCCTGGCAAAAACGGATACCGTTCCGTCCCAAGGAAATGATTCAGTCTGTCTCCACGCAGATAATTGCCAACAGGAAGGAGGCCATCCTCAAATATTTCACTCTAGTTTCGTGGAAAGACACGGGGCCAGAAGAGCAGTGCGCGTGACTAACAGTGGCTGAAATGTTTTTTCCTCGCAATCCTAATTGCTTTCATGGGGTTTCAAATTTCCTTTTCCGTCTGAATGGAACATGAAATCCTAATCGGTAACATGCGGGTTTGTCTAGACCTCACCATTTTGTTTGTATATGGCTTCTCGAAGAAATCTTATCTAACGCACATCTCTACTCACGGGGAGGGTTTTTCTAGTCTCAAAACCAAAAAGCAGTCTGCCGTCAAAATAAATATATTGCGAATGGTGGGGTTTATTTGTTGATTAAATACTTTCCTATCCTCGTTCACCGGAATCCATGATGTTGAAAACCCTACGCAGATCAGTGATTTAAAGAGGTTTTACAAAAGCCGCTAATACAAAACAAATATGAGCGCAAGCAAGCTTGAGACAATGCAATGTGTATTTACACAAGGCCCCAAAAGCCTCAAAGAAGATTTATCTACATAGCGCCAACGGACAATCAATGCTGCTTATTAAGACTCATTGTGATGTCTGAAGATGACAATTATAATGGTAATGTAATGGTACAATCCACAACAAGACCAGACACAGGGGGGCAAGAATCAATACCGCACTGAGGCAGCGCTGGCTTCCTGCGTTTATCCTGTTCACCATTTCCTTATCGTTCCTAAGGAGACAATAGGCATCATCACAGCATGGAAAAATGGAGCAATTGAAAATAGTTTAGCCTAAATCTCAATGGTTGAATAAAATGTTCAATCTCTTGTGGAGAAAATGATCACGCAGTGCTCTGAAAACAGATGACTAAGTGCTTGTTATTGATGTAGTAATTGCTATTAAGGATAGACTTGACTGTTACAATAGCTGTGCGTTTTACTTTAACTGTTTTGGTGTCCGCGTGATGTAATTTTGGCCGTTTCTGGGCCATGCTGGCAGGCCGGAAAGGGGCAGCTGTCGAGACGAAACCCAAAACCCAATGCAACATTGCTGTGGTGCAGGGACACTGTAGGGTAGGGGGTTTAGGATACAACAGTCTTAATCTGTGGTCCAGACCAACATGGCCATTAATGATCCCATGACAGAAATAAAAGTTGTACAGGTGTTGAAGTCTGACCACCCCATAGCTTCACAGTCCCATTCCCTACCCAGCCTGGTAGACCAGGTCACCAGTGTAAATGTGAAAAACTAGAAAGGAAATAACCCTTGTTATTTCCTCTTCAGCCTCCAGCCACTAAACCACTCAAGCGCCACCTTTTTTGAATACAAGCCCAAAAATAAAACGGTTACTGTTCTTGAACCCCTTTGACTACAAGCATAATCCTGATCTCATCTATAAGGTAACCCTTAGGAGTTTGTTTTCCAAGAATCAGAATTACTGTAAGTATTACTGATACAAAGTAATGGAAGCTCAAACACAGTGGAGGTGGAATTTATTTTTTCTCGCCTAAAAGATTCATTTATTTTTTTACCGACATTACCGTTATGCGTGTCGTCTGTGGATTACCAGAACACATATAACGTACGGAATCATCGCTTCGATTGAGCCCCGTTTTGTGTCATGTCACAAAATAAGTAACCGTTATTATAACCGTCGTTATAACATTGGGATCGTAAAATAGTTTCAGCGGTATATTGTGTGAGAAAACAGATTGAATATTTCAACGTAAAACAAAAGGCAATGAATGCAGATAAACTGAACCAGAGCCGGTGCTGGTTAAGGGGTTTTAATGCAGGTGCGGCCGGGCCTGGCTACTGAGCTATAGCTAGCCTACAGCTGGCCGTCTGTACAGAGGAAAATCTTCTGAGAATCCACTGGTCTTCTGAGAACCTTGCACCCCACTCAGCTTTTCCGTAGCTCACCGGCTGACTCTGCCCTCAGATTATACGCCTGCTAGCCCCCACCCAACTATATTAGCCCAGTGTCTCTAGAGCTGGAGCTGGAGCAGGAGGAAGACTGGTCCCCCACTGGCCCATGGATTACAGGGGAGTTTAATCCAATTTATTGATCAAAATAACCGACAGACCTTAAAGAGCGCTACGTGCACTGTCAATTTACAAATGCCGACCTTGGCTAAGCAACTGGAGAATCTCTACGCAAAATGAAGGGTGAATAGTTCAGCTTTGAAATTTCGTTAAGAAGCGAACCCCAATTCCGAGTAGGTGGACAGCCGCACTTCTTTTGCCAGGAAATTCAAGGCAAGTTGGTCATGTTGACATAAATCTACATCAGAAAGCGAGATCTGCTCTGACACATGTATAAAAGAGAAGAGGACACCAGAATGACCTTGCTACAGTGACACTGGTTCTTCTGTCAGTGACGGCTGCTTTAGAAGCGGCCTTTTATACCAGCGCTTCAAATGAGGAACAATCCAACTTGAGTTGCACCCAATGCAATAAATCCAATTAAATATTATTACTTACTCCTTATTTCCTTATCAGAAATCACTGACATTACTGGTAATTAAAGTTTAAATTTACTTAAAACTTCATTACTCGAGGACATATTACACTGGATTATACAAATGCTACCTTGAAAGTTACACTTTATATACCAAAATGTTGCTAATTTGACCGAGCCTCTACAGGACTGTTCAGTGCTCAAGTAAATATAGGCTACAACTTCAACTATTAGCCAGCCTTTACTCAAACAATTTGACATTTCACATTTTTCCTTTATTTAGGCTGCTTTCATTTAAACTAAACCTTTATTTAAAGTTAAACAAGTAACAGTAAAAATGCTTTCACTAATTCACTTCTATATATCTGTTGAAAGAAAGCTAACTCTGTGTGCTTAGATCATTTAGATTTTTACTAAAAAAATTTTAAGTTATAAGTGCCTGTGATTTGGCTGTACTTTCCAAGCATTATAAACACAATACAGAGTCTCTCACTGGCCCGCTTTTGGCTGCGGCCCCATTAAGTGATTTCTCACCCCCTCATTTAAAAGTCAACAATGGTGCTGGGGGGAGGGGTGTGACCCCTGACCCCGTTACCCCCTTGGAATAAAAGCCAAGCCCAGATGTGACCCTCTGTGCTCGTGATCAGACCATACCCCTGCAACCCGCCCCCACCCCACCTCCTCCAATCTCCCTAAAAACCAAGACCTGGACAGAGGCCGCCACCACTCTACCTCCATCACTGGCACCGTGACAGTCATCCCAGTGGAAGAATGGCACGGTCCTTTTAAATGTGCGTGCGGTCATATTGCTTTTTGTGTTCCCTTTGACCGCCCCCCTCCCCCAGCCTTTTTCATGGTACACAAGACTGGACTTTTTAGACAGGGAAAAAAAAAAAAAAAAAAAAAACACATTAAAACATCCATTTAATTTTTTCAGGAAAACACTGTAGCTGCAAGCTGAACCTGAGTTGAAGTATGCAGCCTTTTTTTTTTATTACATTATTTACTCTAATGAAGATAACACCGGCAGCAAGGTTCGAGGAAGAGCAAACTCAGCAGAGGAAGTAATGAGGCCTCCGCTTCCTGTCCAATGGTAAGGTGAGGGCATTTGGATCATCCGTGGTTTTCCATTGTACAAACACACAGATTCTAAGGACACTAGGTTTCCCCGGCCTAACCCCAAGCATGACGGCTCACTTCAAAATGGCCCATAATACCGAATTCCAGGAATATCTTACCACTAACTGAACGTCTATATGTCCAATTAGGTCATTTTAAACATGAACAGTCTATTTACAGTGAATTTAATGAGGAAAATGAAACTGGACTCATACATCAGCAATATATGCTAATCAAACATGCATAACTCAACTGTTAGCAGCTCAAAATGGCATGAATTGTCGTGCAACGCACAGAAGGTAGCAACTTTCTTAAACACGGCATCTAATCATTTAATCCGTTGCCTATTTCAGCTGTTCAAATACATTTCGTGGGACCAATGGAGTTCTGTTATCTGTACAAATACCATGAATTGTGCCTCGACTATGAAATGCATTTTCAAAATGTATCTCAGAATTAAACATGTTTGATCTTTAAGTTTTTAAGTTTATCAATTTTAGTGAAACAAAACCTCAAATTTCTAGCCATATACCGTCAGATGTTAACGTCATAACTGCTCCACTGTTTTTAAAGAATAGCCTGCCCATATGGAAATGTAATATACTGCAGTATATTTTAAATATATTGTGAAGATAATTTTGATATATTTACAATATACTGCAGCATATTCTTTTTCCATAGGGGTGTCAATTAAAATTGAAAGCACTGACCATTGAAGACATTGGTCTTGGACAGTGTTTTTTTTTTTTTGGGGGGTCTGTAACCACTGTTACTCTTTTTAGACTATGTAACATCAGACAAAAGGCTTTTGTGAAAAGTCAAGTCAAAATGACAGGGTAGGTACCGTCCACAGCAATCAATGCACCACATCTCACAAGGGAAGGAGGTGATGCTAAAAGCAGGTCACGAATGCACAGCTGGGGAAATAACACTAATATGAGGGGGAGGTTGTCATGTAAAGACTCCACTTCAGAGGTCTCATTATGAATACCATCTTGAGTCCAAGGAAAAACCATGATAAAGGCTACCTATAATCCACTGGACAATTAAACCAGCAGCATATTCTATGGTTTTAAACGTCATGTTCATTTTCAAAACAATAAATGCATTATCAAAATATGAAATACAAGCTTATTTCAAAAGACCAAAATTGACATCAAAGTGCAAATGGTAAGAGAGCAGTCCTAGAAAACATGAGTAGTGTAACAAAAATACATGAAGACATATAGGACATAAATAAATGAGGTGTCTAATAAAGAGAAATATTTTTATTTTATTTGTCACCACCCTATATCTGTGTAGACAAAAACTTAGAAGTAAAATAGCAAAGCAAGAACATAAAACAAAAGGTGCTTTTGTCTAAACTATAAATTGATTTCCACGTTTTGGGAGACAAACAAGTCTTCCTCTTTGTGGCATTAATTAAAATGCCATCTATTGTTTAAAATAGAGCGACGCTTTGGGTCTGTGGGGAAAGGACCCCAAAACCTTTGTCGGGCATCACTCTAAACTCCTGTCTGTCGCATCACCACCATGAATATAGATCAGCCTCGTGAAACGTCTTCACATCATCGCTGCGTGATGGGGCTGGCACTCGAGAGCGTTTTCATTAGAGAGGTTGATTATTCATCACCCTGTGTAAACAACCTGCGGATTCATTAGAGGGAGATTACATATTCCGGTTATGAATACTGCACAACCCTCGCCCAAGCGCTCAATATCAAAAGCCCGCTTTATAGTTGCCTGAAACGGGGTTCTTGTCACAGGAGACAAAGGATCGTCTTTGAACCAGATTTGCCCTTCATATATCGCCTCGAATTAGGGCATGTAACGGGGTATGTAATTAGGGCATGTAACGGGGTAAAGAGACTTAAATGAGGTTCCTCCACTCTTAATAAATCATGAGGTTTGGCTTGCCAAATCCTGCTAATCTGAATAACACGGCACTCTGAAGTTCTGCAATATTTAAATTAAACACAGTAATCAGATATTTTCTACCCTGTTCCTAAGGTATCAAACCATTTTAAATTGCTGATACGTGCAGTCATGTTTACACAGAGATCTTTTATCTTTCATCTCGTATACGTTCTCACATACTCAGCTAATCTTACTCCAGGCACAAGTAGCTGGCCGAAACTACGTAGTAGTAGTAGTACTGGAAGTAGACCAATATCTACAGAACCGTAAGACTAGGGAAGGGGAAGACTATTTATATTTTTTTCCTCACAGTCAAAACCAAATGTAATATCACAATAAGATTCACATAAGAAACAAATCAAAACAAATATTAACAAAAAAAACAAAAAAACATGTTATAAACTAAACTTGTTACCAGAACTCGCCGTCTGTATGCATCCAATTCATCTGCACAGTAATGAGAAAATAACAAGGCTTCCTTCATAGAAACCGTTTCGATTCAACGCCTTGCTAATGACCAAAACTGCTTTTGGCAAATAATTTAGAAAGCAAAATATGTAGCCTATGTTCCTTGACAAAAAAAAAGAAAGGATCTTGCTTAAGGGGGTAGAGAATGCAAGTTCCCCCACGCCAAGATTAGTAAATTGATCATGTCTGCAGCCATCACAGAGAGCAGTCAGCGTGGGGCTCCTGTGTCTCACCACAGCGGCTCGGTTACCCTGCGATACGCCCGATTGAATTACACACTCAGAAATTCCCTATAATCTCTGCAAGGTTTACTGCAAAAAGCCACGGCAGCGCTTGATAACTAATAAAACTCTAATCCTTTCTAATTACATCTAACAATGCATCCTCCCCGGCTTCAAGTCACGGATTCCCCCCGACAGATCATCCGAGTATTAATTACTGCTTCACAATCTGTCTTTTCAGTCAAGAAATACAACCTTCACCCAGCGGAAAAGGAAGTAGATTAAAACTTCATCTTCACTTCACTTTCCAATGAATTATCCTGGCCTGTAATGATTGAAGCAATGTTTCTGACCTTCCACATGAACTCAGTTCATACCACCATGCATTTCCTCTTTTTTCAAACCAAGGAGCAAGCTGCAATTTAGGCCTGCGGCGAACGTGATTATTTTCCCAGCGGTCATCTTGGATTCCTCTCATCATTTTAGTGATCTGATTTCATTGTTTACTTGTGGACGGCAAATAAGGAAAGATTTCCCCAAGACTTCAGCCAATCGCGCAAAGTTACACTACAGGGCCAAAAGTATCCGGACACCCATTAGTCTGGGGCTGTTTTTCATGCTTCGGGTTACGCCCCTTAGTTCCACTGAAGGCAAATCTTAACGCTACAGCATACAATGACATTCTAGACTAGTTGTGGGCTTCCAACTTTTTAGGGAAGGCCCTTTCCCCTTTCAGAATTACAATGCCCCCGCCCCCCGTGCACAAAGATGGGTCCACACAGAAATGGTTTGTCGAGATCGGTGTGGAAGAAGTTGACTGGCCTACATAGAGCCCTGACCTCAGCCCCATCAAACACTTTTGGGATCAATTTGAAAGCCAACTGTGAGCCAGGTCTAATAGCCCCACATCAGTTGCTGAACGGAAGCAAATCCATCGAACAGTGTTCCAATATCTACTGGAAAGCCTCACACGGAGAGGGGGAGGATAGCAGCCAAGGGGGGGGACTAACTCCAAATTAATGCCCATGATTATGGAATGAGATGTTGGACGTGCAGGTTTCCATATACCTTTGGCCACGTGGTGTATCTGAGCAACACCGCCTCAGACAGCGTCAAACCACTGGCCTACACAGTGAAAGGGTGCAACCACCCACTGAAGGCAAACAGCTCTGTTATTGAATCTGCAAAAGCTTTCCTGTGCAGTCCATTTCATTCATCCTCATTCTCATGGTGATTTTCATAAGTAAAAAGGAACGGCTGGTGCCGTTTCCGAGGCAATACAAGGAATGCATTCGCTTACTTACCATATTCTTTGGGTGCTGCATGTGTGTGTGTCCTTTTCAGACCAGAGCTTTAATTAAGAGAATTAATTATTTATGTCTAAATCTATCCCTCTACCTTCATAAAGGTGGTGCAGAATGTCCACATCTACCCCTCTACCTTCATAAAGGAGGTGCAGAATGTCCACATCTATCCCTCAACCTTCATAAAGGATGGGCAGAATGTCCATGTCTATCCCTCTACCTTCATAAAGGAGGTGCAGAATGTCTACATCTATCCCTCGACCTCCATAAAGGATGGGCAGAATGTCCATGTCTATCCCTCTACCTTCATAAAGGAGGTGCAGAATGTCCACATCTATCCCTCAACCTTCATAAAGGATGTGCAAAATGTCTACATCCATCCCTCTAAATGACTCACTGAAGAGGGTGACCAGCAGCACAGTCTCTGGCAGAAGTGTATGTGACTTCTTCAGTTACTGGAGTATTCCACTGTGATCTCTCTCTCTTTCTCTTTTTCTCACTGCCTTTCGGGAACAAAAGCCTATGTTTAATGGAGGTCATCCACTCAGGTCTCCAAGTAAAGGCCCAGATCTGATGTGCAAGACCACTGATATTTCACTCCGGTCTGCTGCATCTGCTCAGGATCCCTATTCAGCACCATCGCAGTTGGACTTCTCTGAAGGAGGAATTACAGTAAATGGCAACCCGCAGGTAATATTCAAGGATACAGGAAGTGTTTGCTTGCAATATTCCTTTGTCCCACCAGGCTGGATGAGTTTAAGTCCAACAAGCTTCTTTGGGTAGCTCTGCATTAGTTCCGTCCCACTCAACAGCACGGGGTGCTGGTGGCACAGCACTCAATGTGCCAAATATAAATTTAGAGAAAAATATAGAGGGGGGGGGGGCATTACTGATGGCTCAATTTCACAAACAAGAACAGGATCATTCCCCCCAGGAACATGGCAGAGGAGTGGGGGACATTTCCTCTACTACACAAGGGCTCTCTGGCAGACGGCCGTCACTTTTTAATGTCTTACGCCGTACTCCCTGTAGCATAGTATCTCTGCACTTTGGCGAGAGACAGACAGCCTTCATTTAATGGCCGTCTCACAGAAGATTCAAAACCCCCCCCCCCCCACACAACTCTCCTGAGGGAGAGAGGGTAAAAAACAGGAGCGTATCGAATCTCTATTTCTACCTGGAGTCAGGCCAAATAGTCCTCCGATTGCATTCATGTTTCTATCTCCGTGACAAAGCAGAACCTAGATTGCATGTTTGTGTGTGTGTGTGTGTGTGTGTGTGTGTGTGTGTGTGTGTGTGTGTGTGTGTGTGTGTGTGTGTGTGTGTGTGTGTGTGTGTGCGAGTGTGTGTGTATCTTGTTTTCATGCATGCTGCACGTCTACCGCCAGTGAAACTTTGCCTTACACTGTGGAATGAGATATAAAATGAAAGCTTTTGCAGGCAAATCCATAGTTCAGAATGTGCACCTTTTTTCCCCCCCCACAAACACACGGGAAGACAGAAAACTGCAGCACACCGTTCAATCCGGTAAATAAGGGCGTGAGAGGAGACGGGCAGAGTTTTGCGCTGGGCTGACCGAGCACTGCAGGAGGTCGAACGTGTTCAGCGGCCCTTTTGCCAAGCCTACGGTCGGCACACTCTGGAAGCAGGGCACTCATTTTGGAGGCAAGTTTGAAGAGCTCCGCAGAGCATGGCGGGAAGACAAAAAGCTTGACGTCACATCTCCACCGGGGGCGCCACCTGCTCCTAACCTCACGTGCGGGGACTTTACTCAACAACATTCAGCTGTGTGGGGCTGGGAGCCGGGGAGGGGGGGGGGGGCATGTGGAAGTAATTCCTTCAGTCGTTAATCACAGGCAGATAGAGGGGCTACCCACAGGTTACAGCTCAGCTCCGTCCCCACCCTTCTCTACCAATCAGAGCAAATGAAGCCAGACAAGTCGAGGCCGAAACCCAATACCTCCCGCCAAGCCGAGAGCCCAGAGCTCGGCATTAATCGCGTTCGTGCGGCATCACAAGTGGCCGGTAAACAAACACGGCCTGCCGCTCGCGTTTTCCATTTTAACAGTTTCTGTGATGTTAAAGGGCCGCTACTTCTAGAGTCAAACGCTTTTTATACTTGGTTTGTGTCTGTCGCTGCTCGTCTGGTTAACATGACCTCTTTGCAGGAAAACAATATCCTAAGAAGAAAGTCTTAATTAATCCCAATATAAATTAATCCCCTGTAAAATAACAGGTTAAAGGTTTGATGCTCCTTTAATGATTTTCTTAACTTAATTTTACTATTATTATTATTATTTTATTATTATCTTGTTTCACTATTGATCGTACCATGGAAAGTCCTCTCTCTGAAGATTTGCAAAATCGACATTTTGGGACTTTTTGCGTCTGTTGCCGTTTCCCTTACAGAAAGAGGGTTGAAAATGATCTCTGAAGGACTAACACAGGCATGGGTTTGGGCCAGATCAACAAATGGGAAAAATATTAAATGCATGCAAGCAGTGAAGCATTCCTACTAGCTATCCGCCAGCACCTATGCCAGAAAAATAAACACAGGTTTGTTGTTGTGCAGTAGCTGCATGTTTGGAATTAGCACAGTACCCTGGAGCAGCTTCCATCTGATCATTGCCAGCAAACCCTTCATAGCTTTTGGAGATATGGAATTTATGAAAAGTCCCGCAGCCACAGCAACAAGACGGCACGCTGTGTTTCAATGTGAAAAGCAGGGGGTGTGAATGGGTCACGCTGCGTTGCTGTGTGTTGGCCGTGTTGCTGTGCATGTCAATAAAGCAGAAAGTCACACCAAAGAGTCAGGCTGAGTCTGCTCCTTGCCAATTAGAACATATTCACATCGCCAGGTATCATCTACACCTTGATGTTGCTACGATCTTGCTGCCCAAATTAGATCTCGTCTGCGCGTAACTTAGGAATTCTTAGGTTTCTCATTAAAATATTGATGCAGTCCAGCTCATGAATTAACTCACAGTAACCTAAAACCTTGATTTCCCCATGCACAGCACATTTAGGCTAAACCTCTTTCAAATTAATTTGTTGTCAAGCTGAACTCTGTAACAGTAGCCATGAGACAATGCTCGACTAAATTTCACTAGGATTATCAGGAAAATTTTACAATTTTTGCCTGTAACCCCACTCACTGGATTCAAATATGTTTGTGAATCTAAAATAATACATTTGGGACACCATGTGCTTTGCTGAAACACAGAGAATAATAATAGCGTGATAAACAGAAAGCCAATGCACCTGAGAGGTGTATGACAGTCAAAAGACCATCAAAAGCATGAGTGAATTTTAGTAAGGCAGCAATAGTCAATCGAAGAAAGAACAAAGTGACAGTTTTGTTTCTCGGTCTTCATGTTAAATTAGCTTCAAGCTAGCTTGCGTACTGCAAATATCCCACAGTCACGAAAATAGCTTACATTACATTACAGGCATTTAGCAGACGCTCTTATCCAAAGCGACTTACACAACTTTTTTTTTTATCACGTTTTACATAGTATCCATTTCTGCAGCTGGATATATACTGAAGCAATGCAGGTGAAGTACCTTGCTCAAGGGTACAACAGCAGTGTCCTACCTGGGAATCGAACCTGCAACCTTTCGGTTACAAGCCCAGTTCCTTAACCATTATACTACACTGCTGTTCCCCTCATCCTGCATCCAGGTGCAGGATGAGGGGAACTCTTGGAAATGGATCTGGGATCCGTTATATGGCACCTGCTGAAATTCACCTGCAAATTATATTTCCAACAGCTGAGCGGACAAAGTGAGGTTTGAGTGCATCTGAATGTGGTACAGAACAAGGCAACCAACCAGCAGCATTCGCTAGACTCACCGTAACTCAACATTCAACCCATCAGGTAGCTACCAAGAAAGGCACAACTCTACACACTAAAACTTGCAACTGTGTTCTTAAGCTTGTTACTAAAAGAACTAGTTAGTAGTGCTTTTTTCCCGATTTGTTTGGAGTTGAGGAATGAGGAAAAACAGAGTTCAATCAATAAATGACTTGTAACTACAAAATTCAAGAGGGCCAAGTGTTTCTGCAGCAATAAAGTACCAAATCGGCCAAAATTCTTAGCTGCCTCAGATTTAACCTGCTCTACGCCACGGCATCATTACTATACTGCAACTGGTCATTAACTTAAACTGATACAAAAAGGTTGTGTACAGTTTAGCTTTACCTTCTCATGTATTACTTAGGGTTCACTCAATGTCCCTCCCCCTGGAAGGTGCACCCCTGGAAGCCTCCATTTTAAACCAAACCCTGGCCGTGCCCTTGTGACAAATTTTACCCCATCACTCCCACAGGGCAGGCTGGCCTGACTACCATGGAGCGGGGGAGCGAACTGCAGGGGCGATAATTTGAAGACCTCGACCCATTTCAGCTGTGTCAGCACAGTACCCCCGCTGCCCCCACCCCTCCTCCCCACCCCCGGCCTGGCTGCAGTGGGAAGATTAGTTTACACTGTCATCACCAGCTCCGTGTACCCCCGCGGGGGGAGACAGTGGTGAGGGGGGGAGACAGCGGGCGGGTGGGCCTCAACGCTGTCAGAGTTCAGAGAAGGCAAAGCCCACAAAAGTCTAAACAAACAGCAACTCGGCCAAAACTAAACACCCGTCTGTAGCTGGCACCCATGGAACAGTGCTACAAAGAGAGCGAGGCCTCCCCATTAAGACGGTCAACCTTCAAAGTCGGTGAGACCAAGACGGGACAAACAGGTCATTATGAACAGTAAGGAAGGTCGTGTGATTGGTTGAGGCTTCATGACTCAGATCATTCCAACATCTCTGCACCATCAACTCAATGGCGTTTGGTCAAAAAACAAAATTTTCTAGGGCCTCCAAGTGAATGAGTCAAGGCACCCCCTAAGAACAGACTAGATGCCCCAGGTTCAAGCCTGGGCTGAGTCATTAGCTTACAATGACCAATTAATGAAACACTATTGACCTTGTCCCACCAGTGGTAGAGGGTGGGTTTAAGTAACCACTGTATTAGCTCCTCCGAACAATGTACCAAGTGCCCAAAGGCTAACCTTTCTCCCGTTTCCCCTGTACTGTGGAACCTATAGTGTGGAAAATTACCACTGACTGGCAGGCTGCAGTTCTCCTTCTACAGTTAGTGATGGGACCATGGTGACTGGTCAATTCCAAATTGAAGAGAAAGGGAGGAGGGGCCGACTTTTTTTGTGTTTCCGGACAGTGTGAGGTACACACCTGTCCAACTTTCAGCCGCTAAATTTGGACCTATCCTTCACATCATACGTAAAACCACATTCACATACCCAATCATTCATCTAAATGAGTATATATATTTTAGTGCAGCTCTGGTTCTCAACATTAGTTCACCACTGTAGAAGTATAACAGCAAGATAAAAGCTAATGTTGTTTGCGCAGCCAAAACAATTATCTGGCACAATGCAAACTCTGAATTAATGTTGCTTTTATAGCACTCTTAGGCTCTACAATCAGCCTACAATTAAGAAATTATGTTTCTCTTACGAGCAATTACAAGGCACTACACATTTATTTATTTATTTTAAAGGTTTTTAGTGTTGGTTTAGCTTGACGCTGGTTTTTAGTTTCATACTGTCTGTCTTGTACCTATAATGTTATAGTAGGCCTAATGTAGGAATTCATCTGACATTATTGCCTTTCAAGGAATTTGGGATCAGAGTGCCTGCAAATATATAAGAAATAATAAATAGCCTAATAATAATTAGCATATTGTGAAACAGGACTGGCGTTAGGTTAGTCGAGAGGGCATATCTTCCTATAATTTCCGAGACACATTTTAAAGCACATTTAAGTTGTTTCTGACAATTAATAGGCAGTTTAAATTTAAAAACGGTCTGGCCAGGGCCTATCCCACCATCACAATGCTTGCCAGAGGAACAACGAGAGGAAAAATCCACTGTAGCACAATGTACATTTGCAAGAGTATTATCTTCCTTGAAAGAGGAATTGAAAGACATAAACCGCGTATACCACATGGTATACCACAGCAGTAGCAATGCATCATACTTGAATGGCATGTCGTCGGGGCGTGCTACCCATACTGATAGTAGGATATATAGCAAACTAACAGTGCCTAAATCCACCTCTATTTTAACTGTTTGTAAATCGTAAGACGCCTTTAAGATATTGCCCGCGAGCTAGCTATAGCAATGTGTAGGTATACCGTTATCTGAATCTGTTCGGATATGGACATTGTGTCCTCGTCTCGCTGATCCTGTGTCAATACCAGTGATTTGACAGGCTTGGGAAGTGGGAACCCCCTTAAATTTGTGAGGCACCCCTCATAACAATTCACGATCGATGTTTACCCTCATCTCACAGCGCCACTACTTCCTTTCGTCCGTTTCTGCAAGCTATCAAACGTTACTAGCTAACACAGTTAAATGATTCTGGCACCAGTTTTGAAACTTATTTAATGGGGTCTTACTTGCTAACGGTATGTTAGGTAAGCGCTACTACAACAAAAAAAACAGCAAGCTAGCTAGCGATCAGTGTGGCGGCTATGCGCAGTAGGCTACAGCAACGGTAGCCGCTAACAAACCTTGACTGGAGAGCTACGTGTAGCAACGGGCAAGTCTCGGATAGCAGTCCCTGGAGGAGAAGCCGAAACTCCAGCAGCGCATCCGAGGGATACCCCGGTCAGCGATGGTCTTCCTCCGTTTCTCGGTCGCTGTTTAATCCCGTCCAGTAACCGTACTAAGAGGATGTTTGCTGGTAGATCATCTACGCCGCAGCCGACCAGTATCCGACACTCCGGGCAGCGCAGCTCGTTGCGGGAGCAGACGATGTTCTCCAGGCAGCGGCGGCAGAAAGTGTGCTGGCACGGCAGGACTTTGGCGGTCGTGTCCAGCCGCTCCAAACATACGGAGCATTCGAGTAAATCCAAGAGCGACGACTCGTCCATTTTAGTCAACAAAATAAACCATAAACGGCTTTTCTTGGTCCGCGTACGATGCACCACGGGCAGTGCAATGCATACTGGCGACACTTAACAGTGAGAGAAGTCTCCGGGACCTGAGCCCGGGCGCGATCTCCTTCACACACACACACACAGCTGTGTAAAAGAAACTCCTTCACTCACTCACACACACACAGCTGTGTAAAAGAAAAAGTGAGGTCAGACAGTTCAACACCAGCGAACACGACTCGGTGTAGCCAGTCACTCAGCGAGCTAACAAGCTAGCAGCCCTGGAATTACAAAAGAGCTGCAGTGCATGCTGCTGCAAGTGCACTGATACTTTTTTTTTTGTGTTACCACCAAATCTTGCCCGGAAAACAAACCAAGTCCTATATTCGGGTAACCCTCCTGAGCCTATTTTGTCCAACAGTGTTGGCTCGTTCGTTAACACTGACGATAATGAAATATTACATGATTATGTTTGTTTATTAGGCTACGGCTGGCTTCAGTGATAGATTAAATCCTGTGGGGTAACCAGCTTCCAAATGTCTTCCTCTCTGTTGTTCTTAAAGTCCACACCATGTGAATGAAATGGGCAGTTTCTGATGCCTCTGCTCAACGCGTTTGCACGAGTAGCGCGCAAGAAAATGAACACCAGCAGGGTAGTGGTGCTGGCTTGGGGAAAAGGGAATTAGGCTATATTATTATATCTTAGGCTACACATTTGCGTTAATGATGATATAAATTGGTTGTTGTAACATTCCAGCCGGTAATGCAACGAAACGTAGCCTATTATTATTATTATTATTATACTAGCCTATTATTATTGCCTCAAGATAAAAAATTTCTCAAGAAATAAAAATACATTTATCCACATGTTTTTAGGGCTGCATATTTCAAATGTAGCACAAATGTTACCCTGGCTATAGACTATGCTGGCAAGCGAAAAACCCCATTGCAACAAGAAAGCGTTTTCAGTTTGACAAGCTTGCAACTACAACCTATAAAGGAGCTAATTTATAAGGAAACCTTTATTTGCAATTAGCGGAAAGAGCCATTCTAATATCAAAATTGAACGGCTCTAATAGATATTTGGTGACAAAAGCAGCTGTTCATTGAGTCAATTGGCACAGAAAAACAAAAGGTCAGTGTGCACCGCTTATCTGAGGTCTGGATCAAGTTATAAGGCTACAATCGTAGGTTAGCAATATGAAGCTAACACTGAAGCCTATTTATCAAATGTCTAAATGTTAAGACTTAAGTTTTTATATTGGAGTGGTTCAATTGCCCCTGTTTGAGATCACATTCATGTTATTTTCCACGATTTGTAATTCACTTGGCTAAGATTAGCCCGCAGTTTAGAATAGCAACATGTCACCTGCAATTATTTAGCCTACCATCATTACACGAAGTTAGGCAATGATCCGCGGAGGGTAGCTATCCGGGCTGTTCTGTTGGCTTGCGGTACTTTGTAATGCGCTGCCACCTTGCGGCGCATTTTGAGAATATTTAGCAATTGCGTTTAAGAATGCATTTCAGATCTCGACATTAGACCAGCACAGATTTAATTGGTCTGATATGATGAGGATTATCTACCAGATTGTCCGAGACGGCGACGTTACCCAGATTGCATTAAATTCAGTCAATGTGGCAGAATTGATCCCTTTAATAGGCCTACCCGTCATATTTTGTGGAACAACGTTAAGCAAACGCTTTGGAGATCCACTTCCGAAACGGAATCTGTTATCATATCATTGATTAAAAAAGGAATCCATATGTCAATTTATTTGATGACGGGATTGTAGGCTATTTGTAATATTCTGACTGATTTGAAAGTCTGTCAGATGGGAAATATGCTTTAAAAAGAACAAGGAACATTCGTTTATAATAACATGACATAGCTAACAGTATATTTCGTAGGCTATTATTTGCCTATATGTCATAGTACTTACAAATGGATTTGTCTTTGGTAATTGGTGATGTTTCTTTGATTGTGTGTGTGTGTGTGTGTGTGTGTGTGTGTGTGTGTGTGTGTGTGTGTGTGTGTGTGTGTGTGTGTTTAGCAGAGCTGTGAAAACCTGCCTCATAGCATTAACAGAAATTCACAATTAATTATGTAATTTCGCAAAACTTTTGCCAAAAAAAAATGGTTAATGGTGAAAATTAGGTATTTCCTGCACGTATGTCCTGTGGCGGTGCTCTTATTTCCTGATTTTAGCCTGTTTAAACCTGCTAACTGCCTAGATTTAACTGCACTAACTCTGAAATTACAGTCCGCCCGCAACTGCTAATTAAGACAGGCATTGTACACACAGAGACATTTCAGCCACGGGGATCTGACATCCTTCCTTAGCAAATTGGCAGGTCTGTTGCTTGCCACCCAGGTGGAGTAGCTCCTGCGACTGCTCTTTGCAAGGCCGGTGTTCTAAATGACTTTTGTATTTGTCACATTTAATAGTGACAAAAATTGAACGCTGTCATGCATTGCAAGTACATTTAACTGCTCAAGTGTCCGCTATGGAAAAATGTCACGATTTTGTAAGAACTTTATGAGTGTCGTGTTTGGTCGCGGTGTTAATATTTGCCTGGTTGTTTTGTTTGTTATTTGTGTGCTCCTCTGTCGTGCCTGCCCTGACTTGTGGAGACACCATACACATTCTGCATGTTTGGAGTGAGGAAACCATCAGATCCCAGCCTCTCCAAAACCACCAGGTACCTATCAGTGTTCTCCCCACTGTGTGAAATGTGACCTGTATGTCACTGACTGGAACGTAGGCTACAAACGTAACGCAGAAGGGATGACGTTTTTGTGAATGAACGACTGGGCTATTTTGTTTATTTTATTTTTTCTCAGTGCTGTCCGAGGAATCTTCCGGGTTGAAATGAATTTTACTTTGATTTAAAAAATAAAAGCTAGTAGCCTATATCCTTCATTTTTGTTCCGTAGATTCCTTTTTTAGATATGAAATAGTTCAATTCAATTTTATTTGTATAGCCCTTTTTACAGAGAACTGTCACAAAGACGCTGCACAGGGAAACAGAAGGAAAATTGAGCAAAAAACCAGGCCTTAGCCCCCAACCAGCAAAATGAGGTAAAAAAAAAAAAAAAACTCCCCAGTGGGAAGAAATCTCGGAAGGAACCTGGCTAGAGAGGGGGTGCCCATGCTTCGCTGGCCGGCCCGGTTTAGACTAAAGGTGGACTGGATGGGAATAGTCAATTCAATAATCAGTTCAATAATCAGTTGAAAGGGGCGGGGTGATGCATCTGGGACTCCGGTTGCGTGAAGTTGGGAGGATAAACCAAAGGAGGGACAGGTCCGAAGCAGTCTGCAAACTCAGGGTGAGGGGCATAACTGTGTATATATAAAATAGTTCAAGCTCGGCACAGCTTTAGATTTATGCATCTGTTCTATTCAGTTTTCTTCTTCCACAGGTTGTTTTTTCCCTATATTTATTCGCAATGACAAAGACATAGGATCTTTTGATTTTGTGAATTTTAATGCACCAGGCTGTTATGTAAATTATAGTGCAGTAATCATGTTGTTTATTCTGTTTAGGAAAAATAAGGGCCATGAATAGCATATGCAAATTTAATTCACACCGATGTTTTGATGGAGTCGACAGTCGTTGTTGGGATGTTAAATGACACCATTGCCGTTTTGATTTAGCTTCTGCACCGCGTGCATACAGTAATAACAGCCTCTGGACTGGTTTCGCCACATCCTCTGTTCATGTCAGTGCAAGATCTGCTCAGTTCTGCTACATTTATTTTCTCATTAACTTACCAAAATATTTAACATAGCATCATTACACCGTAGATGCAGACACACACATTGTAATTTACTGGAGAACGAGTAGGAAAACATTTATACGTTCTGATAAATGTTGTTATGGTGCTATTGAGGGGATTGGCACTGAAAGAACAGACTGACATTAAGAGTAAAGAGATATGTTTGAAACAGGCTATCAATACAGAGCTTAAGGGCCAACTTTCTTTGATCTCATCCACGTTTAATTATGAAATCCCTTGGACAGATTTGCCAGAGAAAACAACTCAAACCAGGCACACAACAAATGATTACTCTTCAAGTGTGCGGTGAAAATTTACCTGAATAGCAGGGGAATCTTTTGCAGTATGTAAACCCTTATAGAAATTGAATACAATGTATACTATATTATCAATATATTGCAACACTTCACAATTTATTGGAAAATATATTTTGATTATTGCTGCTTTAAGATATTGCAGTATATTACTGCTATGAAATGTATTTATCACTATATTTTCCACATGTTTACACAATAATGCAGAATATTCGGTTTCTGTATAGAAAGACTAATCAAGTAACATTAATATCCTTTAGATTATGTAATGACTGAACAGTTTACAGTAATATGTGCTTTGCAGGTGGGAGTGTGTTTCCCCTATTAGTTTCTGAATACGTGCACCATTTTACATAATGGTAGATCTGAAACAGTCACCCCAGGGCATACCACAAGTTTCAGGCCAGCCTTGACCCTACCTCTCCTGGCTTAAGTGTGCCTACATTCTACTCGGTTAATTTCCTGCAATTAAGGTGTTTTTGTCTGCCTATTTAACACTGCATAACCTTCCAGAGCAAGTGCACATCAGGTTGATTGTGATCAAAAATCAAGCTGTGCAGTGATCACTGATCAGTGATGAAATATGATATCTGGCTTAGGTAGTACAATATTCACTCTACAAAATGGTGATCACAAGATTTGTAGTCTCCAGGCTCACATAAACTCACCGTGACTGGAATAAAACAGCTTAGCTCCCTTAAGCCTTTGCTGAATATGGCCTTTCCTTGCCATAAACTAAAAAGAACTCTTGTCACTGTCAGCCAAGGTGAAGTTATTGAATCAGCCCTCATTGCTAACAATGATCAAGGTGTGGAGTGATCAATAGTGAGCTACACAGATTTCATCAATCAAATGTTGTGGGTCAATGTCGAGACATTCCCTGTCCCACACTGCTCACACACAAATAGATATTTCTCTTTAAAAAAGACATAAAAATACAAAAAATATGTATTCCTTATATGCAGTATGACACATGGAGACAGGCAGTATGACAGCAGATATTCGTCATAATTTTTGTGAGCAGTTATTCCTTCAACTCCAGCCTTATAAACAACCTTTGCTTTTCAAACCCAGCCTTCCTAGACAAGACTTACTCCTTTTTTTTCGTCACATTTATTTATTTCTTCTTTATGCAGACGTTTCTGTCTGCTGCTATGTCATAGCTGCTGTCCTTTATTAAGGGCCGGCACAGCCATTTTGTGAATCATCATGTGACTATTTAAGCATTTCTACTGTTGCTGTGATTTCAGTCCAACCATTGTCAGATGATGAATAAACTGTGCTTAAAGGGATATTTCACCTAATGGGGTTTTTAAATGTTATTTCAGTTTTAGTATATGTGTCCGTTTGGCCCAGACAGTTTTCGTGTACAATGAAGGATAATTTAAATATTTAGAGAAGTTGCTGATGACTATCCCTTTAAGGCTAAATTACCATTGCAAATAATCGCATTGCTGAAATATAGCACCTGTCGTTAAGTAATATCATATTCACCCCAGAATGTGGGGATCACAAGAATTGTACAGTTTCCAGATTCAAGGCAAACTCGCCATGACTGGAGTAAAAGTGTTTAGTTCCCCTTTGAGCCTCTGCTGAATGTGGCCTTCCATCCACACACTAATAAGAGCAATCTTTCTCATTGTCAGCCAAGGTCATATTGTCTGTCAAATCTCAGCCCATTGGTCAGAGTGGCGCTCATCCAGCAAATTGTGCGCATTCCTGTGAGAATACAACGGATAATGGAAGTTATTGCTTTGCTTTCCTGCCATTGGACGGCCCCATACTGCATCTTCATCTGAACCGGGCACCGCATTTTACATTTTAATCATGTATTTTTTTTATTCTACCCAATATTTTCTCCCAGTTTGAGATGGCCTGCTTATATTCACAAGCCGAGCCTATCGCTACAACCCCTTCGCTAAATTCGGGACAGCGCAGACTTGAACACGCCCTCTTCTAATACACATGCTGCTGGTTCTTTTTGCCCCACAGTTCACCAGTTCAGCTCTCGCAGACATGGATAATGTGCAGCCTATGCAGGCAGATTGTGAATGCATTCATCAATGGTGGTCACTGCACATCCAAACAACTGAAATCCCTCCCTTCCCAACGTGACACGACAGCCAATTATGCATTATCCTGCAGGACTGCAGGGCACAGTAGGCAAGTGCACTATATGGCCAAAAGTATGTGGACACCCCTTGGTCTGGGGCTGTTTTTCATGGTTCAGGCTAGGCTCCTTAGTTCCAGTGAAGGCAAATCTTATCACTACAGCATACAATGACATTCTAGACGATTCTAGGTTTCCAACTTTTTGGCAACAGTTTGGGGAAGGCCCTTTCATGTTTCAGAATGACAATGGCCCCGTGCAGAAACAGAGGTCCATACAGAAATGGTTTGTTGAGATCGGTATTGGAGAACTTGACTGGCCTGCACAGAGCCCTGACCTCAACTCCATCAAACACCATTGGGATCAATCGGAAAGCCGACTGTGAGCCAGGCCTAATAGCCCCACATCAGTGCCCGACCTCACTAATGCTCTTCTGACTGAATGGAAACAAATCCACACAGCAATGTTCCAACATCTAGTGTAAAGCCTTCCCAGGAGAGCGGAGGCTGTTATAGCAGCAAATGGGGACCAACTCCATATCAATGCCCATGATTTTGGAATGAGATGTTGGATGAGCAGGTGTCCATATACTTTTGGCCATGCAGTGTACTTACACAGTCATGAATGAAATGAATAAAAACACTGGTTTAATATATTTCTGTTGAACATTATGAATAATTTTTTAGGTTAGCTGAACAGTCTAAAAGCTTGGTTGATTCTAGCACTGCTTATTACATGGTTACTGACTCCAAATGTACAACTACTACACTTTCTATCTGTTCCAGCCCAAAACCTTTCCATGTAGCAGAAACTTGAAAATTACCCTTTAGCTGTAATGTAGTAAATGGTGTGGATCCTATCAGGCAATACAAAAGAGAAATGTGAATCATGCACAAGTATAAACACCGCCTACAGTGCTTATTATACATGGTCAGCACGTACATAAGCAAGCTGTGAGTGAGTCAATGAGTTTGTACAGCTGATCTGATTAGCAACACAAGAACTAACAAAAATAATGGGAATCCTGGCCTCCCCGCAATGGGAAGGCGGACCTGAAACTCCCCCCACCTACCGATGGCAAAACTACAACGAAACCTTAAAAAAACCTGAGAAAGCTACTGTCAGCCAGCGTAACCAACACCTGTGAGTACTCTAAAACAATCAGGGAATAACAACCACTGGCGGTCAGCGTGCAGGTGGGTGGAGAGGTGTGGCATCACTTTTGGTCTTCCGCCATGTAACTGTCATCACACCTGTACCTGCTCAGCAGCTTGTTAGAATGAAGATCTTACCAGGGAAAATTAGATGTATAAATGCGCCATATAACAGCTCTGTAACTGTACCCTATTTGTGTAAGTTGCACAGGATAATAGCATTTGCCAAATGACTGCAACGTAATGTAATATATTAACCGGGGTGCTCAATGCTTGTTCTAAGCAGGAGTAACTTAACTCTTCTCAAATGTAGTAGTGAGTGTGGACGGAGCTGCAAATATGAAATATAATTTAGATTTCTCCCCAAATTCAACCTTTTTTTAAAAAGAAGTGTGCACAAAGCTTGAGGTAATGCCAAATATCCGTGTTTAATGAGCTCTGATTTGCTCGTTACTGCCCGCCAGTCACCTGACTGACACAGGTTAATTGGTACAGTTGTGCAGTCTGTGAAGGACAGCAGGGAATTACATACACTTTAAAGGGCTTATTTCTACTGGATGAAAAAAAAAAAAAAAAAACATTTAAAAATTGTGCTAAATAAAATGTAAGAAAAGGGTGCTGCATCATCTGTTCTCCTGTATTCCATGCAAGTAGGTTAGCTGACACTACAGTTTCCATGACAACCACCCACCCCGCTTCTTTTTTTATTTTTTATTTGAGGACACAGCTGAAGTGCAGGACAGAATGATCCCACCTTCAGCACAGCAGCCTGCCCCTCAGCAACACACCTCATCTCTCAGGTCTCTGGCAAGTGGTGTCACTGTCGGACAAAATACCATTTTCGCTCGGTGAACACTTTCGCTCCAGAAAAACTTGCCTTGCATACTCGATCCCACGGTACTTCCAGCGAGAAGAACAAATATCACAGATATTGCACGCAGCAAAACTCTCTTATGAGCCAACTATGTGCAGGGTGCTTAAAAGGGAGTCATTAATGAGCGTCGCAAACGTTTAACATACGCAGAGCAAGTTCTGACAGGAAACTCTTATCATAGCCGACCATGGTCAGCTAGCAATCAAGCGTCCCATACTCAACCAATCACATGCACACACCTCTAATGGAGCGCCCTTTTTAAGCCAAGAATTAGTTCTCTCTGTACTGCTTGAATGCTGATGCGCTGCTCTTTGTTTGTTTACGGCTTGTGTTAAAAGAAATTTGCTGTCACCCTCCACCACCCCAGCTTCCACCTGTATGGATCTGCTTTAGTATGGGGGGTTTCTGGTCATCTCCTGTTTAGTGGGGGGAGATGCCCGTGCTCCGGAGCAGTACTAAAGCAGATCCATTCACCGCCAAACAATAATTATGCAGCACTTTCATTCATTAAACATGTCCTGACCGAATTACCGATGGTGACGATTTTAATTGTGATCTCTCCGATCCCTCGATGGGTCGCCGAAAAAACGGCAGAAACCCCGACACACCGCGGCAACAATTTGCGCAGCACGCCAAGTAATATTCGGCACTGAGAATGAGCCAATTTGAGCAGTGCGATGAGTGCCGAGTGTGTCGCTCAATTTTTCCATGTAATAACAGCCACGGGATAAGAATCAAACTGCAGACAATCCCAGTTTGTGATTCATGGTTTTATATAACTTGTTTATTCGCTCTTTTTTTTTTAACGAGGAACAGATGAACACAATAAATATACGTTACAGCCCTCTGACAGCATATTACTGTTTAATGTTCACTCTTTAAAAAAAAACACATTTATAAGATAGGAGTCCATAAGACCTCATAAGCCACCTTCTTATGAGTAGGTAATTAAGAGTGATATACTATACTCATGTTGTGTTGGCGTGAGCAATGTGTTTTTCAGAGACACAGTCACGAGACGAGGAACGCACAGGAAGACACAAACTTTTTACGACCAACATTCGGATCAATGCACCACTGGCTTGTTATATGCAGCCGCCAGCGAGTGTAATTGCAGGTTCCAGTGAAGTCAAAGTGGCTGGTTTTGTACGCTCTTTCCAGCAGATGAGGGTGAGCTTGTGCCAAGAGGAGTGGAGAACTTGGGAGCCAGACTATTTGAGCTCAGTCAGTATTGATTGCTCTCCCTCCCTGGGGAAAGTCCAGGAGTACTGCCCTGCCCAAATAACAGACCCCGGCAACGCACCTGCGTTTCGGTCCCAGCAGCAGCAGAACAACATTTCAACAGATAAACGCAGACATCCTGCCCAAATTCCCCTGCACAAACTGTACATCACACCACATACATCTGAGCCAGTGGGCATCACTTTCATTTTCATGACACACAGCGATTCAGCTTCACCTTGAGCATCAGAAACACTCACACGCACACATATTCACATGGGATGGTGAAACACATGAGCAGATACTTATGGACCTCTCTCTCTCTCTCTCAACCATACTACATGCAGTCACGTCAAAGCCACAAGTGGATCATTTTTGAATTCACTGACATTGCTTTCTGTCAAAAATCTAAACTAGGCCAAGCAGACATCTTCACCGTAAGACAGCTGTAACATGAAAGACCGTGGGCTGGGTGGGGGTAAAAAAAAAAAAACGACATAATGATGTTACATTTGATTGCTGCTGAACAGAGCCATCTGTGGCTGAAGTTTCTAAAAACCACGTGTGACACGTGTGCTGCACAAGTGTTTCAAGGGGTCGTGAGGTACTGCATGAGTCCCACCCGATTCCTCACACTGCCGATACTGACGAGTGTCATTTCTTAGTAGAGCTGGCATCTCACCTGAGTCGCTCTGTCACATTTAAAAGTGCTGGCCTGTTCCCCCAGTCGACTCGTGTTTAGTGGGTAAAAACGCTGCTCTTATCAGTACACTGCCATTTTCCATGGGTTCAGCTCAAGTGCCTTAGAATGGGTGAGGGAATTGTTTTGTTTTTTTTAGCTTTTCCACGTTCTTTCATTCTCTCTGGAATGTGTTCACTGATCCACTGTTCAGTGTTGTGTGATGATCTGTTTGTAAATGCCACGATACAAGACAAAATTTGATTAATTGATTTCTATTACCACTCACTTGCTCATTCATTCTCTCTCTCTCTCTCTCACTTACACACACACACACACACACACACACACACACACAAACACACAAACACACTGCATGTGTTACTCATATGGGACACAGAGGGCTGATTCATGGTACAGGTGCTGATACCTGTTGGTCAGCCTGTTAGATGACTGAAGGTGAAACCAGCTGGGCAGTTCCTCTGGTTTCTGGCTGGAGTCTCACTGTGGTTTCTCTACTCCGTGGGAATGATGACTGCCTCAGGAAGAAGGCATATTGTGAGAAAAATAAGTATTGATCATATTAGAATGTTAGCTATCCAGAGAGACTGTATATTCACTAGCTGACATGATCAATTCATAGCTTTAAAGAGTAACTACACCCACTGTCTCAGCCTGTCTCCGCCTACTACACAATTTTGAAAAAATACTTTGTGGGGTGAGCGAGGGAGAGGGGTGGGGGCAGAGGAGCTGTGTCCATCGTCATTTGCATAAATTAACGTAAATTGTACAAATGATTTCGTATAACTCGGATCAAACTGTCAAACTAGACGTTGCACATCAAATATGAATCAAGATTCAGCAACTGCATGGCCAATTTCTCGCCTCAAATATTTTCTGAAACATATTTTAGTGGACTATTTAGGTGGAATAAGAGAATTGAACAGGACGCCACGTTGTTCCGGTTTAAAAACGTGGAGGCGAAACGAAAGTAACGTAGCGGGTCTAACCAATCAGGTGCCGGCTGTTTCCGTTGTGGGCGACAACAATTATCCATATGACGTAGAGGTACCTCCAAAGAGGTACTCTGACATTACAATTGGGGCGGGGGCAGTGTGGGGAGCAGAAAGGAAATTTCAACCATTAGGGGCAACACAAAGACGCTTTTCTACTAGTTTCTTATGATATACAATATTATTTCAGAATTGTTGAAATAACGGAATGCATGAATAAGTTTCATTATAAGGTAGGCATACAAACACCTTTACAGCAACAAAAAAAAAAGTGATCTAGAGTGTAGTTGCCCTTTAAGTTCACATCTGCCACCAACAACATATTTAAAATTCTGGGCCAGTTTGCTGGTGGGGCCCTGCAATGATCAGTAGTGATCAGTAGCTATAGCTACCACTTAGCCCACAAACATAATGCACATTCAGAATCAGTGTCACAGTTATAATTATGAGTAACAACTGGATAGCCAACTAGCTAGGCAACTACCTAGTATCATAATTGAAACTGATTTAAAAAATCATACCGTCAGAGCTAATAAGCATAACTTCAGTTTTATCTCAGTTGAGCTGCAGGAAAATGTTAGCCATTCGCAATTAATTGCCCCACAATTCATTGGCTATTCGACCTCGTCCATCTCCACCGTAGGATTGACCTTTCTAGCACACTAGTAGCCATCTTACTTCAGGGAGTCCCTTATGCTGTAACTTCCAGTTTTATCATCTCAATCAACTTGTTAAATTGGTGTGTGGCTAATGACATTAGAAAATCAAGCCAGTAATTATCAGCATCAATTTTTCAACAATAAAAATGAAATCTAATTGCAACATGATTTTTACCACACAATATTTCAGAGGATGCTAATTGTGCCTTAAGTAATAGTTTATGTTCTTTGATATAATCTATTCACAGCTCATCATACAGAATAAATTGACCATTTCTGCATTCAAAGGGAACAAGCAACTTCACAATTAAATCTATATGTGTACCTTTAACATATCCTACAGAATTACTGTTTAACAGCATAAACACGAAACAAACTTGGCTGTTGTTTTGTGCAAAACAAAGGATGAACACTGTGTAGATAGGATGTTGATGTGTGTATTCAAGATTTAAGTCTTACTGCCTTGATGAGTCATCACGCGACACAAACATCACATGGTCTTTGATTCCTCTTTCTCTTTTTCATCCACAGGAAGAACAGTGGCAATTAATGATGAAAGGATCGTGTGATGGAAGAGAGGCTCAAACAAGTTTCTTCAACTAAAATATCCATTCAGGAAATACGCTTATCACCAGTAGGATTTCAAAAGGACTTAAATCCTGTGATCTAATGAGAAAACACTCCATCAGAAACCATTAATCTTAACCTGTTGCCCAGACAACAAAAAAAGTATTCCAGTTTAGAGAGTAATTCTGAGTGTTATATGTGTCGAATAGATATTCCCATAACTGTTCCCATGAACAGGGGTGGTCTTGCTGGTATCACTGTGCGTGTGAGTGAGTGCGCGTGCGTGCGTGCGTGCGTGCGTGCTACATATAGCTTGTATGTATCTCATTACGATAGAACATGAAATATGTTCGTATTAAATTGCATCTAATTTAAATTAAATCTTTGCTCAACACAAACGATTTTTTTCTCAACAAGCTAATGATTATCATTACTGCATATTCCTGAGATATTACGGAAATATGTAGCCTACTATAACAGCGGCATTCCAGTGCCTTGAGCGTGAGTTTTTTATTGCACCTCAAGATGGCGCACTCGAGTCACAATATTACAGTGCATCGCCGAATGTATCTACCTGGTTCAGGTTAATTTTTATGATATTTTGGGCGGAGAGGATTTCTTCTTTTCTGTTTTTTTTTTTTTAGGAGGAGCTATAACTCCCTAAGAAAACATGCACACCGCGCTGTGGGCTTCTAAGATCCCCCGAGTGGATTTGTCCTTGGACGCCAGATCGCGCGTTTTGCTACAGGCTACAATCCTACCTTTAAGATGACTTCCCAAACTTTAAATTGAGATTCCTATTATTTCGAGTCGGTGAACGTCTTTGCTGCAGCTCTCGGTTCCGTCTGAAATTGTTTAAAAACTACACAGTTCTATCACATCCAGCTACCTTGTTGCAGGTAAGGCGTTCCTGGTATTAAAAATGGAATGTTGTGTGGTCGTTACAGTGCGTGGGGAAATTCCAGCATAAGGGCTCTGCTGTGAATACACAGTGCATTCATTGTAATTTTACATTGTAGAGGTATGCATTGATTTTGTCCGTTTTCGATCGTGACATGTTGGCATAGGTCAGTATTTAAAGTAAATGCGAAATGCCTCTATGTAAATGTAAAGCAGAAATAAGTGTTAGGCTATGTTCTGCATAATATCGAATAGTTATTTTAATAACTAAATAATAAAATATATAAATAAATAAAGTTGTAGGGCGCTATAATTGCAACATTGTCATTACTGTTTGTTCAATATATCATAGAGATGCTCAGAGTTTGTTCTGTAAGTAGGATATTTGGCACCGGCAGATCCGCCACTCGCAAAACTTCATGTGAAAGCGTAGTCACCGTGCTACTTTGGGGCCTGCTTCAATAGCGGACAATCTGGCTCCACAAAAATTGGAATGGGAATTGTAGCGGGTAAAAGGCCCGGTGTGTTGCATAGTTTCAGCCCGACGCCGATAATTGTTTTTACTGCGCTGTCTGTCCCACCGCGCAAACTCTTGGGGGAAAGTCCTGTGAGGAGACAGTGGAGCCGGAACATGCACGTTCTTGCCGCGCCTCTGATGTTTCTCTGGCTTTGAACTACTTGCTGAGGGTAGAATCCAGTCTTTTTTCCCACCTCACTGTCTGCGAGCTTTTGAATGCTGCCATGACTTTAAAGAGATTTTAAAAAACAGCTGAAATAAGTCAGTCAAGTGCATAAATATATATAATGAAACTTGCTGGGTTAATAGGCTATTATTATTATTATTGGTGTTGTACTGGTATTACTAGCATTTCGGCCATTATAAATAATCATAATGGAGACTCTAAAAGCAATCTGTTCACTTCCCCGTTGCATAGTTGGCAGAAGAAGATACATGCAAATATAAAGGTGCGGAAACAGTTTTTTTTGATGCTTTTAAATATTCTATTAAACCTGCAAGATTTTCAGGTGGAAGGGGAATTGTGTATCCTGATGTTTTGTCTTTTTGTTTGTTGAGCATGTTTTTTGTTTTTATAATGTAATTGCAATTTAGAGACAGTACAATTAGAGCAGCTTCAAGTGTCTGAAATAAGGCAACGACAGCCGCTGGTATAACATTGCGCAGAGCTAAACGATTCCCTGTGTGCATGTTTGATGATTAGAATCAGCAGGGCTCTCTCAACGTGGGAGATTTCAGTGTGTGTGTGTGTGTGTGTGTGTGTATGTGTGTTTTTTTTTTTTTTTTACTTTTAGACATCTGTAGGATTATGTCCTTGTTCAGCATTGGAATATCATGGATTTTGCCATGTTGTAAACTCACTGAATTATATTTATATACAAACGATGCAAGAATCAAAAAGAAAAATGGCAAACAGCAGCTCACCAATGTTCAGCAGTCTTCATATCAACATATCAACAGTCCACGTATTCCCAGTAGTCCTATGTTGTGACCCTACGAGGAGACCCCAACAAGTTTTGGCGGAATATTGGGAGGGGGGAAATGGTGAATGGAAATATAACTACAGAACACAATGGAGAATAGAAAGGAGAGGAAAGAGCTGAAGTTATATTCATTAAATGACTGCCATTCACTTGAAAGGTAATTTGGAACATTTATGCTGCTATATAGATCACATACATACATACATAGCCTACTGTACATGCATACATACAGCACATAAATACATACATTCATACATACTTTATTTATTTATTTTTAAAGACTAACAAAGAACATTGGCTTTGCCGTTTCCTTGAATGATTTATTTCCATGCGGCAGATATGTGTCCTTGAACTTGCAGGTTCAAAGCAATGGAGCAGCCCTGCGGTGGCTATTATTCTGTCCCTCAGGGAAGTGAAAAAATCCGTGGCCACAGTGAGAGCTGGCTGGAGGTGTGGAAGACGGGGTATCTGGCTCCTGTATTCACCCGCAGGAGTTTAATGTGTCACACTGTGAGATGATCGATAATTGCAAAGGATTAGACGTCAGGAAGCAGACACCCACAGGAATGTTTAACCTATCAGGCCTCAGGACACCTGCTGGAAAGGCCCTGAAATCCCCAAACATTTCAAAATGGAATGAAATGACTCTGATCCTTTAAATGGATAATTCAGTTCCTTTTCCAGATGAATTATTTCCCGGACACAGCGCGTGGAGACCTAAACGTGTGACCGACCGACCGACCGACCGACCGACCGACCGACCGACCGACCGACCGACCGACCGACCGACCGACCGACCGACCGACCGACCGACCGACCGACCGACCGACCGACCGACCGACCGACCGACCGACCGACCGACCGACCGACCGACCGACCGACCGACCGACCGACCGACCGACCGACCGACCGACCGACCGACCGACCGACCGACCGACCGACCGACCGACCGACCGACCGACCGACCGACCGACCGACCGACCGACCGACCGACCGACCGACCGACCGACCGACCGACCGACCGACCGACCGACCGACCGACCGACCGACCGACCGACCGACCGACCGACCGACCGACCGACCGACCGACCGACCGACCGACCGACCGACCGACCGACCGACCGACCGACCGACCGACCGACCGACCGACCGACCGACCGACCGACCGACCGACCGACCGACCGACGTTGAAAGCGCATGCGTACATTTTGAGTAATTACAGTTAACAGTTCGCTGTATAAGTCCCCAAAATCTTTCTTGTAGTCGTTATCGCCCAGTCAATATTGTTTCACCAGCGGGAGGGGGACTTCATTGGTATTGAAATTTTTCACAACTTTTTACTTCAGGGAAGTTAGGCCAGATTGCTACACCCTCCAGAGGAAGACATTGCCCATGTTTTAAACTCAATCAATGTCAGAGGAGCAACAACTAACGAAAAGTAAGCCGAGTTCAAAGCAGATTATTTTTTGACTGTGGTCCCGGCAAATACGTCACCTGTCGAGTGACGAATAAATAAATAAACAGTAATTCAAAGCATTTAGCCTCCTGGTCGTCGAATGGTACGTCGACAAGTTTTCTGCACAAGGTACAAACAATGACATGCCTAAATTCTGCACAAAGTCCAAGATGTGGGCTAACTGTTAATGCTGATAAATGTCTGAATTAACGCTCTGTAGCCTTTAATGAACTCAGCGGATCGCTACTTTTAATTTATTTGAAGAAATCAACAACATGGTTTGGTGACGTTTGTGATTTAAATGAGTATGTCTCGCTTAATATTTGGAGTAGAACGATAATATTGTCATAGGCAGAAAGCTGAGACTATCCTATTTATAACTATTTATAATACTCAAAATGTCAGAGCGTCCGCCCGCCCCGTCCTCTTTTAAAAAAAATCTAATATATGGCAGTGACCCTTGTGACAACATTCTCAACTGAACGTTCTAATGATACGTTCTAATCACGTTTGTGATGGTACGCTTTTGGGCCAGTTCTAGAATGATCACATATTTGTGATGTACACGCGAAAAAAAGGGTTAAAAGCACGGGTCGCCATGCCTACCTTTTGAATAATTACGGTAGGCGGCAGCAAAATAATCGTTCATTACAAACAACCAATCAGACCTAAACCACCCACATAAAAGACAAAGTTTGTAGGCTATTTGCAGGTGTCATAAGTTACTGTTGGAATTGATTTGTTCTGTCTGAACGCTGCGGTTCAGTAAACATTCTATTTTGGAGAGGAGTGCAGACAAGCAAACTCAGAGGATATTGTTATTGAGATATTGTTTTTGAGCAAATCTAAATCTTTGGAGAATGCTGTCAATGTATGCATTCTCTGTGTACAGAAAATGTCAACAGGTCATTAAAACAACATCAACTCTCCATATAGGCTAACAAAACGATTAATAAATTTATATTTTATGAACTAAACTAATGTAGAATCTAAACAAAAAAATGTGATGTCCATTTTTATCACAATCTATAAACCGGTGCGAACTGGAGATTGTGGAGTGGTAACATCCTAATAGTGCTCATCGCTCTAATTAAATTACATCCGCCTCCCCTCCTCACTCACTCCCTCTCACATACTCTGCCACATACAGCTTTGAGAATCAGATGCACTCCGTCGCCCCGGTACACAGGCCAACCTGCATGCTCCAGAACAATATCCGCCGTGCCTTGTCAAATGTTCCCCACTGGCTGCATACAGGCATCCGGACTGAGCTAGGCTTGCTTAGTCTTGTTTAAATTGCAATTCAGTTCAATTCCACAATAATTTCAACAAACACAATTCTAATTTGGTATTATCCCCATAAGAGTTCCTTCAATCCAATCCCCTCTCTAAAGCAACTCAATTCTCTTAATTCTGATTATCCATTATAAATAAATAAAAAACATGTTCTTGGAATCAATCAAAAATCCAACTTTATTTTGTATGATAAAAATACCTTTTATTTCGAAAATAAGGGATTTTTTTGAAATCCGTATTGTACTATTACGGTGCAATAAATGAAATGAGTTTTATTAATGAAAATGAGTTTTTATTGCCTCTTTTACAGCATGCAATACACATGGTTTCTTTTTAAGTCATAACACCATGATAAACATGTTTTGGCTCAATTTCATTACTAAAAATGTCTTGAATGAATTCCAGTTCCATTCCAATATCAAATCCCAACATTTTTTCGATTCCAATTCAACTCCAGTCCCCAAGACTGAAATCTTTGTCATTCCAATTCACTTCTAATTACACTGCTTAAAGATTCCTGTATTACACGTATCTGTGTTCATTATCAGTCTCCACTTTATGAGGTTTGAATTGGAATGTTGGAATCGTTCCATGAATAAATTACAATTTAAATTGGAATGGACCCAAACTCTGGTGCCTAGGTGAATGAGAGAGAGAGAGAGAGAGAGAGAGAGAGAGTGTGTGTGTGTGTGTGTGTGTGTGTGTGTGTGTGTGTGTGTGTGTGTGTGTGTGTGTGTGTGTGTGTGTGTGTGTGTGTGTGTGTGTGTGTGCATGTCCGTGTATCTACACATATGCATACATGTGTATCTGTATGCGTACATATACACTGACACATTTGACAATACTCTTGAACTAGGAACAGAATACTCTTTCTGCAGAGTAACAATACTCTTACAGGAGGAACAGAATGTTCTTGCAGTGTTCAGAATGGCTTTACAGTGGAGACAGAATATTCAAAGAGAATTCAGAATGCTCTAACTAGAACCTGTCGTGCGTTCGTCTGCTTTAAACGCAAAGAAAAACAGAGTAAACTGGCCTCCTGTGTGGAGGCGAGTGAGGGAAACCGCAGTCGCGGAGGGTGGGGGGGGGGGGGGGGGGGTCAGCCGTGAGCCGCTGATGAAAGACGAGATCGCATCGGAGCCGCGCGCGCAGCGCTGACTCGCGGTTACAGCGTGACGGCCGCAGCCGAAGGTGGGAGAGACTCGGAGCCCTCGTTTCAACTGCGCTTCTGACTTCGCTTTCCGCCCTTCCCGTTGAGAAGAAAGCGGACGGAGACTCTGTAATTACCGTGACCAGAAAGCTGAAGAGCGAGTGGGACACAGGCAGACTTTACGCCAACGCAGACGGGTCACGGCAGTACTCTTGATGTTAATGAAATTTACTTTGTACACATGATGGATGGCTCAGTTACGAATGAGAGCTTTTACAGCATGGTTTCATGCAAGACTTTAAAAAAAAAAAGATAGTCAGAGAGATAAAGAGAAGGACTGGGTGAAAGAGAGGGAAGGGAGAGAGAAACGAAGGTTATAAACCCTATTTATCATAATACTGAAATTAATGTAAGATAGGCCTATGTGTGTCACACATGACGCACGTATCTCATGAGCCTGTTTGTGTTTGTGTACACCCCTTTAAATCGCCACTGTCTTGCAGTAAAGATGTTTGTTTGGTCTTAAGAGGCAAAAGTCTAGATTTTTGACAGAAACTTCAGGAAATTCGAAACGTTTCAGTTTCCGTTTTCAGTTTTGATGTGGCTGTCACACGCTGTGTGCGGTTGTATTTCAGAGAGCCCTGTTGGATTTTTTTTTAAGGATACATAGCCCCCTTGGGCACCCCTCCCTCCTCCCAGATGGGGCTACGCTTTGGTCTTTTTTTTTGTAAGATGAAATCAGGACGATTCTCAGGCTGAGGGAGGAGGGCCTTTAAACGATGAAATCTGTGCTCCTGATTTCCTAATTGGATCCTGGTGTGTCATATCTCCACCTACCACTGATTGGCAGCTTTTGCGGTCTTGATTGTGCTCTGTGGTCAAAAAACCCGCACATCCAAAAAAAAAAAAAATTCAATAAAAAATCATTCTGGCAGCCAAGCAAGGGTCCAAAAACTAGCCTTGATTTCACAGAATACCCCTCCAGTGACAGGGCCCCAGATGGACCCTTTGTGGAGTCAGCAGGGGTCGGCAGGATAGTTACTGTTGCCGCAGGTGAGGGACCCTTGTTAGTCCTGGAACACTGTGCGGTGAGCTAAATCTGCACGTGAGTAGGAGGATTATAAATGGTACACTCCCTCTCAAATAACCAAAACATATTTAATTTAAGGCTTAAGGTTTACGGGCTTAAGACTCAAGTGTTTATGAAAAATGAAACGGAAAAACAATGTTAATAGAGAAACAATGATTTAGTTTATTGTTTTATTAGAAAATACGCACTTCCAGCAACACTGCAACTGAGGAGCCTGCCCCTACAGATACAATGAGCAATTGTTTATTTTTCTTTATTCTTGTTTATTTGACTTTTCGCATGTATCCAATCGCAAATTTCAGCCACACACAATCTCTGCAACGGGGAAAAGCCTATTAAAATAATTCTTGAAAGATTTCTCAAACACAGCAACTGTAAAATTCACATTTTCAAACTCCTCCAGCTGAAACCCTGTTTACACACACTGGCATTCAGCTTAATGTGAACACGGAATCTTGGTGCTGGCTAACTTAATTCACTTGTATAAATAAGTTTATGTTTTCAGTGTTTGAAGTTTCTTTGTAGAAGGAGCTGTGGGCAACATGTTAAAAATGTTCCACATAAATTGGGAGGTTTGATTCTTCATATAAAAGAAAAATAATTGGCTTTTTCTAAACTAAAAACTATGCACACACACACAGACGCACGCTCACAAACATCACACGCACGCCCACACACGAATGCATACACATACGCCCAAACACAACAAATTACTTCTGAAGTTAAGAACAGGAGGACACAAGACATATAGGAGGAACAGGACACAATGCTTGAAAAATGTATTAAAAAAACCCTTCTGCCTGGCTTCCAGACTTGTTGGTTTAGAGCTTTAAAGATTGCACTCATAACAAATGCATTTATGGAATTTTGAAGTACTGCAGCCTAGCCAGCACATAATACAAAACATAGTTTTTCCAAAATATTCAATCAACACAGGTGGGGGTACGGATATAATACCTCTAAAAGTATGAACAATACCTCCTACCTGCACCCAAACAGCCCGCAGAATCCACCAGCCACCTCCTTCCCCAGTGTGAGGGGTAGGGGCAGGGGCATGGTGGGGTGCAGTGAATAGAAAACAGTCCTTGCTACAAAATGCAAGTATGGTCTGCCAGATTCAAAAGAACCTCATTTAATTATGTTGTTTGTTTAATCGTCACATGAAATATGGAAAAGAAAGTCAGCCTCATTTCTTTTTGCATGCCGATTAGTTGATTTTGAACATCAGTTATCTAATCCGACTGAACTCCTCAGAGTTAAATGCAGTATATTGTATATCAGTTTTGAACACTTCTTTTTTTCCAATCTTGCGACGACAGAGCCCGGCTGTTTTGAGTAAAGAGAGTCTTCTGGACTGGAAAGATTTAGTTCGGCCTTTAGCGAGGTCCGAAAACAACGGTAGAAAGCAGCCTGGGATTCTTAAAATAAAAATACAAAGGAAGAAAAGAGGTCTCTCTTGCGAAATCCACCGAAGGCGAGGAACAGTCCGGTTCAACTAAGGATCCGTCTCACACGCTCACGCTCCTCCCTGCATTAAACTGCATTACATTACAATCACTTATCAGGGGCTGTTATCTGTAGCACTTTACAAAAGTGGTGAGCATAAGTAAATATGGGCTGCTGGGGAGGTTAAGTCATTTGGTTAAGGCACCACACACTGTGCAAGGGTGAGCCCCACAGTCTTGGATCGAAATCCGGACCGCTCCAGTGCCGACTGTGGGTGGGAGCTCCACAGGGCGATGCGCAGTGATCGATTTGTAAACATTTTTCAAGGGGGATGGTGGGGTCTGTGACATCACAGAAAATCTATGAAGGCAAAGGGGATGGTGGGGTCTGTGACATCACAGAAAAGCCATTAAGACAAAGGGGATGGTGGGGTCTGTGACATCACAGAAAAGCCATTAAGGCAAAGGGGATGGTGGGGTCTGTGACATCACAGAAAAGCCATTAAGGCAAAGGGGATGGAAAGGGGTGATGGCAGTTTCACGAAGGGGGAGGGTTTTTTGTGGATGTTCCTTAACAGGGGATGTTCCTTGCATCCCCCCTCAAATCGACCCCTGATTGGGCATTGCATCGCCCAGGGTACAGCAGGGTTCAGTCAGTCAGGGGTCTAAGTGACCCCCGCTGGTCGATCAGGTGCCCGTGAACTGCATGTAAGGCCGCATTTGAAAGGCTGTCCTCCGAATCCACTCTATGCCAGCTTGGCTGTAGTCTGATGTGCGAAAATAAGCAGACTGGTGACACCACATTTCGGAAGAGAACCGTGGATGTCTACACTCTGCCGAATAGGCCATGTGGTTCATGCAAGAACACGGCTACCATTGCAGACAACTGGACATTCTTAATTTGGGTGGAAATTGGACATGTTCAGCCCCAAGTTGGGCACCAGATTTTTTTTTTAAAGGGGGAAAAAAAAAAAAAAAGTAAATGCCGTTACACAGCTAACGCATCTTTAAATAGCTATAACATCACTACCCCAGAAAGAAATTCAAAAAGAAAAAGAGGATAGCCAAAGAGGGACAGGGGTGCCATGGTGCAGTCTGAAGAGGTGGGTCTTTAGCCTGTGTCAGAAGGTGGGGCGGGCGTCTGCAGTCTGGAATGGCGTGGGAAGCTTATTCCTGAACAGACAGGAGATGTGACCGGGAAGTACATGCGCACTGGCGCCCAGAGTTAAACAGAGGAAGCATTTATTCTGTCTGGCTCGAGAGACAGCGAGGATGCGACCGCCGTCTCGCTCGCAGCTTGACATCAAGAGGGCTGTTCTTCTCACTTTTCATTTTTTTATTATTTTTTATTATAAATTACATGAGCAAGTGAATGAGCACCTCAGCAGTCCTCTTCAGAGGGACTTTCCAAAAACCTCCAGACTGGGCTTAACTTTGTAATTTATTACCTGCCCGATTGCAGGCGTCTAGTCGAGCACTTGGTGCCAGCCGCGTCTGTTTTTGAACTTCCTGTTTGTTGCTGTGGCATCCTGGCACTTGGGTTTACACTTAGCCTAGCGTAATAACCACAGCGTAGTGCAATGAGCACAGCCCAGCCTAGTGTAATAACCACAGCGTAGTGCAATGAGCACAGCCCAGCCTAGTGTAATAACCACAGCGTAGTGCAATGAGCACAGCCCAGCCTAGTGTAATAACCACAGCGTAGTGCAATGAGCACAGCCCAGCCTAGCGTAATAACCACAGCGTAGTGCAATGAGCACAGCCCAGCCTAGCGTAATAACCACAGCGTAGTGCAATGAGCACAGCCCAGCCTAGCGTAATAACCACAGCGTAGTGCAATGAGCACAGCCCAGCCTAGTGTAATAACCACAGCGTAGTGCAATGAGCACAGCCCAGCCTAGTGTAATAACCACAGCGTAGTGCAATGAGCACAGCCCAGCCTAGTGTAATAACTACAGCGTAGTACAATGAGCACAGCCCAGCCTAGTGTAATAACCACAGCGTAGTGCAATGAGCACAGCCCAGCCTAGTGTAATAACTACAGCGTAGTACAATGAGCACAGCCCAGCCTAGTGTAATAACCACAGCGTAGTGCAATGAGCACAGCCCAGCCTAGTGTAATAACCACATTGTAGTGCAATGAGCACAGCCTAGTGTAATAACCACAGCGTAGTACAATGAGCACAGCCCAGCCTAGTGTAATAACCACATTGTAGTGCAATGAGCACAGCCTAGTGTAATAACCACAGCGTAGTACAATGAGCACAGCCCAGCCTAGCGTAATAACCACAGTGTAGTGCAATGAGCACAGCCCAGCCTAGCATAATAACCACAGCGTAGTGCAATGAGCACAGCCCAGCCTAGCGTAATAACCAGTGTAGTGCAATGAGCCCAGCCTAGTGTAATAACCACAGTGTAGTGCAATGAGCCCAGTCTAGTGTAATAACCACAGTGTAGTGCAATGAGCACAGCCCAGCCTAGCGTAATAACCAGTGTAGTGCAATGAGCACAGCCCAGCCTAGCGTAATAATAATAATGTTTTTGAATTTCCTGTTCCTGTTTGTTGCTGTGGCATCCTGGCACTTGGGTTTACACTTAGCCTAGCGTAATAACCACAGTGTAGTGCAATGAGCCCAGCCTAGTGTAATAACCACAGCGTAGTGCAATGAGCCCAGCCTAGTGTAATAACCACAGCGTAGTGCAATGAGCCCAGCCTAGCGTAATAACCACAGTGTAGTGCAATGAGCCCAGCCTAGCGTAATAACCACAGCGTAGTGCAATGAGCCCAGCCTAGCGTAATAACCACAGTGTAGTGCAATGAGCCCAGCCTAGCGTAATAACCACAGTGTAGTGCAATGAGCCCAGCCTAGTGTAATAACCACAGCGTAGTGCAATGAGCACAGCCCAGCCTAGTGTAATAACCACAGCGTAGTACAATGAGCACAGCCTAGTGTAATAACCACAGCGTAATACAATGAGCACAGCCTAGAGTAATAACCACAGCGTAGTGCAATGAGCACAGCCCAGCCTAGCGTAATAACCACAGTGTACTACAATGAGCACAGCCCAGCCTAGCGTAATAACCACAGTGTACTACAATGAGCACAGCCCAGCCTAGCGTAATAACCACAGTGGACTACAATGAGCACAGCCCAGCCTAGCGTAATAACCACAGTGTACTACAATGAGCACAGCCCAGCCTAGCGTAATAACCACAGTGTAGTAAAATGAGCACAGCCCAGCCTAGTGTAATAACCTAGTTTGTAGGGTGTTATAGGGTGTCTATCTCTCCTGTCCGTAGCTGAATGACCATGAATATAAACATTAGCCACGGTGCGGCTGCTCAACCTCCTCAGCATGACCTGATATCTTTGAGCTCTGGAGCTCGGTCCTTCATAAAAAAACACACATTTTTCTCACAATCAAAGGACAAAGTTTTCAAAAGGAAAGAAGAAGAAACAAAAGCAAAGACTCCTCACAGACCAGGATGTGTTGGGGTACAGAGTGGGGAGCTTCTGACTGGAGCAAAAAAGCAGTAATATCTCCTCTTTAATCCCTCCCCAAGGAGCAGATATTTCAGGCTTGTTAACGATGAGGGTAATGATACTCTGTGTGTATTTATGTTGGATTATGCAGTCGCTACAAGATTAATACCCAAGGGCGCCGAATCCGCGGTCGCCTTTGAAAAGAGGCAAGCCTCGACAGCGGCGGCTCGGGCGGAGGTGTCAGAAGTAAATCTGCTCTTCAAACGGACTGGGGCGCATTCCAGCTCCAGTGCGCTAGTTTTGGAGAGTATTTGGAAAAAGGGGGGGGGGGGGGGTTTGGAATCTGATGAAAGTGTTTGGGCGTGTGTTCTTTTAGTATGATAGAGAGAGCCTCATTTCGCAAACTCTCCACTTCCTGTAAAACTTTTTCTTTTTTCTTTTTTAATTCAATAAATTTGATGATCCAATCTTTTTGAAAAAAAAGAAAACCTCCACTCCTCCATAGCCAATAGTCTTTCTGCTGCATTAAAGGAAAAGGTGAGGTCTTTAGAGAGGCACAAATGAGTCCTAATGATCAGGTGGTTATAATGCTCTCCTACCTGCCATTGACAATAACCACACAACACAAAGACCGGCTGTCATAAATCACCCTCCTCTGACAGTCTAAATGCAAGGCAGGCCTCTTTATCTTGATATATTGTAAAAAGATAGATGTGTTGTATAACGCCGTTCGGGGCAGGGGTGGTGGGGGGGGGGTGACTTCAAGAGGACTCACAGATCACAGAGGCTCATGGGAGCAGCCAACTCTGAAGAGGGCTGGGAACACTCGCCTAAAAAAAATAAAAATGGGAGAAACTGACGTTACGTTCACTTTTTTTAATAAAGCTATTACAGTTTTTAGAATGCTGTTAAGGAGGCCTAGCGGTTTGCTGCAGGGCTCATAATGTGTGGTAACTCCAGTAAATGCACATTACCCAGAGAGCTATTGGGTAATGCCTTCATATGCCAGTCAACCTGTTTTGAATCGCAGCAATGTTGATCATCTTGATCAAAGTTCAGTGGTTACCTCCTACTTGACTTATTTCATGTTTTGCAATGCAATTCACACTATTTCACTCTCTGTCTCTCACGCACACACACGCACAAAGATGCTCATGTACACACAGTACTGAAAGACAGATGCTCACAAACACACAAATGCACAGTTGACAAAAACATAAAGGTAGCTCAACATAAATGTAGCTCAGAAACATATTTACGTAAACATAAATATAAGTTTAGCTTAGACACACCAAATTCCACACAGGGGGCGGTATATTGGTATATGAGATAGTTAAACATGGCTAGTGGAAAGCACAGAGACATAATGGATTACTCAGGGAGCCTCGATGACTGAAGCAGATGTTAAAAAAAAACTGGTTGACAAAAAGCCCTGTTTGTGTGTGTGTGTGTTTGTGTGTGTGTGTGTGTGTTTCAGCCACAGCAGCTCATCTGCTTTTCACTCAGAGCGCAAGTCGTGCATTAACATTGGGCAGACACACCTCACATAAAGATGCAGGTGGAGCTGTGTACTTTAGGGTGCGTCGGCTCGTTTTGATAGAAGATTTTCATAGGTAATGTATGAAAAATGAAGCTGTTTTTACTCGGCCCTCTAGGGGACTGCTGACATCCAAGCCGGGTGCAAGCAGGTGAGGGACTACTGCAGCTCTATCAACACCACTTACGCCCCTATGATGCATCCGGCAACCGCCGCGCTAACCACAATCAAAGGGGCATTGTCCTCAATCGATTCCTATTCCGCTTCTTACTCACTCAGGAACAAAATGCCAACAAAATGCCTCGTTAGTAGTTACAGAACCAGCTTGGGGCTCTAGAATGATATGCAATTGAGAAAAAAATCTAAATATAAGAATAATTTTATTTCGGTTTTGTGTATGCGAACATTTTATGCTAAGCGTTCTTTAGCTTGTGTCAATTCAATATGCAGTATTCCAGATGAAATCGAGAGGCAAATGTATTTACTTGTCTGTTGAAAACATCTGGTTCCTTGTGGAGGTCTGGAGATAGTTCAGTGGCACTGTATGCTAGTGCTGTATAATGCTAGTGTATATTAATTAGCAATATTGGGCATTGTCACATCACGGTCCCCTAAAATGAAAACACTGTAACTGATGTGAAATAATATCATGGATCATTATAAGACCCGTGGCTATTTAATACAATATAAATATTTAATAATTATATTAATCACAGTGGTATCAATGAAGTGGTTGAACTGAAGAGAAGTTTATTTTCTCTGAAAATGTAAAGAATATTATTATTATTATTATAATTAATCACTTCATTAGCACAATCACAAGCTGTGCTAATCGTGTGCAAAAGGAACAAACCAGACAGTAACAGCTGTTAGGCTTCCTCCCTTACCTGACTTTATGATTGACAGATGACAGGTTTGTTTTGTAAGGTATTTAAGCAAGAGCCTCCTCCCTTTATGCCTCTCTCACTTTTCTCTGTTACCCAAGCTGTCATGACGACGTTAGTCATTTACATTTACAGATTAAATTCCACCCAAAGTTGAAAGTGCTAAATGACCTCATTTCCAAATGATCTACATCTGCCTTGGTCTGTCGAATCCTGGTTTTGAACACTTCATCATTACTGTTCTCTGTATATTTATACATTGCATGTCCACTTTCACAAGCACGTAGCCTTGTAGGGGTGGAGTGGCTTTGAAATTTGGCATTTACGCAAAACAGGCTTTCTTGAGTTCATTGTGTATATGTGCCTCAATATACTGTATACATTATATATTGAGTATATACGTAAGACGTTACAGGTATCAAACATGAAATATTGTGAAAGGCTGTAAGACCAGAGAGAGCAAGAGACCAGATTCAACTACGATTGATAAAACGTACTGCTGATGGTTCTGTGGAGGTTTGGGTCTAACCGAGTGCTACTACCTACTCTCTTGTGCTCATTACCAACCATGTTAAATGTGTAAAAACTGGAATAGTTTCCAAAAGAATGCTGTTTATACTAAACAATAAACTGAAAAAGCTTTGAATTTGTGCATTAGTGCTGGCGTTCACCGCACGCAGGACTAGACTAAGCAGTCACTCGACCGCATTGGGTTCAGTCACTCGACCGCATTGGGTTCAATGCTTCTCCTTTAAATTTAAGGTGAGGCCATTATTTACCCTCCCATGAAAGAAATGCTAGCACAGTATCATTATATTCCTGTGGTTGATCCAAACATAGCTAGTCTCCTGCAGGTAAAGATGAAAGGATTGTGGGGGGGGGGGGGGGGGGGGGGGGGGTTAGAGCCTCCTGACATAGCTAAGGCATGTGTTGCTATAAACATAATTAAATCTGCTCTGTAATATACACATTTCTTCTCTTGAATTAAATGAGCTATTTGATATCTCATTTTATAGTGCGATATCAAATATCTAAGAAAGAGGAAGTTTTTCTGATGTACTTTTAATTGTTTATGTTACAGTACTAAATGTTGCCAAGGCAAATGAAAAAATGATCCAAAAATTTGACAGAAGTTGCTAAGATACGTAGAAAGCAATACAGGCTTTCAGAGTAAATAAAGTTCTATTGAGTATATTAAAATGAGGCTTCACCAAGGCTGTTATGACAAACTGAAATGTCTGCGGGAAAAATTATTTGTATATTGATAATACCCATGGGCTCTTGGGAAATGTAGTTTTCCTAGATACACCTGTGACAATGAGGAATGACATGGCCAGTGCAAATGCTTGGTCGGATTAAACCCTACCCATTGTCACATATTTTACCTGCTTCCTTCACCAGTCTGTTGCGTAAAGGTGTGCTTGGCTCATGCTCCTAAATGAGCATTATTGACAGGACTGTGACTGGCGCTGTGACTGGCGCTGTGACTGGCGCTGTGACTGTGACTGTAAATGTATGTCGCGTCGTCTCAAAGGAAGGTGTGATGTCAGGTGGATGGATGAAAATCCTTTAATGTCTTCATTCGTTTCCAAGTCAATTACAGTTGTTCAAGCCCGCTTCAAAATTACACTACTCTCCACTACACTGCATGGACAAATGGCATACATACAGATCAAACTTCCTGTTGCTCCATAAACTACCACTTCCTGTGCATAGTAGTGTATTATGTACTGGCATCACAACTGGCGGGGTGTTGAATTCAGCGAGCAGCCCGCCTCTCGATTTGTTTACGGGTTTCCAAGCCAGATTACCCTCATGCTGCATCAGGCACCGAGAGGCTCGACCCAAATGGGAGGCCCTCAATTAGATCTGTTTAAACTCATACTGAAAGGAGTCAACACTGAATTCTGAGCTGTTAATTGACTTTGCACAGACGCGCACACACACACACACACACACACACACACACACACACACACACACACACACACACACACACACACACACACACACACAAACACACGCAGACGCAGACACACATGCACACACAGTGTAGGAGTCAGAGCAGCCGAATGAAGCGAGATAAACAGGATGTTTGGAGTCCCCGAGCGCAGGCGTGAAGGCATGCGGTGTGTAACAGTACTGGTGGAAGGTCAGGATATGTTCCCCAACGCTGTCAGTGAGCCGCCCAATCTGTGGGGGGGGGGGGCGTGCCCCTACATGCCGCACCGGGCCCCCACCATACGCCCCGGCAATCATCCTTAATTCACACGCTCACTTTTCCCTCCCAGGGGGGAAGCAAGAGCCATGATCCAGAGAGAGCAACACGGATCCTCCCGCCTCCTCTCCTTCCTGCTGGTGAGTTTTTCACACTAATCCCTCCCCTGCCATTATCCACATGAGCCAAAATGGCACCCAGCTGAACGCTGGCAAGGAGGTAAACTTTTGGCTTTAAAAGAAAGGACAGTGGTGCAATAAGCCTGGGAAGTTTATAAAAAAAAAAAAAAAACTTTAGTCTCTATTCCTTTTAGATGTCGACTTGAAAAATCTACTGGCACGGCTCTCGGGAATTAATTTCACTTTAACGCTTCGTTAATTATACCCTCCTCTTCCTACTCCTCCTCCTCCTCCCGCGGGCCTGGGATTAGAGAGTTAGGTGTGTATCAGCCAGAGGACACATGCAGCTAGGCACTAGTGCGGCCAAATCTAGATGGCTTTATTCTGCTTAAATACTCTACAGGGGATATTGCTGTTGCTTGGCCATCTGTGAACAGTGTCCCGGCCTGACAGAAACGTGACACCGCACAGCCACCATTTGGGTGTCAAACCTTTAGTGAGGTGTGTGTCATTTTATTACTGGCTTCAATCTAACTGCATAGTGCTGCGTCCTCCGCTTTTGGTAAGGATGCAAGCAGCAGAGGTTTAAAATCCAGGGGTCCGAAAGTAAAAGTCTGCCATGTGTTTCTTCCACCCTTCAACTCAGCCAGCTGATTTCACTAATTAGTTCTACCTCCTGGCTGAAGAATTGTGCTACTTAGCAAATCCAGGTGACTGGAACAAAATACTGGGGAGGACTTTTACTTTCTGAACCTGGATTTTACACCTCTGGCAAGCAGTTACAAGCTTGTCTTCCCCTGAGATTGACCAACAGCGGCACGCAAATTAAAACATAAATGAATAAATAATGGAACACACAAATAATGGAGGACTTGAATTCATTGCTAAAAAATCTTGGACCCATGTTTCCAAATACATGGCGCAATGCACTTTGAAGTTTTTTTTTTTTTTTTGCCCAGTTGATTTATTGTTTGTTGCTCTTTTGCTCCTTTTAAATAGACCTTAATTTATTTCAGTTTGTTCATCCAGAATTTTTGTGTATTTTCTCTTTCGGCACATGCATTATTGTGTTTAGAGAAGGACATATCCGGCTGACAGCTGAAGGGATCTAAGCGTGTTCTATTGTGGCTTTGGCTTTCTCAACCACTCTCCATAAACATACATACTCAAACACACACATGCCAGTATAGTTACCATCAAACACACACACATATCCGTTTAGTTCCACTGAAACGCATACATACCAGTTTAGTTCCACTGAAACACACACATACCAGTTTAGTTCCACTGAAACACACACATACCAGTTTAGTTCCACTGAAACACACACATACCAGTTTAGTTCCACTGAAACACACACATGCCAGTTTAGTTCCACTGAAACACACACATGCCAGTTTAGTTCCACTGAAACACACACAGTCACATACCAGTTTAGTTCCACTGAAACACACACATACCAGTTTAGTTCCACTGAAACACACACATACCAGTTTAGTTCCACTGAAACACACACAGTCACATACCAGTTTAGTTCCACTGAAACACACACATACCAGTTTAGTTCCACTGAAACACACACATACCAGTTTAGTTCCACTGAAACACACACAGTCACATACCAGTTTAGTTCCACTGAAATGCACACATGCCAGTATAGTAGTTCCCATTAAACACACACAACCGTTTAGTTCCCTACAAACACACGCACACACATCAGTTTACTTCCCCACAAACACAGTTTTGGGGATTTTGCCGTTTATGGTGAAGGTCAGACGCATAACTGATAAACCTGCACCCAGATAAACAACAACGGATTTGTGACGAGAGGCTGTTCTGGAATTAAACAAAAAGAGCCGACCGTGCTGTACTAATGCGGAGAGACACGGTCTGTACAGCTGCACGTGTGTGCTTGGTGGTAAGCTGAAGCCCTAGGATTTTGAGGCTCTGGCCATAGTGACAAGCACAGTGGGGACTAATTCCGTTGGTTAGGGATCCTTTCTGGGTTCTGTAGTGGAGTCCTGGGTGGCTTTGTTAGTTGGCGAGGACCGTGCACTCAAACCGTATCCCTAACCATCAGAGATGCCCCAACAGAGCCATCGGCTGTACCCAGCTGGTCCCGGTTAGAACCGCGCTGACGCAACCCTCCGCAAAACCAACAGCCACTCAATAAATCAATTACAAGCTTTAAATCAGCCGACCACTCGCCGCTCCATAAGCCCATCTCAAGGGAGATATGGCCAGAGTGTGTGTGCGTGCGTGTGTGTGTTTCTGTGCTTTCTCTATCCCTACTTTTATTTAGATTTATACTTAATTGCAGCCTATAAAAAAATCTCATCAAATACTTGTCGCCTTTACTGATCTAACATTGTTGAGCCATAAAGATGATTACCGCTGTTCATTACCTTTCTCCGTTCTCTCTTTCCCCCTGTTCCATTCCTCCCTCCTTCCTCTCCCTTTCTCCATCCCTCTCCCCCCTTCATCTCTCTTTTCATCCATCAATTTATCCTGATTCTTCTTTCTCTCTCTCTCTCTCTCTCCTCCATCCTCTCCTCTACTCTTCTAGATGTCCAGTCTGCCGTTGTTGGGGGCTGAGTATTCAGTTGTGGGGAGAGATGAGTTTTATAACCAGACCAGTGGGAGCTGCCAGCGTGCCCGCAGTGGCCAACCAGGCCAGGAGCCCTACATGTGCCCGCCTTCTACACGCCTGCCACACATATATTTACATACATGTGCTATCCCCTACATACATACCACACATACATCCACATACTATATCTATGTTCCACCCTCTGCACGCCTACCAAACATACCTACACATACGTGCCACCGTCTACACACCAACTGCACATACATTCACATACATGTGCCGCCCTAACATATTTGCAGAGTACTTAGGCATATTGAGAATTAAAAACATAATAATTTAATACAGTCTTAAAAATGTGAAGAGTTTCTGTTCAAAAGCCTTTTCACCGCAAACCCTGACAGTTTCTCCCACCGTACTGCCTGCACTGCAGCCAATCAAAACACTCCCAGCGTGCACCTCACCAAGTTCCTCTCACTCTCCCTACCCCCAAAAGCCAGCCGTACAGTTTGCCCTGGGGCTGCTCCAATAGACTTCTCTTACAGTGATCAGTCAATGGTCCTGCATCTCACGACTGCTGCCACTAGGGGGAGCAGGTTACGCAATGGCTCCTGTGAGTCTGTCCTATTGCTTTGTTTCTTAGGTGTGTTAGTGTGTTAGTGTGTTTGTTTGTCTGTCGTTGAACAGGATAGTGTATCTGAATTTGAATTGGCTACTGGGAACTTGATGAAGTTATTGTTTTAGGGATGGTCCAGTTGGGAGAAGTGGAACTGTATTTCCTCTTACAGAGCCATTCTGGGTCACCAAAAATCAGTTAAAATGGAATTTAAATAAGATGAGGCTTCTGCTGAATTATTCTGCTTGTATTCATAACAGCCAAAATACAAATTGCACGTCCAACTTAATTCCCTAAAGTATTGTATGATAAAAATGCAGTCAGTATTTACTCAATGTACAAAAATGTTTAAAAAAAAGACTGAATTGTGAGTTATACAATGATAAAACATAATTTTACAAATTAACAGCTTTGCACAACACAACCATAGATTTGCTTAAACAACATATTTCTAGACATTACCCCAGATCCAGGTGAACTACAGGTATAGTCCTCAAAATATACAGAATATCCATGTGAACTTCAGGACTAAAATGATCAGGCCTCACTCTATATCCTGTAAACACAGAACATATTTAAAGCTATTATCAAAGTGGTCTGAAGATGAAATGATTCCGTCACAGAGAAAGGCAATATAAATGAAAGAGCAGGTAGAGGTTTTCATCTCAGTGTACAGCTGGGAGGTAGAGAAGCCAGAGGCAGTAAGTGATTAATGTTATCCCCACCTCCTCTTTCATGCAGAGAGAAGCGTTTACACAGGGGGATGGGGTGCTTATAAGGGTCACAAACATATCCTTTCGCTTGTGAATATAGTGCCATTATAAAAGCAACCTTGTAGCCTCTCCAAAGGTGACCGTTTCATTTTGCAATTTTGACAAGCTTCTATTTTTTAATGAAAAAAAAGCATGCTGGTTGACCATGATCTAGACAGAAAAGACTATTGCCACTGGGATTGTGGTTTTTTTCATATCTATCTACTGACACGCTTGAGATTCCTGTGTTAATACAGACGAGCCTAGCGTTCTCCTAGGTAACAAAAGGGAGGAACCCAAAGGGTTCTGACATGACCTGAAAATATATTTATGCAACTTTTATCATAAAATCTCTGCATCAAAGTACAGAAGAGAAAACAGATGAAATCTGTGGAGTATTATTTTTCCCTTTTTCATTTGGTCAGACTTCTCATGGCTTAAAGTGAACTGAGGAACAGAGAGTGTCCTACTGATACAAGCAGATAAAAGTGAGCCTTGGCTTCACTCAGAGCTCTAGGTCTTCTGTACACCATGGGGGGCAGAGGGGATTGGGGCCTCCCATGTTATTAGATTGTTGAAGTTGAAAGACTTTTGAGACAAAAATGAAGAGAAGGTTATCTTTAAGCAGTGCCATATGGGAATTAATAGACCCCCACTGAAAACGGTCATGTTTGAAAAAAAAAAAGAAAGAAAAAGAAAAAAAGAAAAAAAAAACTGTTACCAATCACGTTTCATCTTTATCTTATGCATTTAAAGGAGTGCGGCAGATTGATTACACCCCTGGTTCTATACTTTGGGGCACAGAACACAGACGTGTGTTTTGGCACATCGCACCGTTGAAATACTAGTAATTGAGAAACTCATTAAATGAATTACTGCCAGCGGCCAACTCATGATATGTGGAAGGGTATATAGTTCAGTTCTGTGGAGACTCACTAAAAGTTTAGTGCTAAGTTAAGTGCACAGTTAAAACTAGGAGAACCATTTTGTGAAAAAAAACCTTTCTTCTGAATTTCCAGATCAAAACAAAATCTTACATTGCTCACGATTTCCATTTCTGTCCTGAGTTCAGTTATTCCTCTGGTTAGAACAATAGTTTCAACAACCAACCGAAGATTGTAAAATCCTATTGGGATTTGGATTTTAAAAATGGCCATAATTACTGAGTGATGTTTAATGTGATTTTTTTGTGGCTCGCTTGCGTGCGTTTATTAAAGACATGACACATTCTGAGGGCGGTTATAAGAGTAAGAAATCGGGACTGAATCTGGATTCAATCAGTACAGCCACTCTGCGAGTTGTCACGCTGGAATGGAGGCATTGGTTCAGTCCACAATAAAGGCCACATTCTGGGCCTCTCTTTTTTTTTGTCAACATACTATGTTCAAATATATAATAATGATAATGATAATAATTATTAATATTTTTATTGTTATATTGAAAATAGTATGTTGACAGAATTAACAGGAGCCTTACTCCAAAGAACAGGAAAGTCCCAGACAGATATTTGCCATTTGTAACTGGTACTACATTCATACAGTGTAATTCATGTAAGAGGGTCAAAGATTGTTCTACCACAGATATGGTTCTATATCTATGGGTTCTACTGTGTGACCTCACTGTCTCATTCCAGAACTGTGGCTACGGAACCAAAGATGAAGAGTATGACTGCATTGCATGCCCGGCAGGGAAGTTCTCCAAGGGGAGGTATGAAATTTGCCGGCGCCACAAGGACTGTGACTCCCTGTACCGTGCCACCGTGCTGACGCCAGGAACGCCAGAGAACGACGCAGAGTGTGGCTCCTGCCTTCCTGGGTAGGCAAGCCCTCCAATGCAAAACAATACTTATGTAATGACGTACATTTATACAGGTCCTCCTCCATACCACAATCATGACTGTGTAATAAACCATATTCACACCCCACTCCCATTTTATACGCTACTAAAGACACATGACATGCCTTCGGTCAAACAAAACAACATTTGCAGTTTTCGCTGTCTCGATTTCTGAGAGAGTGTATTATGTAGGCTGTGGCATTTCAGGATGTGTTTGCTTAGCATACTTTAGTCAGACTTACAAAGGCTTACAGAGTCTCCGCTAACAGCGTTTATCTCCCTGACCACTGCACCACACTTCCACCACAGAGCATTCATATCACGCCTTCACAAAGCCGTACGGAAAAAAAGTAATGCGCACGGTTTTAGTCGGAGCCGCACTGAGGTAGAGCACGCAGCGCAGAGCCTCACCCAAACGCAATTACACTGAGCCACGGCACTGACTCAGCCCAAAACCTCAGTCATACAGAAGGCCGCTGTACGGAGGAGACGCATTCAAACGCTCGCTGAGTGAGTAGAGCTCCCTGTTTGTCACAGAGCAGAAATGCTGTGCTGAGATTCAAAATAAGACATTACCACTGCCTTTTAGTGCGCCCCATTGCTTGAATTGTGAATAGAAAAAAAGCCCTGTTACAGTCCAAGTACGTTAAGCATATGAGAATAACCTTGTTTATCCTGACTGGCTATGGACAGGGAATACAAACACTACACTCCCATTCAACACACTTATTATTATTATTATTATTATTATTACTTAGCAGAGCCCTCTGGCTGACACACGATAGCTCTGTGCATTTCGATGGTTTCTGGACACAGTAATTACAGCGCTAATCAGAAGCATATAATCACCATGGCTGGGTGGGTAGGTAGGTTGACAAAAACCTCATAATGCTTTAAAAGACCCCAAATAAACCATGATATGGGAGTGCAGCTGAGTGTGAGGGAAACACACCCTGAACTGAGAAGAGAGGAGGGAGAGGAGAGCTTGATTAAGGAGAGAGTGATATATATGAGAGAGAGGTAAAATAGAGTGATATATATGAGAGAGGGGTAAAACAGAGTGATATGTATGGGAGAGGGGTAAAACAGAGAGAGTGAGACGTATTGGAGAGGGGTAAAACAGAGAGTGATATGTATGGGAAAGGGGTAAAACAGAGAGTGAGATGTATGGGAGAGGGGTAAAACAGAGAGAGTGAGACGTATTGGAGAGGGGTAAAACAGAGAGTGAGATGTATGGGAGAGGGGTAAAACAGAGAGTGATATGTATTGGAGAGGGGTAAAATAGAGAGTGATATGTATGGGAGAGGGGTAAAACAGAGAGAGATATGTATGGGAGAGGGGTAAAATAGAGAGTGATATGTATTGGAGAGGGGTAAAATAGAGAGTGATATGTATTGGAGAGGGGTAAAACAGAGAGTGAGATGTATGGGAGAGGGGTAAAACAGAGAGAGATATGTATGGGAGAGGGGTAAAATAGAGAGTGATATGTATTGGAGAGGGGTAAAATAGAGAGTGATATGTATTGGAGAGGGGTAAAACAGAGAGTGAGATGTATTGGAGAGGGGTAAAATAGAGAGTGATATGTATTGGAGAGGGGTAAAACAGAGAGTGAGATGTATGGGAGAGGGGTAAAACAGAGAGTGATATGTATGGGAGAGGGGTAAAACAGAGAGTGAGATGTATGGGAGAGGGGTAAAACAGAGAGTGATATGTATTGGAGAGGGGTAAAATAGAGAGTGATATGTATGGGAGAGGGGTAAAACAGAGAGAGTGAGACGTATTGGAGAGGGGTAAAACAGAGAGTGAGATGTATGGGAGAGGGGTAAAACAGAGAGTGATATGTATTGGAGAGGGGTAAAATAGAGAGTGATATGTATGGGAGAGGGGTAAAACAGAGAGAGATATGTATGGGAGAGGGGTAAAATAGAGAGTGATATGTATTGGAGAGGGGTAAAATAGAGAGTGATATGTATTGGAGAGGGGTAAAATAGAGAGTGATATGTATTGGAGAGGGGTAAAATAGAGAGTGATATGTATGGGAGAGGGGTAAAATAGAGAGTGATATGTATTGGAGAGGGGTAAAATAGAGAGTGATATGTATTGGAGAGGGGTAAAATAGAGAGTTATATGTATGGGAGAGGGGTAAAATAGAGAGTGATATGTATGGGAGAGGGGTAAAACAGAGAGAGTGAGACGTATTGGAGAGGGGTAAAACAGAGAGTGAGATGAGGGACAGAGACAATTAAGATAGAGAGAGAGTGATAGAGAGAGAGTGATAGAAGGAGAGAGAGAAGAGAAGAATGGTGATAAAAGTGTGTGATAGAGTCAGTGGGGGCCTGTCCTGCTGCGCGTATCCATGTCAGGATGGCCCCACAGCACCGATGGGCGACCGCCATGTCAGAACCTCCCTCTCCCCCCCGAAACCCTCACTACCCTTCAGGGCCCCACCAGCGGCACCACGAACCCGCCCACAAGCGTTCCGCCTTTTAAAAAGACTCTGTCTCCAGACAGCGGGGGGGGGGGGGGGGGGGGGGGTACAGGACCCTCCGCCTTTCAGCCAATCACAGAGCAGGACCGGCTGCTAATTCAGCTCAGCTGTCAATATACAAACCGTTCAAAGGCCTGTTATCACATCTCCGCTGTAGTGCCAGCACAAATTCATTGATCAATCCCCACCCCAAAAACCACCAACCCCCGCCAGGTGCATGATTGCAATCTGAACCCACCTGTTTAAACTCATGACAGGAGTCCCCTGGATGTCATAGACCAGAAAAAGTTGAAAACCTCTGAATTAGGGGTTCGCAACAGGGGTCTCCAGTCCAGCGACTACATAATCCAGGGAGTAAATCGAACCGTGAGCACCTACAGCAAAGCTCAGATCACATTGCTTCATCGTGGTGGAAAGCGGGGAGAGTGATTTTCGGTCTCTGCATTTCTGTACTCTGATGAAGGGACGGTTCTGAAATGCGTTGGAAAGCCAATACGGGATATGGTTTAACTCGCGGTGAAATCATCCGGTTCGCAAGGAGTTTCAATCATAACTGTTTTCCTATGTTATTGGTCCAATTTCATAGCAGAGCGTCTGCTTTCCACACATCACTCATTCCTAAAGTTGCCTTTACAGTAAACAACACTAATCAGTTGATTGAGGAAGCTTTCAACAGTCCAACGGCTCGGTTACAGTGATATATATCTGCAGCTGTCCATGCTGTACATTCTCTGGGAGATTTTGTTTTTTCTAGAACAATGTGGGATGAAGAGCCCGAAGTTCAAAGTAACTGCGCTCTTGCCTTAGACTAAGGCATTAATTAAGGTTTGAGTTACTTTTTTCAAATTCAAATAATTATAGTTATAGTTATTCAGGAAGATAAATTTTGGTCAAACCACACCGCATTTAGGCTGCATCGGGGCCCATATTTATGTATATTAAAATAAAAAAGTAACGTATTACTAAGCGCATAAATTCATTTATCAAAGTTAAAGCCAAAGTACTCTGAATTTAGGCTGAACCTGTTTCTATACTGATTTTTTCCCACATTTATTGGGGAAAAACTCCATCTTCTTATGTACAATATGGATAGCGCCTAAAATATACATACAGTACAGTACATTAACTGGGCACCAGTTGGTGCTGAAAGATCATAGTCCTGGTTTAAAAATATTTATTTGAATTCAATATGACAAACATTAGGGGTTGCTTACAAAAATATACAGTACATGCATATGCATGAGTCAGTCGTGTAATGTGTTTGTCTGTGCACATTCTCCTCATTCCAGGGTGTACTGTTTAAATTCTGTTTAAATTTTTTTTAATTTATTTATTTATTTATAAAAAGGATATATTTCAGCCAACTTTTCACACCAAAAAAAAACAAAAAAAAAAAACAAAAGAGAGAAAGTGGCCCAGAACAGCCCAGTGTCACGCAGAGTGTGTGGGCCTCTCCTTGGTGTAGGCTGGCGGGAGCAGCTCTGTGATTTAGCGCTACATGCATCTCTGGCCTGGCCTGTCCTATATTCTTGTGGTTTCCCAACACCCCTCCCCCCCAAACACACACGCACCTTTCCCGCAGGATTCAGGATTGAGGGGCATGGAGCAGGCCTGCTACTTAGTGGGAGGGTCCACGATTCCGTGTGGGACACACGCCAACACACATCTCGTACCGGGACTGCACCAACCTCTGGCTCTGCTGAAGAACACATAACAGGAGGTTATCTTCTTTGAAGCAGCAAAACCTCCACACTTAGACATGAAAGGTCAATGTTTTAGCTTCTTAAGGGGGGATTTATTAACACTGGGCTGGGAGACTGCAGAGACTATGTGCCCTGTTCAGCAGTCGTAACAACCACACCCCTCCCACCCCCCAATCCACTGTCCCTCGTGATAATCCCTAGACCAATGGAGAGCTGTCCTTGCACCAGAACCTCCCAAATCCTAGCGCCCAGCGTGTAGAAAGACACTCCCCGACTGCTCCCCCAATCACAGTTTAAGAGCATCACCCTCCCCTCCTCTCTCAGAGGCTTGCGGCTTTGGGCTCTTATCTCCGTGGCGTCTGTGTGAGCGTTTGATACCCGTCTTCACGTAATCAGTCCCATCTTTACGGCACCTTCAGAAGAAGAGGCCTGAAAGCTGTAGGAAGCTCTACCAGGTCACGCATCACACTTCTTTGGAAAGGTTCCTGGTGCATGATTAATTTCCATTATTAGTTTCACAGCTATGCCTGCAAGGCATAAACAAAAAAAAAAAGGAAGTTGTTATTTTCTTCTTCTTCCATCCACAATATTAGGGTTGAAGGCTGTGAACCCTCAGCTAAGGTTCAGTTTGTTCTGAGGTAAAATTAATAAACAATTTTTATTCACGCTGCTCAATTATGTAAGAGTTTCCATGGTTGTGTGGGAGGTTTGGGGTGGAAAAGGTGGTTTGCATTGGGCCAATTAAGACGAGGCTATCAGAACAGCAAACAGGCGTATAAAACCACAGCCCCTCCGAATGGGGCTGCAGTCGTGGCTTCGGCGTTTGTCACCATATAAATCTGGACCCTGAAATCCGCACCTGTGGTTTTATGGGGTCCCCAGTAACAGCAGGGGGAAAAAAACACTCTTGCACAAACACCATTATCACATTTAGGAGGCTTATCGCTGCTTTTCCCATACTGCCACTTGGGAAGGATCGCTGAGCAGTAAAAATGAACCAGGGAGTCTAAAACAACAGGGGCCTGTTAATATCTCTGGTTTGAATCACCGTTTTTTCTAGGACCGTCCAAAATTTCTCCTGTTTGACTGACAGGGGGCTGTTTGACTGACCGTGGCCGGGTGCTGACGCTTCACAGCACCTGCTCTTAGTCATGTTTTACTCCAACTCAAAACTCCACCTCAACACATCAAAAGAGAGCTTTGCCGACATCAGTCAGAAAAGTTCATCCATCTTAAAACAGCAGCACTCTGTGGAATTGCGAGTGCACGGTGTGTACGTGCGTGTGCTCATGTGCGCGACTGTGGGGCATGCCCTGCCCCTCTGGGCGTGTAGATTCACTCTGGTGCTCTCGTGTTCGTCCAAACAGATACTACATTCTGGAGAACCGGCCGCAGAACATCTATGGGATGGTGTGTCACTCCTGTCAGAACGCCCCCAGGCACACCAAAGAGTGTAAGAGCTCCACATTCTTCAATACATCTGCCTGACAGCCTTGCTGCAAGTACCATAAACTCTATAGTAATTCTGCCAGACAGGTATGTTGCATTTACCCCATGTTCTACAGTACATCTGCCTGTCAGGTGTGCGGCAAATACCATAAACTCTACAGTAATTCTACCTGTCAGGCATACTGCATTCACCCCAAACTCTACAGTACTCTATTGCTATATAGCTATATTATTATAAGAGGGCAGTTCTGCAGAGTAACCCTACTTATAAACTTCAGCTACAATCAACCTATCAAAAATCTTTTTGAATTAAAAGGTAATTTTGTATATATTTTACAGTTCAAGAACAAATTTCTTACATAATCATGTGCATTTTTTGAAGCGTTTTTGTGCATAGGTCATTCTATCCTATTCCACATTTTTTTTCTAAGATGGATGTATTATTCTTTAAGGGGACTGGAGCCTGTGGTGTGAGAACAGGGTCCTGCAGACACTGAACATTTTTTGGATCGCTTTCTTCCAACTCTGCATGAACCAGAATCAATCCAAACCACTCAAATCCTCCGCAGAAACCGTTTAACAGGAAGCCAAGAAGGGGAAAAAAACCTTAATGATGCAAATAGCGGTTGATCAATAAAACCAGTTTGGCTTCGGTTTCCTCTGAAGAGCTCATGTCTATAATAGGTTTATTTTCCCTCTTTTGGCCAGCATGGCAGGTTATCCATAACATGGCCGCCACACTGATTAGCAGCTCATGGTCTGGGGAGAAAACCGCACCCTCTTTAAGACACAGAACAGAGCCCGATCGTTCAGCAGCAGGGGCCACGCGAACACAAACGCACCCGTCGCTTTTCAAAATCCTCAGTGTATCAGAACTACTGAGAATATTCCAGGTGCGGAAGGCTGAGTAAAAACAAAGAGGAAATTTGCCGAGGAAAACTCTGCCTCTGCCTCTGCTTGGGTGGGCGAAATAGCCACAGGCGTGCAATGACGGGACACTGTGCAATGACAGGACCTCGGTTTGGTTTTTCAAAAGTGAAAATGGAAACTGAACAAAACCCAAAGTGTGGCAGTAACCTGTGGCTATTTTGCCCACCCAAGTGATTTCCTAGACAGGGGTAGAATGACATGCATGTCTGTAAAGTGCATCCCGCTATTCTAGATCAACCGCAGAGGTCACTGGGGTCGTCAGGAGTGGGTGCACTAGATTGGCTCTTCCAAAACGTTAGCTCTAATCTTTTGACTAACATACAGGGGAAAAACATTTTAAATAAAGTATTTTTGGAATTAATTCTTTGTTGAAGTTTAAGCTTAAGGGAACTGCAGGGCAGATGGGGCTCTGCCAATCAGAAGGCTATTTTAATTTGTAAAATTAAAATGGCAAAAGGGACAATGGACATTTCACTAGAAAAAAGAAAAGTGGTTAACTGCGTAAATGAAATAATTTTTGATGCTGTATAGCCAGATTACCATTATTAATTAGAACTCAGTTTTTTCTAGAATGGTTTTGCCGCAGGGCCATAATTGTGCATAATTAAAACAATCATTCAGCATTGCTCGGTCGATATCACTTACACAGAATTCCCGCGGCTGACAGAACTAAAAAAACATGAAAGGAAAAAGAATGACTGGAAAAGGAACAGTCTGATGCAATAAAACCTTAAGGTTTAATTTCATTATTTAAGACTTCCATGTACAGTCTGGTCCATAGGTATCTAAACAGTGACACAATTGTTGTTGTTTTCGCTCTGTACTCCAGCACATTGGATTTTAAATGGAACAGTTAAATATAACTTTATTAAGTTTATGTTAATTTCTCCAATTACTTTTTGTCCGCTAAAATGGAGGGACTATGTATAAAAATGGCTACAATTGCTACAACGTTCACCCGATATGAACGTAAAAACCCTCAAATTAAAGCAGAAAGTCTGCACTTTAACCATTTAACTCATAGTCACTATTATCAAATTGTGTGACTGTCCAAATACTTATGGACCTGACTGTACTTCGCAGAAGACTGTGATTGAACAGAAAACATTTTGGGGGAAAAAAAAATATGTATGAAAGACTGATCTTTAGATTTATATCTTTAGTTGTGTAATGCATTTCCATCAGAGAGCAGTGTCGGTATCAAAACCCTTATCAAACTGATACTCCTGCAGAAGACACGTATCTATCATGCATAATTCTCAAATCTTTATGGTAGTGTGGGGGGAGCGGGGGGGCATTGGGGGACCGTGGTATTGCTATGTCCTTGCTGGATGCTTTCACAGTGGCATTGGATATATAAACGGCATCAGATGGACTAAACAACTAGCAGGTCATTTGTAAGCCACTTGTGAACACTATCAAGGCATAGCGGCTTTGTGACTGTGAAGCTTAGGAATTATATTTCTAACCCTGCATTTTTTATTTTGAGAATCAATACACAATGCCTGTGCATGTTTACAGATATGCATGTGTGTAAATATACACATTTTGAAAGAATTTTAAATATACGCAACCCGACACTGAATTTTGTATCAAGAATAATTTTAATAACCAGTTATTGAAAGAGTGTATATGTATATTCCTGTGCATACATGCCCAGCATATTAAATTCTTTCTTCTGAAAGACCGAAAATATCCCAACAGGCAAAGTTGCATGCACTTCAACTAAATGCTAATTAGCCCATACGTTTGAAAATATCAAACACAGAAAGTGCAAAACTTTAAAGTCCTTGTTTGAGGCATAGGCGAGACAGCACTTGCTTGTGTCATTCACAAATTTCACAAGCTCATAATCTTGTATCAAATAATTATAAGCATGGAGGGAGGGTTATTGACTTGAAACAGGGAGGGTTATTGATCTGTTTCTGTTTGCATTAACCATTCTGAAAAACAGCAGTTGCCATATTCCACCCTCCATAATTTTCTCTAATTTTAACCAGTTCCACAGCACATGTGCTACCAACATATTGTGCAAATACCATTGATCTCTCACTGCTCTTTCTTAACCAATAACTGTGCGTTTTCAATGGAGTGCAAATCCTTTTGATTGGTTTAAACAGCTTGTTGTAGCTCCACCCATTATTGGTTCATGATACCTCATTCTCCCATCCGTACCGCTAAGGCTCACTGGAGCTAGTGAACAGCCCTAAGCCAAGACCAGCAGGTGCGGAAGCCCCGAACGTTTGGTGAACTGCTTTAAGAAAACCTGTATAACCAAAATCAACCCAAGGACTGCACCTTTATGGTGCTGTCACCAGTAACAGAAATCACAAAGTCATCAAGTTCAAATGTGTGCAACCAAATGTGTGCAATTCTCACTATGCCTACCTTAATACAAAAAAAAAAAATAATAATCATTTATTTCCTTGTACAGTAGGCTTACCACCCTCTGTGTGTTCTCTGTAATGTTACATGCTGAAGTTACAGTATAATACTCATTACCGAAGGACAAGTCTGTTATTTTCAAAGAACCAGTGTCTTAACTGTAGCCTTTATACCAATGTTAAGCATGTAGCAAGTGACTGGCTGATTTCTACCTATTAGTATGAGAGCGCAAGCCATCCATCAAGCTGTGCAGTTTTTAATGGCTTTGGTTAGCCTGACTGACAGCCAAAGGGAATTTCACAAGGCATTTTAATGCCTGATGCCATTAATAATTGGTTTGTGGCAGCGGGGATTGCCAGAACAGAACCCATAATCACTAACAAGGGCCTAAGGGAGCTCGTTTAGCCTCACAGCTGTGCAAAATGAGCAAAGGACCGGTGGGCCAACATCACGGATCACGCCGCTGTTGCGAAAGCGTAGATTCAGAATTGCACGCCGGCCGAGCTAGTAGGCCGGACGGTGAGAAGAGGGCAGGGTCACTGCAGCGGCGGCCCGGAGGTGAACTCACTGAACGAAAACGCCGCACGTCTAAGATAGCCGACAAAGCTGGGCTTTTGAACGTGTCTTTTTACGCGGTCGTAGAGTTAAACTATGAAAAACAGACGAAACTGCTGAAAAACCGCCTTCAAAGGACACACGTGTGGACAGGCCATGACTCATCGGACTGGTGAAGTCATTCGTCTTGCTTTCTGCCAGCGTGTGAGCTTTGGCCGTTGAGAACCAAAACTCTAATTTAACACTGCACAAAGAACAAACGCCTTTGTGCAAATATCCATTTTGTCTTCTCTGCTCCGCGAAGGCACAGAAACTTGACGTTTGAGATTACAGCACAGGCCCGATTTTTGAGCGGCAACTCCTGAAGACTACAAACAAAATCAAAGACACTTCAGAATATAATTATGCTAAACAAATGTAAAGCAATATTAGACAATTGCTTTGTCTCTTATGCTGTTGAACATGATTAATTATGTTATGTGATCCTCACGTGTTACTCCATTGCAGTTTGCATTCGGAGAATGAGACTCTTCATGCAAACCTTATGACTGTCACTGAATAACTCAAGTACTAAAATTATTACATTAATTCTGGCTGAATAAATCAAGCAAGTGCTTTATAGCTGCATTTATTAGCTCACTGGTTTAAACGTTATTATCCTCCTGTTATTATCTGCAAATGGCACCATAATAAAAATAAGTAATATATTTTCATGGTCATTATTATAATTAGGAATGGCCCATTGAGCTCCATTTATATTGTCAAAAATGTGGAAAATACACAGGCTATATTTCAGCCGGCTTTGTGGAGTTTGTAGTTGCGTTGTTTTCCAGTTAATATTTGTAGGCTGTATCTGTGTTGTTGAACATATTACGATAGATGTTTTTTTGGTAAATTGCTCTCGAACAGAATGACCAAGAGTAGGCAGAACCCATATTTTGGTTAATGACTGTAGAATGCTTGTTTTGGTAACGGTATAGGTGTCCTCTGTGTTGCAGGCATGCGCACCACGGCTGTGTCATCAGGACGTGTCACCAGCATCTCTTCCACCACCACCACCACCATCTTCCCACAACCACACAAAGGTGAGGTCAGCCAGTGCAGTGCACAACTCCTGAAATCATTCATCGTTTCCAGGCTCATATCATACACATGCATCCACTTGCTATACATACAATAAACAAATAGGACCAATGCCGAAAAGGACAATCAGATTTAGAGATTTCACCCACAGCTTCTCCAGAACGCCGACTCTGGCTCTCATCCACACATGATCCCAGAAGCAGTAAAGTTCTGTAATATTTCAGGTTATAGATTATGGATGTGTTATAGAGGACAGCTGCTAGCTTGTGGGTTCCTGGTTTGATATGGGGAGGGGCACTGGCACACCCTACCCAGGTGAGATTAGCTAGTTTCATCCTGCCACTGCAGGTCATGATGAGCTTTGAACGTGTGGCATCTCGGCTGTAGGGCCTAGCTGGGGCTCAGGGCAAGTGCTTTTATGGGCTGAGTCGCTCAGAGATCACTGCGGTCACCTTCAGTAGGCTGTAGTGACAGTGTGCTTCCTCCCGTCTCAGATCCATCTGGACAGGGTCACTTGGCAACAGCGCTCATCATCGCCATGTCAACCATCTTCATCATGGCGATCGCCATAGTGCTGATCATCATGTTCTACATTCTAAGAGCCAAGCCAAATGGCCAGGGTGAGTTTGTACACAACCACACACGCTTGCACATGCACACGCACATGCACACGCCAGTCAGGTACTTTAAGAGCATCTTCAATAATAGCAGTACATCTCAACACCCTTCAGTATACATTTCCCCCCCCCCCTGTCTATAAGTGCATATGTCTTATACACATTTATAAAGGGCAGATAGGTGTTGGGACTGAAGGGCTGATGGTGTTGGGACTGAAGCGCTGATGGTGTTGGGACTGAAGGGCTGATGGTGTTGGGACTGAAGGGCTGATGGTGTTGGGAGTGAAGGGCAGATGGTGTTGGGACTGAAGGGCTGATGGTGTTGGGACTGAAGGGCTGATGGTGTTGGGACTGAAAGGCTGATGGTGTTTGGACTGAAGTGCTGATGGTGTTTGGACTGAAGTGCTGGTACTGAAGGGCTGATGGTGTTGGGACTGAAGGGCTGATGGTGTTGGGACTGAAGGGCTGATGGTGTTGGGACTGAAGGGCTGATGGTGTTGGGACTGAAGGGCTGATGTTTTTGGGACTGAAGGGCTGATGGTTTTGGGACTGAAGGGCTGATGGTTTTGGGACTGAAGGGCTGATGGTGTTGGGACTGAAGGGCTGATGGTGTTTGTGTTGTATAAACAGCCTGCTGCTCTGGCCAGGTGGTGAAGGCAATGGAAGCACAGCCTCATAAGCAGGAGGACAAGAAGGATGTGCAGGGTAAGACACACACACACGTACACACACACACTCTCTCTCACACACACACACACACACACACACACACATACACACGCACTTTCTCACACACACACACACACACACACACGTACACGCACTCTCTCTCACACACACAAACACACGTACACCATGTGCACACACGCACACACACACGTACATACATACACGCATACACGCACACACACACACACACATGCATACACGCAAACACACACACACACAAACACATGAACACAAACACACAAATACAAAGACACACTCTCTCACACACACACAAACACAAACGCGCACAAATTCAAATGCGCACAAATTCAAATGCGCACACACACTTCCCTCCAGCGGTGAAATGGAATCGAGACAATAAAAGACACTGGAATCAGGCTACGATTCTCTATCGCTGTGCTCAGCTAAGCTCTGTCACTGAGACAGATGAAGGGTCTGCACAGTGTGGGCCAGATCACTGCAGGTCAGGGTGTGTCAGGGTGTCAGGGTAGGTCAGGGTGTTAGGGTGGGTCAGGGTGTTAGGGTGGGTCAGGGTGGGTTAGGGTGGGTCAGGGTGGGTTAGGGTGGGTTAGGGTGTCAGGGTGTTAAGGTGTTGGGGTGGGTCAGAGTGTTAGGGTGTGTCAGGGTGTCAGGGTGTTAAGGTGTTAGGATGGGTCAGGGTGTTAGGGTGGGTCAGGGTGTTAGGGTGGGTCAGGGTGTCAGGGTGTTAAGGTGTTAGGATGGGTCAGGGTGTTAGGGTGGGTCAGGGTGTTAGGGTGGGTCAGGGTGTTAGGATGGGTCAGGGTGTTAGGGTGGGTCAGGGTGTTAGGGTGGGTCAGGGTGTTAGGGTGGGTCAGGGTGTTAGGGTGTTAGGGTGGGTCAGGGTGTTAGGGTGGGTCAGGGTGTTAGGATGGGTCAGGGTGTTAGGGTGGGTCAGGGTGTTAGGGTGGGTCAGGGTGTTAGAGTGGGTCAGGGTGTTAGGGTGGGTCAGGGTGTTAGGATGGGTCAGGGTGTTAGGGTGGGTCAGGGTGTTAGGATGGGTCAGGGTGTTAGGGTGGGTCAGGGTGTTAGGGTGGGTCAGGGTGTTAGGGTGGGTCAGGGTGTCAGGGTGTTAAGGTGTTAGGATGGGTCAGGGTGTTAGGGTGGGTCAGGGTGTTAGGGTGGGTCAGGGTGTTAGGGTGGGTCAGGGTGTTAGGGTGGGTCAGGGTGTTAGGATGGGTCAGGGTGTTAGGGTGGGTCAGGGTGTTAGGATGGGTCAGGGTGTTAGGGTGGGTCAGGGTGTTAGGATGGGTCAGGGTGTTAGGGTGGGTCAGGGTGTTAGGGTGGGTCAGGGTGTTAGGGTGTTAGGGTGGGTTAGGGTGGGTCAGGGTGTTAGGGTGTGTCAGGGTGTTAGGGTGGGTCAGGGTGTTAGGGTGTGTCAGGGTGTTAGGGTGGGTCAGGGTGTCAGGGTGTTAAGGTGTTGGGGTGCGTCAGGGTGTTAGGGTGTTAGGGTGGGTCAGGGTGTTAGGGTGGGTCAGGGTGTTAGGGTGCGTCAGGGTGTTAGGGTGTTAGGGTGGGTCAGGGTGTTAGGGTGGGTCAGGGTGGGTCAGGGTGTCAGGGTGTTAAGGTGTTAGGGTGGGTCAGGGTGTTAGAGTGTGTCAGGGTGTCAGGGTGGGTCAGGGTGTTAGGGTGGGTTAGGGTGTCAGGGTGTTAAGGTGTTGGGGTAGGTCAGGGTGTCAGGGTGGGTCAGGGTGTTAGGGTGGGTCAGGGTGTCAGGGTGGGAGACACGGGGGCGCAGCTGAGCAGACTCATTACGGCCAAGTTGCCGCCAGCTCTGATAGAGAGCCTCTGTAAGCTCGCTTCAGTGTGGTCCTCCTCCTCCCTCGGCACTAGGAGCTGGGTTCTGGGGCTGTTCTGACAGGGCTGCGGTCTGCATAGCCCTGGTGCAGTGAGCCATGACCAGGGGCATGATTATCTCAGGCTGCGGAGATCGCCGTCGGCTAAAACTACCGAGCAGTGGTCTCCTGGGAGGACGGCGTTAAATTAAGCTTTTTATGTCGACTTGAAAAGACAGACATCAAGAGGGCCGATAACGTTCGACTGCTTCGGTTACTGTCGGAGTCAAACACAACGTGGTCAGAAATTGAAAGATAATACCTTAATCTGCTTGAAGGCACCCAGAAGGAATAATTAAATCCATACTGTGAACAATAAACCCAGGAACAAAGTAGACTGCCCACTGAAAATATACATTTAACCACATTTGACTGATATAGCTGAGAGAAGACATCCATGCTAAAGAAAAGACAATTTAACCAGTAATTTAAAAAAGTAATGGCCTGGTATGGTTTCAGTTGGCTGGGATGGTCGTGTCTCATAGTTCAACAACACCCCCCCCCCCCCCCCCCTCCCGCCCTGCGTTGGTCGAATAGGCGCCCCCCGAATGTCTTTCTCTGACTCATGTCCCTTAGAACAAGCTCACACGAGGACGTGCTCACACGCTTTCGGAGGAGAGCGCACGATCGTCTCCACTCTCGTCAATCCACAGCAGAGGTTGCGCCAATGAGCGCTGGTAAACACAATTTGGGCTTTCCAAATTTGGGAGAAAAAGGGGGGGAGAAAGAAATCGCAGAAAGAGAGATAACCCGCACACTAAAGGTACACCTCTCCCATGGGCTTTACTGCTAATTATCAGAGGTTTTAATGGGGAAGGAAGCTGTGCTTTTCTTTTTTTTTGGTGGCTTGTCTAAAGACCAAAAGAGCTGTTGTGGTGACAAATCAAAGAACGATTGTGTTGTGCCGTTGCTCTCCCCGGGGAAAAAGGAGAATCCTGGATCAAACGTAAAGAGTGGGGCTTTTTGTTTGTTTGTATTTTAGTCCTAAGTGCCTGCTAAGTAGATTAAAGATGTAGAAAGATGAAAGACAGGCATATTTCCTCTGCCTGCCCCATCTCATCAGCACATTATGTAAATGCCTGCTGTCTGACATACGGCCCCTTCGGAGCCAGCCGTTAAGATTAACAGTGAGCGACATCACCGGTATTGCTCAGAGCACATTAATCAGTAATTCCTCATGTAAGCGCAGCTATTGTCAAATGGCATTGTCGACACAGGCCTCTGAAAGACAGGTTGGAAGCGCACTCGTTTCCAACTTATTAGTACTTTTTCTCCATCGTGCCTTTTAAAAAAAAAAAAAAGATCACAGCCGTGACACACCGTCTGCACATTTCGATGACCGTTTCGCGAAATGTACTGGAAGTAAACTTCCAATTGTTTTTTTTTGTTACTCACACGTGTAGAACTGTTTTCTGTTTAAACTGCTCCCAATTGAGTACTTCCTGGACTTTAAGGAGCTGTTGACATTTCACAGGTTCTGACGTTCCTGTTGGACGTGAACATTGTGTTTCTTGGCTTAGGCTTCCCAAGATAATTTTGTTTTCATCTTGGGAAGAAATACTGATTTTGGAATCACGTTCTAAAGTGCTGGAACTGTGTTTAACCTTTACAGAAAACGTGGTCATCTTCACGGAAAAGGATGAATTCGACAAACTCAAACCCACACCGCCAAAGGTTGTGAAAAGGTAAGTATGAAACAGCACAACCTCAAAACAATTTCTAAGAAATCTAGCCAAAACGTATCAGTGACATCCATCATTCAAACGGACAGTTATTCTAGGTTTGGATATACTGGGGTGATACACGGCCCATACAGGTTATACACGTTTAAATTGGGGGGGCAGTACAGGTAACACTTTGTTGCAGCTTGAAACGTAGCACCTCAAAGAGATGATTTTTATCGGATTTTCTGCTTGGGATCAGTCGGTAATTAAGTCTCCCCACAGGACAAGTTCTAGCAGTTGATCTTCTAGCTGCTGGCCCCTGTGGTGAGGCGAGGAGAGGGCTGTTTTCATGCACCCTTTACAAACGGGCGCGCCGTGGAAAAAAAAAAAAAAAAAGTTCACTCGAGGATTTTTTTCTTTCTTTTTTTCTTTACTGGAAACAGTATGTGGCTCCTGAAGGATGAGGTAGTGGCACATAAATGTGCCCTGAAGCCTGGGTTTCAGAGGAGATGTTAATTTACACAAACATAATGGAGTGCGCGATAATTACATGCAGTCCCAGCCAAACCGCCAGGTGAAAACAGCACTGTTGTGAAGGATGACAGCTTTTCGCCCTAAACCCTTTTTGTTTTTTTTTACAATGTCTGCGGAAAGTCATAGGCTCTGGCAGTTCCTCTGCCTGACCCAAGACACACAAAGAGGGACTATTGTTTCTCTTTCTCTGACTGACACACACACACACACACACACACACACACACACACACACACACACACACACACACACACACACACACACACACACACACACACACACACACACACACACACACACACACACACACACACACACACACACACACACACACACACACACACACAAAGGCAGTTTAGGCACATAAACTCAGTTACATGAGTCCGGAATGCACACAGACAGAGAACTGCAAGCACTTAAATGCAAAAATGTGTTCTCACGTATGAATTGCCCATTCAGGAGCACACAAAAGCACATCCATGCACATTTACAAAGAACAGAAAAGTAAGAGAAGTCTTGCGAGGCGCACAGTGCACGCAGTGCGTAAGACAGCGGAACAGTTCTGCCATAAGTCCCTTCCCCTCAGCAGGAAGAGCAAACAGATTCTGGGCCCTGCATGCCAGAAGATGTGCTAATTCATTGAGCTGGTTGCCAAGCCACTGCAGGTATCAGGTGACCATGAAACAATGACATTCTGTGAGAATTTTTTTTGTGTCAACAAGACGCTTCTGGGAATCTCTGAAGAGAGAGGGCATACGCAGTGCATCCAAAACCAATCGCAGTCTTCCTCTGCGCCGTCTAATTCCGGCCAATCAGATCCTTCCTCGGTGCGGTTTTCGTGCAGACCAATCGCAGCCTTTTTCACGAGGCAGTTCATGTGCATTTATTTTTATGTTATTCATACGGGGAAATCAGAGAGGGTTCCAGATACAGATGGCATCACATAAGGTTCTGTGGTGGGGGATCAGGTGGGGTTAAGATTTGGCTGCCTTATGAGTTGCATCACACAAGGGGGGGGGATCAATTGAGAGTGAAGATAGACAGATAAAGAGAGAGGCTGACCCTGCAGCGCCCCCTCTGTCCGCAGTGAGAATGACGCCTCGTCAGAGAACGAGCAGCTGTTGAGCCGCAGCATCGACAGCGATGAGGAGGCGGCCCTGGAGAAGCAGGGGGCCGCAGACCTGTGCCTGCTCTCATTGGTCCACCTGACCAGAGACAAAACCTGCTCCTCCACCAACAACAACAACAACAGCAAATGCACTGGGGTGAGCCCACAATCCACACCTCCATTCACCTGTCTATTACCACTCACCTGTTCATTAGCACACATCTATACCAGTTCGTTAGGACGCATCCATTTACCTATTTATTAGCAAACATCCACTCACCTGTTTCACATCCACAAAGACATGGTGTGCCACAGTATCTACTGGTTTTTGGTCTATGGGTATGCAAGGACTTGTAACATTAGCCAAAAAAAGAGCTAATTTCATATCTCTTAAAGATAAAAAAGGAGACACATAGTTCAATAACTGCTGGACTGTCAAGAGATTTTCACGTGAAGCTATGCTGCTACGTGCGCTAACGTTTCTGCTGTTCCTTGACGTTTCAGATTCAAAGTCGAAGGAAAAAGATCTTGGACCTTTACACAAGAGCCTGCAGCGTAGCAGAGGGTGAGTGGCGTCGAACAGCGCCTCCCCCCCCCCTCCCCCTCCCCCCCCCCTCCCCCGCCCGCGCACGCACGCAGCATACGCAAGACTGCGTTCCAACAGCGTCTCTCCAAACACAAAACACAAAACACACAACGCAGACCACCGTCGCTCTGAGACAGGGGACCGGGGAACGCAGAGTGGCACTGACGTAAACACGGGCCTCGTCCCAAACCCGCCGAGCGGCCGACCCAAGAGCCCGCTCCGCATGCCGCTGCCCCGACATCACCACCAGGGCGGTCGAGTGGGCAACAGTTAAAAGGGAAATGACACGTCAGGACACGCAGATTGGAACGTCGCTGCGCGGGCCGTAGAATAATAATTTATACAATAAATGAGGTTCAATTACGAACCAACCGCCATGACCGGGACATGATGGAACGTACCCTCCCCCTGTCAATGAGCCTTTGGCTTTGTGAATGTGCAGCCTGGGTGGGCAGATGTCTTGTACTGTAGGTCTTAGTCACTTTTGCTGTTTCACCCCCTTTTAGACATTACAGTTTCTTCCTGCGGGCTGACATAAGCTAATTCTACCTTCTCTCAGTCCATCAAACACAGGACGATTACATAATACTTACTCAATGCTGTTGACCGAAAAGGCCAAGGAGAAGTCAGTCAGTGAAATAGACTGAGAAAGCTTAAGCGGAGGCAGTTATATGCATGTAAATGAAAAACGGCTCACGTTAAATAATTTGGAAGCAACTTTCCTGGGTCGTTCGATGACCTCATTCCAGAACGCCGGGAAATGAAGGGTTCTGTTCTTCATAAAAGCATCTGTACACATCTGTCACGTCGTGCATCTCTCCCCAATACGCTCTAACAAATGAGGCGAGCCGTTTGGAAGAACACTTCGCATGTGAGCCGCCTCCCGCTCCTTGTTTTGACAGAAAAATTAAAGCCATGTGCAGTGATGCGGTTACCAAAAATTAGCGCTGACCTGATTAAAAATAAATTAAAATATCTCAAAATTTCCAGCACGGCGAGCAAAAATGTATTTATCTTCCCGCAAAAAGGTCACGATTGTGTTTGTCATTCATAGGCAAACTCGATAACACGGTTAACGTGCGGCCGTTGACTCAACTCCATTGAAATTATATGCACCAGCTATGGCAGTGATGCATCGCCCTGCAATAAGCCAGGCTTGTCCCAACTGTGCCTGCATCCAAAGTGGAGATAAAGACCAGCCCAGGCCCGACCAGCCCAGGCCCGGCCCGTCAGCGTCTCTTATGCCAATAACTTTGACCAGTCGGTCCAGCTTCGTGTTTTCTCAGCCATGCAACACGTTGACTTGTCTTCAGTTTAGCGTGGGAAGATGTCCGCACGGCAGCATCGGCCCAAGTGGATTTACTGGGGAAACTTCTAGAAGGGTTTTGAATGCCACAAGCATTCCAAGAGCTGATTATTCTCCTCTGTTTTCCATGGGCCTCTAATCAGAGGCATCAATGCTGTCTGAATACATCGGTCTCGTTCCTAGAATTTTCACTATATCAGTTGGATGCGATTTGAGCTTGTTTTTTTTGTTATTCATTTTTTTTACATTTTTTCCTTTTGCAGATGTTTTTACCAAGGGTGACATTAAAGTGTACATTATAAGGGCTGTAACAATGGTATGGATGCAGAACATAACAGGAGGCAGTCCGCTAAGTAACGGTAAAGCAGTGGTCCTAAACCCTTATGGGGAGCCATATGGTCTGCTGGTTTTTGCCGTTCCTGACCGCTTTATTGATCAATTAAAGCAGTTGGTTACACAGTTGACTTGCCCAAAGTGGTTTCTTGTGTCTAAATTGAGTCCTTCTTGGGTTGACGAGTTTGAGGTAAACACAAAAACCAGTCGACCCTGCGGCTCTCCAGGACCGCTGCAGTAATGCGTTAAGCTTGGTGGCAGTCGTTTCTAAAGTCCAGCAGTTATGTACGTATGACCCACCCGTGCCCTCTGACCCCCCCCCCAGGCCTGAGTCCCACGGAGCTGCCCTTCGACTGCCTGGAGAAGACCAGCCGCATGCTGAGTGCCACCTACAGCACGGACAAGGCGGTGGTGAAGACGTGGCGGCACCTGGCGGAGAGCTTCGGCCTGAAGCGGGACGAGATCGGCGGCATGACGGACGGCATGCAGCTGTTTGACCGCATCAGCACGGCCGGCTACAGCATCCCCGACCTGCTGACCAAGCTGGTGCTGATCGAGCGCCTGGACGCCGTCGAGTCGCTGTGCGCAGACATCCTGGGTGGGGCCGAGGGAGCCCCGCCCACCAGCCCTACCCTATCCACCCGCTGTGCCAGCATATGAGCCCCCTGCACCACCCCCCGCCCCCCAAACCGTCCGCGACCGCTCCGTTTCACATGAAGAATTTGCTCTGTCGCCCCCCTGGCTGTTGCACTGGGATAAGCAGGAACAGAACCACACACACACACACCTCTCTTTTTCTCCCCTTTCTCTCATTATCCTTTCTCTCTCCCTCCTTTAATTCCCATCTGTCTCTCCGCTCTTCTCCCTCCTGCTATGACACGACCATCACAGGTGTAAAATCCTACCCAGTAGTTGGTTCCAATCACCTAAATTAGCTAATTAGCACAATTCTTCAGCGAGGAGGGAGAACAAATTGGTGAAATCAACTGGCAACTGGAGTTCATGGGTGGAACACATGGCAGGACCTTTACTTTCTGACCCCTGGATTTTAAACCTCCGACTGCACTGCCACAGTCCTGTAGGGAGGAACCAGGCCCCCGAGATGGACATGAGACGAGGTGCTTTTCCATTTCAATCTGGTGTTGGAAAAGGGGGCGGCAGAAAAATTAAGCGCTGGACGCTCCAAGACAGACCGAAAGACTTGTTCGGGAGAAGCTCTCTCACCCAGTGAGGAGGATTCGGCTGAGGCTGGAGAATGAGCTCGCAGCTTTGGCTAAAGAGAAACACAGAGTAAGGCCTTTCAGCAGCCTTCTGGGAACACTTATCACAGCAAGTGCCCTTTACAAAGCAATATTAAAAATGAATACTCTCGAGTGACCTAAGCAGGACTCACACACGGTTGTAATTCAGGCGGTGTGAGACGATCGCTGTTCTTCCTCTGACATACCGTGATCCCAAACCCTGCCCAAAATACCCCGACAATCCTCTGAAAAGCCATCTGTTGGCTGAAGAACGTGGAGTCTTGTGCAATTTCAGTGATGTCCGTATCATAGCAAATCCGCAACAGATCCTCTTTTCAGTCCAAAGACACCGCTAGGTCCTAGAGTGCTACCCTCTTGCTTTATGAAACCCGTGGACTACGCCCTACATGGCAGCCCCTTGTTCTTTGGGTCTTTTAGGGACTACATAAGGCCATCAGTGTTACACCTATCACCCTGTGAGATTAAAATATGGACAATGCGAAAGGGGAACTTGAGTCCTAAACTCTGCACTCTGGGTCCCCTGCGGTTTGCTGTTGCTGCCGGTTTTAATTGGTTGAAATGTGGCGGTTTACAGCTGTGGTGGAAAGCGACTGATTTCCAGCACGCAATTAACTAAAAAAGCCAAAATAGAGAAGCCATAAACATAGCCAATAAAAGAGACACGTGACTGCCTGAGTGCTTAACTGCAAGCTGGATGCCTCAAGAAAGCCAACTTGTTTTGTCTGGGATGACCGCTGCGTCTTTTATTAAATAAACAAGTCCTCGAATGACATGCTCATTTTGTTTGCATCTCATAGCCGCTTGTGGATTATGTGACCATAAACTTCACATGACAACTAATAGGCTTTGTAAGAATCACTGACCTTTGCAAGCAAACTTATGTTACTAGCTACAGTCGTCCTGCGATTCGCTTGTGTTGTTACCATTAACTTTGTTTTAGAAATCCATCCGGTTTTAGATCTTTTTTTTTTTGTTTTGCTTTTGTGAGGGATCCTCTACCATATATTACAATTCTTCAGTCACTTTTTTTGTGCTCTGGAAAATGAGAGGAAGTCGATATTTTAAACATTTCAAGGACACGGTCATGGAAACACATTTAGCATCAGTCAGTTTTAGCTTAAGCTTATTTACGCGGGAGCTTTAGTCTCCCTACAAGGCCAAAGACACCAGGACTACATTATAAACAGGAGCAGGACTCTGGCCGTGTAAATGAATCGATCTGCAGCATGTATTATGCCATTTAGTATGTATTCCTCAAATCTAAGCGCTTTGTCCCCTGACAAACAGGACTCAAATTCAACAGAAGTTTGTTATCGTCTTATACACAGAACAGAACAGATTAAATCTTTGGAGTGCAAACCATGCGTACAAAACAGTTACATTTACCTCATCCACATACCTTGTGATAGAATAGTGTTAAATAAAGACAGAAGCAAAATGCCAATGGAAACAAAAAAAATAAATAAAAATAAAAAATAAAAAATGTAAGTGTATATATAACTTATTACTGTACATACATAACAATAAAGAAATATCATTAAAAAGGGTGTGAACTGTGTCGTGACTTTTATGGCCCTATCGCCAGCCTGCTCAATAAATTCCCTTCCACATAATTTAAAGAGGGGACCAGAGACGCCCATTTTATATATGTTCCCAGAGAATTACATGGTCTGCTGGTTTCGGTTATTACTCAACGCTTGACTGAGGAATTAACACTGTTGACCATACAGTTAATTCACCTCACCTGGATTTGAATTAGTCGCACATTGCTTGCCGACATTACATTTAAAAAAAAGTATTTACCAGCACACTTAAGAGCAGTGCAGGAGCAGTGTTTGGGTCCCCTGTCCTGAGAGAGAGAATGTGGGGGCGTTTCTGAGCATGCTCAGCCACACCCCCCCCCCCCCCACCCTCCTCACACAGACGCAGAGCCATCCCTCCTCACCGGCATGGAGGCCGACGCCCCGATGCTCCGATCAGCCAGGTGATTGTGGCTGGGGGGGGGGGGGGCATGGCGGGCCTCCGAAGGCGCCGCTTTGTTCAGACGGATAAGGGATCAGGATCTGAGAGAGGAGCCCTTACCGACGGCTGAGGTAACGTTGCCTGCCTCGCGGCTGCTGGGAGAGAGAGAGAGAGAGAGAGAGAGAGAGAGTGAGAGAGTGAGAGAGTGAGAGAGTGAGAGAGTGAGAGAGAGAGTGAGAGTGAGAGTGAGAGTGAGAGAGAGAGAGAGAGGGTGTGAGAGAGAGAGAGAGTGTGAGAGAGAGAGAGTGAGAGTGAGAGTGAGAGTGGGAGTGGGAGTGAGAGTGAGAGTGAGAGTGAGAGTGAGAGTGAGAGTGAGAGTGAGAGTGAGAGTGAGAGTGAGAGTGAGAGTGAGAGTGGGAGAGGGAGTGGGAGAGGGAGAGGGAGAGGGAGAGGGAGAGGGAGAGGGAGAGAGAGAGAGAGAGAGAGAGAGAGCGCACCTTCGCTGCTGCTTCCCTCAGCGTCAGGCTAATTAACCAAGGAAAGTGAGAATATTTGTGGTTCGAGCCTCTGGGGGAAACTGAAGGCAGCGATTACATCAAACGCTTTATACCGATCCATTGATCACACTCAGGGTGGAGACGGGGAAGAGGGGTCACCTGGGGTAGAACAAACAGCCAAATTAATAATAATAAAAAGCTGCTTTGGTGCCAGGTGATGGTGATGACTGTAAAGGCGGTGGGTTGAAATAGTAATTAAATCCAGCCTTGAGGGGGGATTGTCCGATGTGTGTGCTCTGCAGCACCTTCAGTGAATACGGGGGGGGGCAGAGTGCGGGGTGGGCTGCGATGTAGGATGGGGTACAGAGTGGGTTAGGGCACGGCGTGTGTGAGGGGTGGGGTACAGTGTGGGTTTGGGCATGGCGTGTGTGAGGGATGGGGTACAGTGTGGGTTTGGGCATGGCGTGTGTGAGGGGTGGGGTACAGTGTGGGTTTGGGCATGGCGCGTGTGAGGGATGGGGTACAGTGTGGGTTTGGGCATGGCGTGTGAGGGATGGGGTACAGTGTGGGTTTGGGCATGGCGTGTGTGAGGGATGGGGTACAGTGTGGGTTTGGGCATGGCGTGTGTGAGGGATGGGGTACAGTGTGGGTTTGGGCATGGCGTGTGTGAGGGATGGGGTACAGTAAGGGTTTGGGCATGGCGTGTGTGAGGGATGGGGTACAGTAAGGGTTTGGGCATGGCGTGTGTGAGGGATGGGGTACAGTGTGGGTTTGGGCATGGCGTGTGTGAGGGATGGGGTACAGTAAGGGTTTGGGCATGGTGTGTGTGAGGGATGGGGTACAGTGTGGGTTTGGGCATGGCGTGTGAGGGATGGGGTACAGTGTGGGTTTGGGCATGGCGTGTGTGAGGGATGGGGTACAGTGTGGGTTTGGGCATGGCGTGTGTGAGGGGTGGGGTACAGTGTGGGTTTGGGCATGGCGTGTGTGAGGGATGGGGTACAGTGTAGGTTTGGGCATGGCGTGTGTGAGGGGTGGGGTACAGTGTGGATTTGGGCATGGCGTGTGTGAGGGATGGGGTACAGTGTGGGTTTGGGCATGGCGTGTGAGGGATGGGGTACAGTGTGGGTTTGGGCATGGCGTGTGTGAGGGATGGGGTACAGTGTGGGTTTGGGCATGGCGTGTGTGAGGGGTGGGGTACAGTGTGGGTTTGGGCATGGCGTGTGTGAGGGGTGGGGTACAGTGTGGGTTTGGGCATGGCGTGTGAGGGATGGGGTACAGTGTGGGTTTGGGCATGGCGTGTGTGAGGGATGGGGTACAGTGTGGGTTTGGGCATGGCGTGTGTGAGGGGTGGGGTACAGTGTGGGTTTGGGCATGGCGTGTGTGAGGGATGGGGTACAGTGTGGGTTTGGGCATGGCGTGTGTGAGGGATGGGGTACAGTGTAGGTTTGGGCATGGCGTGTGTGAGAGGTGGGGTACAGTGTGGGTTTGGGCATGGCGTGTGTGAGGGATGGGGTACAGTGTGGGTTTGGGCATGGCGTGTGTGAGGGGTGGGGTACAGTGTGGGTTTGGGCATGGCGTGTGTGAGGGGTGGGGTACGGTGTGGGTTTGGGCATGGCGTGTGTGAGGGGTGGGGTACGGTGTGGGCATGGCGTGTGTGAGGGGTGGGGTACGGTGTGGGTTTGGGCATGGCATGTGTGAGGGGTGGGGTACAGTGTGGGTTTGGGCATGGCGTGTGAGGGATGGTGTACAGTGTGGGTTTGGGCATGGCGTGTGTGAGGGGTGGGGTACAGTGTGGGTTTGGGCATGGCGTGTGTGAGGGATGGGGTACAGTGTGGGTTTGGGCATGGCGTGTGAGGGATGGGGTACAGTGTGGGTTTGGGCATGGCGTGTGAGGGATGGGGTACAGTGTGGGTTTGGGCATAGCGTGTGTGAGGGATGGGGTACAGTGTGGGTTTGGGCATGGCGTGTGAGGGATGGGGTACAGTGTGGGTTTGGGCATGGCGTGTGAGGGATGGGGTACAGTGTGGGTTTGGGCATGGCGTGTGTGAGGGGTGGGGTACAGTGTGGGTTTGGGCATGGCGTGTGAGGGATGGGGTACAGTGTAGGTCGGCAAAAACCTGAGGGCAGTAAAAATATAAGCCCCCGGGGCCGCTCCTCTCGGTGGCTTAAGACTGTAGAGCGCCATTCACAGGCTCATTTGCGAGTCGTGACGTCTGCGGTTCAAATACCGCCGTACGACCTTTGTCACATGTCTCTCCCTCTCTCTAACCTGTGCTGTCCAACAAAGCTGAAAAGCCCTAACGAAAATATCTTAAAAAAATTAAAAATAAAACCGCAATCCCCGCAGCTGACATTGCACAGCTTCGTTACACCTGTCACTAACATATTAGTGAGAGCGAGGAAGATTCTGGAAGCTCATTCCACAGCAATATCCCTCACCGGAGAGCCATTAGGGAGAACACTTCCAATCTGCCAGAACTATGTACTAACCATCTTTCTAGATTACCATGTACCCACGTCATTTGTTCTTTTGCAAGCAGGATTAAAGTTGGAAAGAGGATTGCATTGTTTTATGAAAAAATAGGGAGCATTAATTAATCCAGGAAGGATCAATAACTGTGCAATAACTGGGTGGGCGATATCAACACCATTCGCTTAGCAAATAAGTGCAAGAGAAAAGCTCGGCGACAGTTCATAGCGTTTCATTAAATAAAACATAGGAGCTGAATGTTAGCAGGGCTTCCAATGTCACATGACTGTTTTTTTTCTGCAGTTTCACGGCAGATAACACGAGAAAAACACAAATACCCAGAATGCCCTCAGTGAAAAAAATATATTTCCCATGGGCGAAATAAAAAATGAAACGCACCATCGCTGCCCTCGCCTGCGATGTTCGGCGGTGAAAATAAGACGGAAAACTTGAACTTTAATTTGATAGCGCTGGACACATTTCAAACAGAGCTAATCCTTTCAGGGATGACAGCTACCGGAGGGCTCGTTTGCGAGAGCTCTTCATTAACAAGGAGCGGGGAAGCGGCCGCCCTCAGGCAGGGAGTTCTGTGCGCTGCGTTTTCAGCGGCTGCCACCTGGCACTGCTCTGCACACCGCAGCACGTGTCTGCTCTGTTGTAACAGCTCACCTGTTGGGCGGCAGGTTCAGGAACTGGCCTTGGAACCGAAGGTTGCACGAACCCCAGGTAGGACACTGCTGTTGTACCCTTGAGCAAGGTACTTAGCCTGCAATTCCCAGTATATATCCAGCTGTACAAATAGATAAAATGCAGCAAAAAATAATTTACAAAAAGGTGTGGAAGTGGCTCTGGATAAGAGTGTCTGCTAAATGCCTCAAATGTAATGTAATGACTGGCAGACAGTTCTAAGCTTTTCAGTTGATTTAATGATCAGTAGTCCTACTGTATGCATTAATAAGCTTTATTTAGCATGTTCACACACATGCTAAAACATGGATTGAGAGACTATTGTATAATTACAGATAGCTCAGGTACTCTTTATAGAATTTTAATTGAGTACATTTTAGCTAAATCTGAGCAGACTGATGCATGCACTACACTGGTTTATATATACCATATATACAGTCGAAGTCAGATGTTTACATACACTTAGGTTGATACCTCAGACCCATGATGACTTACAGCCATTTTACCAATCATGTATTCCATACTGTTCCAGCATAATTTACAGCTAAATCTAGTCCCACGCCCCAATTCCCATAGAGATCCATTCAAATGCAGAGATGTTATAGTATCGCTTGTAAGAGTACCAGAAAATAAGATATCAAGGTCTTTTGATGTTGTTGGGTCACAGACATCAGGAAGTCATGGCATGCAAAGCCAAAGTATATGCGACAGTCAACTTAGTGTATGTAAACTTCTGACCCACTGGAATTGTGATATAGTGAATTAAAAGTGAAATAATCTGTCTGTAAACAATTGTTGGAAAAATTACTTGTGTCATGCACAAAGTAGATGTCCTAACTGCCAACACTATAGTTTGCTAACATGAAATCTGTGGAGTGGTTAAAAATTAGTTTTAATTACTTCAACCTAAGTGTTTGTAAACTTCCGACTTCAACTGTATATACCATGCCATATATAGTTGTAAAGTGAGAGCAACTTCAAAACTGAACATTATGAAATTCTCTGTCGAAGGTACCAGACAAAAAAACAAGCTGGAAAAGTTTAGAAGTTTAACATTTCCACAGTCTGTACCTGTACAGCGCAATGTAGAGGAGGAATGACACATTCTTACAAGGCAGGTCCGTCAGTGGACAGTGTTGGTGGAGGTTGCTATGACACTAGACATTCTGGGACCCCTTTACTAATAACGGCCACTAGGGGTGGTGATGAGCAGTGGTGGTGAACATCTTTTCTAGCGGTCAGTAAATTTCCCAAAAGAAAAGTGATTGATTCCTGATATTCATTCTGTTAAAACGGTCGCCTACTTAATTAATGGTCGCCATGAATGGGAAAAAAAATTAATAATAATTTCTTTTTAAAATGCCCCCCCCCCCTTTCTACCAAATGGGAATGCCCAGTTATGCTCACTGCCCACCTCTGCTCACACAGCCAATGATGTGCTCTCCTCTGATGCATGAGAAGTTGCTGTTGCTTCTTTTTGACAGGATGAGCAGCCCCCCCTATACATCTGTGTTTTGTCAACATACTAAATGATATATCATAATCATGATAAAATATTATAACGGAGACAACCCCATATGCATAGAACATGGAAATACTATTGCTCCTGACTTTAAAGCCGATTCAAAAGTATGTAAATCATTGCCGACAACACTTTCCAGACTAGACTGGCATATTGCCTCCTCTTTCAGGATAACGTTCCGAGTGATAAAGATTCAAGAACATATTTTTTTTTTTTTAAATTATACTTGTGTAACTTCTGTGTATAATTTTAGCAGTCTGTCAGTAGCGTTGTTTTTGGTCTTTAATGTTAAATATGGTTGCCCAAATCAAAATTAAATTTTTAATTGTCATAATATTTTCAAAAACGTGTGATAAAGTGATAACGGGCCTTAGCAACAAAAAAAAACACAGTAGTACGGTATCATTATTTCCATTGACATTTTTGGTCTGCCAAAGTACCAAAACAGAATTAGTTAGACCACAAGTTCATTAGCCACGTTCATCGGAGCGCATATAAAAACCAAACGGATACATTTTAAACGCAGTAATTATAATAATGAAAACATATAAATCAGGCGCTGACAGTTCACTGGAAACAATCACTGGCATTTTATAACTATAAGGTACTTATTAAAGCAAATGGCGGGTGATTGGATGAGTTACGCTCTGAAAGAGGGGCCCATTTACAGCCCTGGAGAGGAGGAGGAGGAAGCGGGAGCAGAATAATGCTGTAGCCAGTATGTCTGCAGCCCTGCTCACATTATATTGCACTGAACAGCAGGCCCTTCGAAACGACACGGGACAGTCAATAGCAACAGGCACACCTACAGTGAGCACCATAATTCATTGGACAGTGACACATTTTGTTGTTATTTTGGTTCTGTACTCTAGCACATTTGAGTTTGAAAGGATACAATGACAATGAGGTTGAGGTGCAGGACTGTCAGCTTTAATTTGAGGGTATTTTCATCCATATCAGATGAACCGTTTAGAAAGTATAGAACCTTTTTTTACATAGACGCCCCCCCCCCCCCCCATTTTCGGCCATCAAAAAATACTGTGGTTTAGTCCGTGAAAGCTCTCGTCTTAACATTGTGAGCGAGTCTGTGCCATGTTTACGAACTATGGACTGGGAGGACGGACGCCCCTCTTCCGATCAGTGCTAGCTGACGTGTGCGGCTAGCAGCGTGGAAAATACTGACTGGCTCACAGGCGACAGCACTGGAAGAGGGCAGACATCGGCAGGTGCAGAGGTGGTCAGTGGGACAGCGTTGTTGTGGGGAGTATGGAACAAAGGGTTGTCCCAAAAATTGGAGGAGAAAGTAGACCCCTCTCCAAAATTAAAACAGAGAAAGTAATAAAAAAGAAATAAAATAAGACCCCTGACTGAACACTTCCAAGACAAGATAGTATCCCTGGAAACCAACTTGCATTTTTAAACCGCTGTAGAGCATAAGAGTATATTTAAGTATAAACTTAACGTGTGTGTGTGTGTGTGTGTGTGTGTGTGTGTGTGTGTGTGTGTGTGTGTGTAAATCCTTCTGTGGTACTACAAAGAACAAGATCACATTACTCAAATCACAACCATACACACAATTCTCCTGCTATTAGTGGTAGTCTCCTGCATTAGTGGTATTCTTTTTTGTAAACAAGCCACTAATTGTCAATTAAAGGTCTATTGAGTAACTTCTGCCAAATATCCTTCTTGTAAGTCGAGACAAACAGTACTTGGGACAAATTGTTTTGTTTGCAGCAGCATGTTCCCATGAGCTTGTCTGTTTCCAAAAAGATTTAAAAATCTTCATGCTTTCATTTTGAGTCACATGATGTTGATCATACAAAGCTGTGACCAGGTGTTACGGGGTCAAAGGGCAGCTCAAGGGAAGCCTTTCTTCACCTTCAACTGAGAATGCATTCGACACCGAAATTAAAAGGCAATAATAAAATCCTCAAAAATATGCCTTCATTAAACATCCATTCAAAACATTTAAGCATAATATTGGCTCCCAAATAATACCAAAATCTTTTGCAAAAAAGCTGTTTGTAATACAGGAAGTATTTCATTAACTGGCCTCTGATCTCAGGCTTGAAATGATCAAGCAACCATCAGACTCAAACATCCTGGAGCAGATTTAATTTCCTGATTTAGTAGACAATTGGGACAGCAGGAGGATGTCGGGAAGGAAACTCCTAATATACACTGAATTACCACAGGCATAGTTACTGAGATCGAACTGCAAATGCATACTGCGACTCAACTGCATCTGCAAATACGTGGTAAAAAGACAACCAATTCACTCATTTAAATAGACAGTTTAACAGTCATAATTTGAAACGGTTTTGCCATATAAGTACCCTATATTAATTTAACCATACCATCATCCCACAGTTGACCCCAAACGAAAAGGGTGTGATAGATAATGAAGGGGTCTGGACCTAGAGGAGAGAAATGGAAATGAGAAGTAGGGTATTATAGGAGTTCATATTAACAAATGTACCTCAACCCATGGAAAGGGCCTGAGAGTTCAAATCACCCTAATCTATAATTAATGCAATAGAAGTAATCTGATTATCAATAACGAGTGGGAAGAGAACATATCTGAGAGAGAGTGGGAAGAGAACATTTGGCTCAATGGCGGCATCACATGCAATTTCCTACTTGAAAGAATCGAAGCTCAACAGCACAGCTGCGCAAAGTCTATGTATGGAACAGTTGACCCAAGGTGTAGATCGACACCAGTCCACCAAGGAAATAATGCCCCAGTTCCTTTTTTCATGTGTTGAAGAAGTTAAAATTACTTGTGGAATTTGCCATTTTATGGGTTGCATACCCATTACACACAGCTAGTATGCACAAGTCCGACAGCACAGAATGCTTGATCGGTTTTCCAGAGGAAATTACAGTTAAAATAGTTTTACAGTATTTCAGTAACTGTACATGTGGACGGCGCTAATCGAATCGTTTATAGGAGGAGCATGACCAAGAACACTTCCATTTCAAAGCGATCACCCTTATGGAAATGTAATATACTGCAGTATATTTTAAATATATTGTGAAGATAATTTTGATATATTTACAATATACTGCAGTATATTCTTTTTCCATAAGGGCATGTTGAAAAGCACCAGCAGAAATAACCTCCTGAAGTCTGCTGTGCAGTTTGAGGGAAATGTTCAGTTAGAATTTGATTTGAATTGCATTAGTGTAAATATTAGATTGTTGTCCTCGGTGTATCTTTGGGAACACCATTTAGAGGAATAAAATGGAGTGACTTAATCCACCAGCTTTTTTGGTTGCAAACTGCAAAGTTTTATTATCGTTGAACATTCGGAAATGCATAAACACGGAAGGGCGTATTAGATGCTTACAAAACAGACCAGAGAATCCGGTGATTAGGTTGTGGGGAAAGGTCAAAAGAGCATTAAAAAGGACTTAATTGAAAAAGCATGCATCTCTCGTCCAGCTGCTAAAACCCCCAAACATCTTTTGAATATAAAGAACACTAACAGGGCATTTGTGCTTTCATTGAATTTTTGTTTTTCTACTTTTGTAGATTGAAATCAGCCAATTAAAACTCAGTTAATAATTATTTTTAATTATTTGCACATGGCACCACAGTGCCCATTAATTGCACGCACTGAAAATGTATTCATAAAAAATAATCTGGTCTCCCCTACCCTCACAGCATAATCTTTAGTGTAGCTATTCAAAAAATTTAAAATAAATTCTGTATAAATATACAAATTGACAGATTAAACTAAATTATGATAAATAAATAAACGTACATCAAGACACACAATAGACTGTAGTACTGCACACTGAACACTGTATAAAAAAATAAATTAAAAATGGCCCCTTTCTGCAGGCTCTAGGGGCTCTCTGCTGGGCTGGAGTGGAGGCCCGTCCTCTTCATCATGCCCAGGTTGAAAAGGATGGAGTTGAGGTTGATGGCGAGGAAGGCGTGGGTGGGGTCCACGGTCCTGTGCATCTCCTGGACCGTCAGGTGGATGGAGCACAGCTCAAACAGCCTCTTGTTCTTCCTGAGGCCGAACGGAGAACAATGGCTTTATGTCCTTTTCCACAAAACACCGATCACGCTGTACCGATCCTTAAATCAACGGGTCCCGCTGCCAAGAACTGCTTACGCAATCCGCTGTCACTGACGCATAAATTAGCCCCCCCCCCCACCAAATGTAACACAAGACCATCCTTTGCGAACAGCATAAACATCCAGAAGGATTTACAGAAAATAAAGTCTGTTTCTCATGCGTTTTAATCCACAAACTACGCTGTGATCTTCGATTTTTCGCTGTTGCCAAACTGTCAGTGTTTTGAGGGAGCACTGTTAATTGGCAGTCATTGCTTTGGGCTTTTTAAACATCATTATTATTTTTTATTTTTTTATTTTCAAATAAATAAAAAAAAAAAAAAAAAAAAGAGGAAGATCAAGTAACTGAAACTAAAACAAAGCAATTGGTCTCTGTGAGGTCTTTAAAAGCTCATAACAACACTGAGGTATTCCTTTTACAAATAAACAAGAGATTTTGTACTTCCATTTCCCCACAGGGTCAACTTTGAGGATTTGTTTTATGGGTGTACTGTTGCCTGGTTCAGTGGTCCTGCCAATAACACCAGTAACTATGACTCACACGGGGCCAGTCGTGGAGGCAGCCTGATTCTGGCTTACCTGATCTTGGAGAGCTTCTGCAGAAGGATGCTGGCCTTCTCCACCAATGTGATATCCAGACGGGGGTTCCGTAGGAGCGTTGCTATGCAGCGGAAGAAGTCCTCTGTGCTGCAAGCCTCAAGGAAGGAGTTTAAAAGCCCTGAAGAGGGCAAGAAGAATGTAGGATAGCAATGGGGAAAGTTAAGGCTTCATAAACCCACAAACAGCCAGGGACAGAAATTTCCAGAAGCCACTCACTGGTTTGAACTGAATGAAGACGTTTTGATGGCAAAATATTTTGAGTGGTTCAAACAAGTCATTTGATTGACAGGGCATGGTAGGATCCACTGACTGTGGGCTGCAGGAAGTGTCACTCTGCAGTCCCAAGCAGAAACAACTCCTTCAAGTTTGTATAACCAACCAACTGTTACTATTGCAGTTGTTCCCCAAACCGAAATAGTCAGATTAAAGTGTCTCTGCTCGAGGGTAGCGCCGAAACACCGTGCCGTATTTCCACTCGGGACGCCCACACTCGTCCACAACTGAGCAAAATACATCTTTAGATCTCAACTTCCCTTCAACCTTGCTCGAAATCCATGAGCACTTTTGAGAAATAAAATAAAGGGGGGGGGGGGGGTGTCTCCAAATGTGCTCGTAAACCTCAGAACAGGATGCGTCCAGTAAACTCCCTTCTGACTAATTCCCAATAGGCCGCAGTGATACCGAAACCCTGTTTCTGATCTGGCTCGGAGGAGCTTTAATCTCTTCAGAAGAAAACATGTGGATCGGATCTAATGGGACGTTCGGGGATAAAGCAGGGATGATTCAGTTAAGCCTCAAGCTCATATTCCTCAGCTCGACGCTGCCTTGCTGTACTTTATCCCTTTGGCACAGAAACGCCACCAACTTTGCAGCTTTCAACCAGTGGAATTGGCCACAATCCCACATTTACGCAAGACGCCTATCGAGGTTTGGTCACGGTTTTATTCAGCACCTTTTATCAAGTATACATTTATTTTGGTTGTGTGTCAAATCCTGGCAGGGCCCCATTAAACACTGTGCCGCAAACCAATCCGATCGCTCCATCGTTTTTTAATAAATAATACCCCCCGTCCCTTTAATGAACGTGCAGGACTACTGAAGAACGTGTTTAAGGAAATGGGCCCGCAGCCCCTGCGCTACGTCTCACTCACTCGACGAGCCCAATTACCCTCCAGAAGCCGCAATCAAGAAGACGGCCGTTACATTACATGCTTTACCCGCAAATTCAATCAGGGTTAAAGTGAGCGTTCAAACATCCGCTAATGCGCTTCAAAAAAGACGCTTCAGCCGCGTTTTACTTAGCGCGGGATTGATGAGGCCTAATCCCCGGGGGGTTCAGTCATCAAACTGCATCGGCCCCACACCGAGGCTGGCTCGGCACGGCACCATCTCCACACACCCGCATGGCAGGCACGGCCGGGGACCAGCATGCCGTGTTTATCATTGAACACATGCTCATGAGTGAAGGAAAGATACAGAGAGAGGAAGAGGGAGAGAGAGGATAGACCAATTAAGAAAGAGGAGGCACACTAACATGTACTCACTCAAACAAAAAGGTGTCCGCAGCACCGGAAAGGGTCCCAGAGTGGAAGATTAGGAAGGGGGGGGCATTTTACACTTCCCTCACACCGCTTGGGACACATGGGCTGGATTAACGGGGAGCGCCTTGCGTACAGGAAACGGGGAGCCGCTGCCGGACGGGGGGGGGGGGGGGGGGGGGTGGGTGACCTCCAGGTGTGAAACCCCCACTGACCCTCTCCGCCAGAGCCCCTCATTATCCCCCTCGCCGGAGAGTTTAACTGCCGGGCCACGCTGGTTAACAGCGCCCGAGACATTAACCATACCGGCGCCGTTAGCGGTTCCAAAGCCCCTGACTCACTCCGTGCTCCGCACGCCCGCGTCCCTGCGCGGCATCAGGGGCAGGACTTCCGCCGCCTCTCCATAAATCTGCACACTTTAACGCATTTCAAATGTTCGCAATTAAGTTTCGCGTGCCCACACCTTCGGGAATAAACGGACACATTTTTTTTTTTTTTTCTCGTAAAAAAAAGGTCTGGCTCAGTCTTTAAATGGCCTGCATGAAAAACTGAAATAATAAATGCTAAGAAACGCTTGATTGTCCGTGGAAAGCAACAGGAAATGAAAGAGAGGGGGGGGGGTGGTTCTTTAACAGGGTTGTGCATAAAGGCCTGTTCAGGTCTTACTGTAGAGGCTTGTATGAAAAGAAATCCTGACTTTGTAGCTTAATTAGAATCGCTTGTTTTAAAAAGTATTATTGAACAAAATAGTAAGATGGCATTATTTGGACACAATTTCGGGAAATTAGAGACATCTTTAACTAATGCCTATACATTCACTGTTCGGAAAAAAAAGTAGTTTTTTATGTATAATTTATTATTATTTTTAATTTCTATATGCTTTACCCGCTTTTCTCCCCTTTCCCCCCCCAGTTTTGAATGGCCACTAGGCGTTTCATCAGCATTCGTTGCTGAAATCTCAGCTATTGATGCGGGACAGCACAGAGAAGCATGTGCTCTTTCCTCTGACTCTTTTCACAGCGCAGTTCACAAGCTGGGCTTGCAGACGTGAGGCAGAGGCACACGTAACACCTGCAGCTTGACAGGTGGACTTATGGATACCCGACTGAGGAGCGGGGGGGTTGTTGGTGCGCTACAAGGTGCCCTCTTCCTGGCGCGCTGAAGCTCTCCCGTTTCTGGGCTGTCAGCCAATCAGCAGAAGGCCTGTCATTTGGACCAAGAACTTAAATTTTAATATTCTATAAAAATAAAAAAAATACATGACAGTGATTCTCTTAAATTCAAATATTGTTTTGCTAAATTTACATGGAAACGTAAAAATTGTATCATTATAGCATTGCCATGAAATACTCTTGGACACTGTCCTGTTATGCCCGTTATGTCCACAAGGGGTAACAAGCCTGCAGGCACAAAGGCAAAAGAAGGTTTTTAAAAAAAATGCTTTTTTATTAAGTATGCAATAAGTAATTTTGGTAAATTTAACCAATCAGCCTGTTAACAGCGCAGTATGCAGCACACGAAAAAGGAACTACAGTTCCCATCACTACCTCTGAAGTGATACTGCAGTCAAAAAACCGACTTTTCCCGTTGAAAAACGATGTTTTGGGTTAGATTATGATCATAAACAACTGTTTAGTCTCATGTTTAGTCAAAATGAATTTTTTCAGAATTTTTGTGTAGGCTTACCAATACGCTGGTTTCCGGGGATTTGCAACGTCACGAGATCCTTAACATAAAAATGGGTGGAGTTGAGGTGATCCTAGGGGTGGTCTCGGCTGGGCACGTGGTATAAAAGCGGAGACGAACGTTTTTTTTTTTTTTTTTTTCTCTTTGAGACTGAGACCCTTGTACTGCTAACTAGCTAGTTCAAGTTCAAATGCGAATTGCTTTGTATTACTGCTAACATTAATATTACGACTTATATAGACAGACCCTTTCACTCCTTGACCGTATGAATATTCATAATATTACTACGTGGCATCATCGTCATATGACCACACCTACTCATGAGTTCCAGTTCAAATTGAAGCGGTAAAAAAGGCCTTAGAAAAGGCTCTGCAGTATCTCTTTAAACTTTCTGAGAAAGTTCTACTGTGATCGGCTAGTTTAAGCCGCCATGCGCGAATGAAAAATCCAGATCATTCCGAAGCAAGAGGTAACTTTTTTTTCAACGAGCACGTGATTACATATCTGAACATTAATTTTAACAATTCTAAATATTCTAAATGCATTCAAATATCGATTCTAAATTTGACAGCCCTATTCAGCGGCATTTAATGTTTATTCTTGTGTCATACGCATCTGTGTTTGTACACATCTGTTTGCGCGTGCGTGTGTGTCTGTGTGTGCGCGTGTGCATGTGTTTGTGTGTATCTGTGTGTGGTCTGTGTCCAGTAAATGTGTCCAGTCAATGTGCGAGGCAGATGAGAACAGGCATCTGGACAGAGGGAGCACTGTGCCACGGTGCGGCCAATTCCCCGTAAAACAAGAGCTGAGCCCTCTACAGGGATACGGTGACACCACAACACAAGGGAATGAACATCCTGCCATTACACGCGTCTGCTTTCAGCTGCGGCCGACCTTGCATTCCTCCGCTGGCTCTGATGCCTGTTTCCTGGCTGTAACGATACGCCAGCCCATCCTGTGCAACACTTGAGCAGTGCTCATCAGTGCTAATTACATGAAGACCTGAAATTAGCTGAAAATGGCAATGATTTTAAGGCCTGGTACATACTCTACGCAAGGAACGCGCGCAACGACGCAAAGAGCAACGCGGGGGCGTTTCTCGCGTAGCAAAATGTGCAGTCCAAATTTTGTAACGCGACGCAAACGTGTGGTGCAATTCCACGCGTTTCCGTTAGAGGTGCTAAATGTAAATACTGTTCAATAACTGCAGAATTGCAGACTACACACAAAGAAGTAATAATTTCCGGTTTAAGGTTACTCGCTCCAACCAGATTAGCCTAGGCTGCCAACTAGCGGACAGGGCGAAAAGAAGCCGGTAAACGCGCGTATAGTATGTAAGCAAAGACCTCGCGTAAGTCCCGAATCTGCGTTGGCGTTCATGTTCCTTGCGTAGCGTATGTACTAGGCCTAAGAGAAACACCAAGTCATGGCTGATGTGTGCCAAGTATGCAACACCAAGTATGCAGTCATGTCTACACTTTAATGCATAAAATTACATCATAATTCTCATTTCAGCCATGTGAAAACTCTTAGTGGATAAGTATAAGCATATTTAAATCTGATGTACTATACAACATGTTGTATAAAGTCTTGTATTATCATATTTAAATCTGATGTACTGTACAACATGTTGTGTAAACTCTTGTATAATCACATTTAAATCTGACGGACTGTACAATGTTGTGTAAACTCTTGTATAATCATATTTAAATCTGATGTACTGTTTAACATGTTGTGTAAACTTGTATAATCATATTTAAATCTGATGTACTGTAGAACACGTTGTATAAACTCTTGTATAATCATATTTAAATCTGATGGACTGTATAACATGTTGTGTAAACTCTTGTATAATCATATTTAAATCTGATATAACATACTGTATAACATGTTGCTGTACCTTATGTTCTAAATATACTTTTTTCTTTTCTAATTTTCTGTTATCAAAAGCCCTTCTAGGGACGGGTGTTGAAAATGAGCATAAGCTACAAACACTGGTGCAACACATCTGATAATTGTGTATTCAACTTGTCAATGTGTATTTGTATCTGTCCCTATCAAATAAATCATGAATAAAATAAATAAATAAGGATAGGTATTTGATGAATGTGGTCTCACAGGACACTCCAGTCATCTTGTACAAGCAGTGGTAAAGCATAGAGTTGTACATTTCATGTACCTCATGACTTAGACGAGACTGCATTTGATGCATTTGTAAATGATCTGTTTGGATTTACACCCAAAGACATAAGGCTGAGCATTTTATGCATTTGAACCCACGGTCTATTATGCAAGACCATCCATTTGATGTATTTTAGACCAACAGTCTAATATGCAAGGTTGCACATTTGAAGCATTTGATGTATTTTAGACCAACAGTCTAATATGCAAGGTTGCACATTTGAAGCATTTGGTGTATTTTAGATCAACAGTCTAATATGCAAGGTTGCACATTTGAAGCATTTGATGGATGTGGACTCACGGGATTCTCCGGCCATCTGCAGCAGGATGTCGATGGAGACCCCCAGCAGGCCCCTCCCCCCACCGCGCAGGTGCGCCAGGACCACAGGTAACGCTCTGTACCGCAGGAAGAGCTCCCGCCCATCCTCGCTCCGCAGGTCCTCGTGGAGACCGTCCAGCGCTTGCGCCAGGATGTCCGCTGTAGCCAGGAGGGAGGGCGGAGTGAGCAAGGAGTGAGAAAGAGCTGTCCTCCCCACAACCTCCCCAGTACAGACAGAGTCCAACCGGAGCATTCGTACAGGTTTTGGGTTCTTTAAACTGCAACGATACGGAAGCTAGGGCCAAGCCCGTGTCACCATTGGGTCAGAATCCATCCCAGTCTCTGCTGGGTTGGAGCAGAAGATTACCCAGCCCAGGACCCATGTGAGTCAGACAGTCCATTGCTCTTTTGGGAACCTATTTTAAGCCAAATGTTTCTCTCCTTTTTCTGTACAGGGAATGTCCTGCTCTGCTTGTCGGTCAACATCATGAGGACAGGGCGGACGGGTGCGCACTCTAATGCACGTGGCGGCGGCTGCTTCTCTTCACGCTGATGCCCGTCCGCTGAGCTGCCCAGAGCCGGCCGTGCTTCAGAGGAGTGCAACCCATGTGCAGCCTATGTGTGCATCTGCTGGTGAAGAGACGACCTTACTGACGGACCCCTCCCCCTCCCCCTCACCCTGAGCCACGCTACGGCCCATCACCCACACGCTGACGGCCGCAGACCACGCTGGTGCAGCCGGGATTTAACGCCGGGCACTGGAAACCCGGTCACTCAGCCGGAGGAAACGCCCGACCATTCAGAAAACAAAGTGCGCGCCTTGATTTAAACCTGCGGTACGACCCTTCTCGGGGCGCTAAACCGCGCCAGTGTCAATGTCAACGTCCCAGAGTCACAGCCAGTGCAGTGGTGAAGCGCTTCTTTAAGTGGAGACTGATCACAGTGGGCACATTTCCAATAAGCAGAGCTGTAACAGCCATGGAATACCAACAACTCAGCACTAACGGGAGGGAGTAGAACAGGGAATACCAACAACTCAGCACTAACGGGAGGGAGTAGAACAGGGAATACTAACAACTCAGCACTAACGGAAGGGAGTAGAACAGGGAATACTAACAACTCAGCACTAACGGGAGGGAGTAGAACAGGGAATACCAACAACTCAGCACTAACGGGAGGGAGTAGAACAGGGAATACCAACAACTAAGCACTAACGGGAGGGAGTAGAACAGGGAATACCAACAACTCAGCACTAACGGGAGGGAGTAGAACAGGGAATACTAACAACTCAGCACTAACGGGAGGGAGTAGAACAGGGAATACTAACAACTCAGCACTAACGGGAGGGAGTAGAACAGGGAATACTAACAACTCAGCACTAACGGGAGGGAGTAGAACAGGGAATACCAACAACTCAGCACTAACGGGAGGGAGTAGAACAGGGAATACTAACTCAGCATTAACAGGAGGGAGTAGAAGAGGGAATACCAACAACTCAGCACTAACGGGAGGGAGTAGAACAGGGAATACCAACAACTCAGCACTAACGGGAGGGAGTAGAACAGGGAATACCAACAACTCAGCACTAACGGGAGGGAGTAGAACAGGGAATACCAACAACTCAGCACTAACGGGAGGGAGTAGAACAGGGAATACTAACAACTCAGCACTAACGGGAGGGAGTAGAACAGGGAATACTAACTCAGCATTAACAGGAGGGAGTAGAACAGGGAATGGAGCCGGGTGCTAGCAAACATGGGTTCAATGAGAAAACAGACTTGAACAGGTTTATAGGACTTGTATAACTGATATTTCCCAGATGTGATGTGGACCAGGCACACATGCTGTATAATGGGGGGGTGGTCCACAGGCCCCTCGAACCTCAAGAGTGATTGCACTCCTTCCGAACACATCCCATTTATCCCAATCATTTCAAAACGGCAGAGAGATCTGACGCATCAGTGACAGTGATTTGCTTTTTTGCTTTTTTTAAATTCGGTGCGACTTTCTGTGAGCTCATTTTAAAGACCTTTCGGAATAAAGCAATTCCAACTTAAACGGGAGCAATTATATGTAATTTTGAAGGCAAAGCCTCCCCTTTCATCCATTATTTGGAATTTCATATTCTGTCAATCGTGCGGGATGCATAAGGCAGAAGTCAAGTGAAATCACATGGCCAAAGTGCTCACAGCACTCGACTATTCAAACCCCAGGTGGAATATTGTTAGTGCTTAAATCTGCACCGCCAGGGAAAACCTCACTGTATAACTATAGGATAATAGGTATAAGTTATACAAATTGTAAGCGCATTGTTGACACAGTCTGAATCATCCACGATACAAATAACAGTAAAACAGTGTATCATTGTGTCCTCAATTACACACTGTCATTGACATTTGTGAACTGTCATTTTACTGTTTATTATACATGCATTATGTAATCAGCCTATTTCAATTAACCTAGTCAGGTTCTGCTCCAGGTTTTTTCCTATTACCAGCCAGGGAGTTTTCCCTTGCCACTGATACCTGAGGCCTGTTCTTGGGGGGTTTCAGGCCAGATTTCTATAAAGCTGCTTTGTGACAATGCCCTTTGTAAAAAAAAAAAAAAGCCCTATACAAATGAAACTGAATTGAATAAAATTGAATAGTGCTCCACACCAGCTCTGTGACAGATGTTTAAAAACTGCAACACTGCCCTCTACTGTAGCCTTTTCACACCAAGTCTGTTTTTTTTCATACAAAAAAAAACGCACGTCAACTTATTAAAACGGACACATTCATATCAATTTTTTCTCTTTCACACAGGATCCGAAACCGTCATACGTTAATTGTTTCTTCGGATCCAGTTGGATTTCTGCGGCATTCGTGTCCGTTGGAAAGGCTTGTTGACCAGTCAGATTTCTGACTGTATTCATGTGACTTTACGTAGCAACTAAACGTAACGTAGATACAAGCAGAGATTTTTGATACAAGGTAAACAAAGTTTGTCCGCTGCTTTTTAATGTATGGCGCGACCATCCGAAGCAGTGCCTCATACTCGCCAACGGACATCCTGAAGTACGTTTTAAAATGGCCATTGTAGCCTACAATTTAAGTTCTTTGAATCAACTTTGAGAACTCTCTGTGATCTTTTCGTTTCTGGAGGATGGGATGTATCCAGTGTCCCCGTCTTTTACTGGTTTTAGTGAGAATATATAAGAAACTCTTCATCGCTGCTACTAGTTGAGTCCATAGCCCCTTTGACAGGTCAGTTTGTTCTGGTTCTCTGTAGCGTGACGTCGTCTTGTTGGCTGTCATTCGAAAATAAATAAATAAATCGTATCGTACTTGCTGTGAAAGGTTTCAGTACATAATAACGCATGCATTTTTTCGTACTCTATTCGCATTATTTGGGAATTTAGCCTAAATACAGTTGTCCCAGAAAATACGTCAATATGCACTGTGACATACATTTCACATCCACGCAATAAAACTGAAGAGATGAGAGGGAGAAAATGCCAGTAAAAATGTATGGTGTTGTACAGTACAGTATATCAAAGCCATCATCACCTTACAATGAGGGGTACATTTAGATTTTCGCACATATTTTCCATCATATGTCAGTTTTTCTTCAATCTCATTTCCATGTTTTTGAATAAAAAGCTATTTTGTCCATAATCCTCTTCATCCTTCAATGTGGTAATCTCTATATGACAGTAACCCAAACAAATGAGCACACAACACAACTTGAAAACAAGTTAGTTTTTCCGTCACAGAGAGAGAGGATGGTCCCTGCACTCGCAGAGCCAGACGGGATGTCTGCGGCACAGTGGTGGCCGCTTCCAGCGAAACCGCCGTGAGAGCGAAACCGCCGTGACACCCGGCTGTCTCCTCTCCTCTCAGGAGTTTCTGGCTCCCGTGGAGAGCGGCGGCGGACCTCTACGCTCCGCCACGCTCAGCTGAGCGTCCCGTTTCCCTGCCGATGATTAAAGGGGAGTCGAAACAGCCGCGCCCCCCCACCCACCCCGGCCACAGCATTTCTGGGAAGGGACGGGTCCCACACAGACCTCACTCAACACGACACAGACCGCGCACTGCATGCTTGGTTAGAGCCAGGGCTGCATTCACAACAGTGTCAGTCAGAATTCACCTCAGGTCTGGACACTCACTAAAAGCTATAGAGACACCAGGGCCATATCTGTAGATTCTGTTTCTGCAAAAATTATGAGACAACTTGCACCTGTTAAATGTGATTAGCAACCTCAAGACGATTGTCACCATAACAATATACTAAGCATTAAGATAGTGTACCTTTGCAGTTGGAGAAAGGACGAGTTTAGGAAGATCAGTACATATGTGGTGTAGGCTGCTGTGGTACCTTGGCTTATAGTGCAGAGGATGATCAGGGTGGACAGGAACCTGGTGTGTAGGCAGGGGCTTTTGAAGAGGGCTGACGCTTTGGTCTTGGCGGAGGCAGGGGCATCGAGAGCGCCCCCCTGTGGGCCGGAGCCACGGTACACCTCCTCCCCCAGCCTGCGCATGGTGGAGGTGAGGGTGAGCTGCTGCAAAGTACAAAAGAAGAACAACAGGCCCATTAAAGAACTGAAGTGCATTAGCGGGGTGAAGAACATGACATAACTATGTGATTTATTTCAGTAAGAGAGCCAGTCCTGGCTAACATTCTCACACCAGCAAGTGCAGAGTTCCCCCAGGAAAATAGTTAGTTTAGGGGGAAGTGCCTCAGAGGGTATATAGCCTAAAACATGACTACACCCGACCTGGTGAAAACATGACTACACCTGACCTGGTGAAAACCTGACTACACCTGACCTGGTGAAAACATGACTATACCATGCCAATTTCTGTTAAATAGTACACATTTACTGAATGGCTCAACAAAAGTCTGAGGTTTTATTGAGTTTGCGGAAGCACTCGTGAATGAAAGTGGAGGCGCAGCGCCTGATATCAATACCTGGGGGAAGCCATGGAGTATAGATGCAACATCACTAAAGCAGCAATGCACATTAACTATGCTAACCTCAGAGCCAATCCTGAATAAAGACATATTACATCCAATACAAGCATAAAACCAGAAAAAATACCATAACCTAAAACCATAGTTTATTGGAATACATGGAACACACACACACACACACACAAACACCTGGGGGCTGCTGTCCAGCTGCTTTAGAGACAGGTAGATGAATTTCAGCAGGGGTATCAGGAGCCCTTTGTCCACCGTCGGGACGAGCTGCAGCTGTTCTGTCAACATGGGCAACACCTGGACCAGAACACACCATGCGGCCAGCACGGGACACCATGGAAACAACAGTGAACACACCATGCGGCCAGCACGTGACACCACGGAAACAACAGTGAACACACCATGCAGCCAGCACGGGACACCATGGAAACAACAGTGAACACACCATGCGGCCAGCACGGGACACCATTGAAACAACAGTGAAAGCACAACAGGAGAGATGAACATACACATTTTAAAATGATTTGGGTTTGCTTTAAGGCTGAATTCAATAAAACCATGGTGCAATTTGGACAAAATTGCCGACTGCAGTGTGTTAGGACAAAGAACATTGAAGTTTATACGCAAGCTAACAAACTGTTTGGATTTTAAAACAGGTAGAAACAATACCCTCTCCAATAATATTTTATCAAAATACACAGTGGGTCAATTGCAGAGTGCACAGCTGGAGTTTAAACCTCAGGTATAATCCAACTGCATTACAACTGGAACAGCTAATCCTTATTTCGCAGATTTGGAGAGCTGTTCCCATTGTAAAGCACTTCTGTGGTCTAGAGGTTTCAACCTGAGGTTTAAACCCCCACCTAATCACTGCAATTCACCCAGTAGGTTTTGCGTTTGGGGCCAAGATTATTTCCACAGGAGCTGTGATGTTAATAAAGTTTTTTTGTGAATTTTCCAGCAGCAGCACGCTAGGCGGAAAAGCCCAGGGTGGAACATGGCCACGCGAGGTTTCCTTCAGGTCCATGTTTCCGACTTTCACCTGGCGCTTGAGCTCACAGGCGTGAAGCGGACAGTGGAAAAATAAACCGCATCAGGCGGAGAGGCGGGCAAGCGCTGTGCGACTCATCTTCCCCCAAACACCCCCCTCCCCCCTCCCACGGCGGAGCTTCCCAGCGCACCTTCGAACACCTCTCCTCTACGGAGCCCGTATGCAGTGGGAGAGCCTGGCCCGGCCCGTCCCCCTGTCCCGAGACCAGGTGGCCGTCTGTGACCCAGTCCAGCAGCAGCACCAGCAGCTTCACCCCACTGGAGCTTACGGAGGCCTGAGGGCAGAGGGGGGGGTCCAAACGATTACACCATTACAATAATAACTTAAAAAATATGAATTTTAACTTCTCAACTTCAGAAACCTGTGAAGTTTAACATTTCTTAAGTTTAAAATCAGCTGACACATACTTAACATTGCTTCAACGCAAGTCAAAAAAATTATTAAAAAAACAAGTATATCGGCACTAATTTGAATCTGGCTGAATAAGCAACATTAGGGTGCCGTAGCTCTCAGGGTTGGTACTGACAGCCAGGTGCTTAGGAGAGGCAGGGTGACATCATCTCTCAGGGGGGAGGAGTCTCGTTTCCATCTCCACCTCTCACCTTCTACACTTTTAACATTAGCTCAGAACACCCAGCATTTTCACCCTTTGGGTAAAACGCAGCAGCCGCCCGGAGTACCTTGCTGGGTTTAGTGGGCAGCGAGGCCTTGTCCTGTTTGGAAGGTTTGGCCTCCAGGGCCTTGGACACCATGTTTTCACGGCCTTTTTGCGCCATCGAGTACTCGTACTTTCTCTGAAAAGGAAACGTCGCGCTTCATTTACAAATCAACAGTAACGCCAGACAACGTTATACCCAGGTGAATACACATGGCGAATGCAGACCTCTAACCTTTGCACATCATACTGTACAACATGAAGTGCTGATTCTCCACGCATTTTACCTTGTGCAGCCAGTCAATATCATAATGCCCTAACAAACTCAAAGGCAGCAATAAATTGCTACATTGGTAAGTGTGCAAACATAAAACTGCTGCAGCAGATTGCACGGGTTCTTTGAGAAAATCACTTTACGTAAAACTCTTCTGTTGTGATGCATTAGGGTAATATCTAGGCATTTGTTTCAGGCCGTTTTCCTCACGGTGAGAGATGTTCATAGCTCATTTGATCTGTTGGCTTTGCTCACCTGCAGGTTCTCCAGACGGGCTTGCACTTTCCTGGACTGGCTCTCCAGCTTTTTGTTCTGTTCGGTGACATCATTCAGCTGCACACAGAACATTCTTTGTTAGCTGAGCAAGTGTTGCGCTTCAGAGAGTGAGAGATTGCAAACGTGTGCCAGAAAAGCGCCCCCTGGTGTTCTAAAGCGATACGGCACTTTGTCAGTGGCCAAGGAGAAAGTTCCAATAGCACAGATTTTATTTTATCACTGCTCATTTTATCGAATGACTTACTGCTTTAAAATGCACACATTGAATCCTAACACACAAATAAATAGATGCAAAAAGTGTGTAAAACCCGATGAGAATAACATATAAACCAAAATTTCTTTGAACTTTTTCAGGTATATTTAGATATGTAAATGGTTACTCTACCAAATTCCAGAACAGAGCACTTGCCTGATTCCTCATGGTGTCATTTAACTCTTTGATGCTGTCAAAACTAGCTTTGATCCTCCGGTTCTCTCTGCTTTTCTCTTTGAGAGCATCACTGAGCTGCTGGATCTCCTGCTGATATTGCTGCAAGAGTAAAGGATCATTAAATACACACATACCTTTTTTTATTTTTATAAATAATTTATATAAGTTACAATGACAGGATCATCAATGCAGCCAATAAGCATAGCAGGTCATTCGGTCCGTTTGCATTTTGTGTGTAATTCTGTTGTTGCGCTGTGCACGTCACAATTTTCCCAGAAGCACTTTCAGAGTTCAGGGAATGATTTAAATTTTTCCCCACACCGGCTCACATGTACGCAGGTTAGTCGAGGGCACTGAAAAACATTATTTGAAATCTCAGTATTGCGACACTACCGAGGAGTCGTGATGTTTAACCTCTGACCTGCTGCAGCCCACGCATGTGACCCTGCACCTCCTCCTCCACGCCTTGGATCTTCAGCAGGGCCTGGCGGGGACGGAGCAGCAGCGCCTCCCTCTGCAGCAGACGCTCCTCGCGCTCCTGCAGCTGCGCAGCCCACCGCTGCTGGTGCATCCGCTCCGTCTGCGCAGCGCATAGAGTCAGGTTCCCCCTGGTCAGACTCAGGACACAAACCTGTGCAGATCTGCATCTGATCAGCTGCGTGAATGTGACGAGGTAACCAGGGGACTTGGAGAGCAGCGACTGCGTCGATCCCACCAAGCAGAACACGACCACTACAGCACCTGGTGCGCTGCAGTCTACAGAATTAATTCACCTTTCGCTCAGATGAGCTACAGGAACAATGAACAATTGGGACCAAGTTACATGACCTAGGGGTGTGGGACTTTAAATATCCTGGGAGTAAAATATAATGCACACTGAATGAGTAAATCTCGGATGGCCCGTGCGGCCGTGTCGATAAGCGGCTCAAGTCGGTCACTTCCAATTAGTGCATTTGTGTGTCACCTACATGCAGTTTTTCATAGATCTGCACCATCTCCTGGTACACCTGGCTGATGTCGCTGGCGGACTGGGAGCTGCCTTGCGGAGAGGGCAGTTTCTGCCTCTTCTCAACGGGGGCCGTGCCATCAGAGCCTGAGACCTTCGCTAGGTAGGAGGGCAGGGTCACATCTGCAATCACACAAAGATCATATAACGACAATGATAACAAGCCTTTTCTTCTGGCCAGAGTCACACTGTGATCTGACGCTCCGTGTGACGGATGCGTCAACAGCAGAAACGGCACCCAGACCCGTCTCTGTGTTTATGTTGTTCTGGGTGTCAGACGTGGATGCGGCTTCCTCTGTGCTCTGTTCATCCTCATCCTCACTGAGAGACGGACTGCGCTCCCAGTCACTCACACGGTCCAGCCTAGGAAAAGCCCCAGCACAAAACATGTACATCCAACTTAAGTGTTTTAATACTGGCAAAGCCGCAAAACCTGCAAAGCGTTTTAATACTGTCAAAGGTGCAAAATCAGCGAAGCAATTTCGTATCATCATTAGAGCAAAAACAGGAATATGTTTAAATACTGTCAATGCAAAATTGTCAAATGCTAAACACGTGAACAATGTCAAAGCTGCAAAACCAGCTTTAACGTTTTAATACTGGGCAGCTGGGAGATACAGATCGCCTGACAACACTTGTCAGGCTCATAAACAATGGTAGTATTGGTAAGGGAGTGAGCAGTTGGGGCCGATCATGACTACCAGCGTGCATCACGGGAGCCTACCTCTCAGGAACATTTGTGACCGCTTGAAACAGCTCCTGTAAGGCTTTGTCGTAGCGTTTCCTGTGATGGTCTATGGAACCATACAGTGGAGACTCCACTGTTCTTGGAATTCTGACCTCTAGAGGAACGTATACAAAGAGAACATTACTTTAGTAAGTTAGTAGAACTGCATAGTATCAATTCTTCAGTTTTGAAGCAAGATATAATCATCCATTCATACTGTCAAACATTAGACGTGTCCCATAAATTAGATCATATAAATATTTTGAGGTAACGTATTCACTTTCTCTTCATAGACCGCAATGTCAAACTAATCAGAAAGCTAGAAATGGCCGTTTGCACAGCATTCCACCAAATCATGCTAACCACTTGCAGAATCAGCCGGCTAATTAATCACATTTTAATTTCAAATTAAACCAATATACTGAGTGCTGTCTTTAAAGTCACTTTTATTACTCACCATAACATTCCGTGTTGTCAAGTGGATCACTTTCTCCTGATCGATTTATGTTCTCTTTGGACACCTACGAAATTGACTTCTCATTTAACGTTAACAGCAACAGCTACCATCATTAGCTATAAGTTAACTGTATTTAATGAGTCAACATTTACTCACGTATTTAGTTCATATATAACGTTAGTTAATGGACGTACGTAGCAAAAAAATAAAAAGTTAACGTTAGCTAATGTTACAGCCACGTAACAAACAGTTTAGCCTTTGCGCTAACGTTAGCTAATGTTACAGCCACGTAACAAACAGTTTAGCCTTTGCGCTAACGTTAGCCAGCTAGCTAACATTACTTGCATTTCCAGAGAAGCGACCAGGTAGCGAGCCCTCCTATTCAACGGTCATGAGCTGACAACATACAATGAAAGTGCTACTACAGAATAAATACGTTTGCTTACAATCTAAAAAAAGCTAACATTAGCTGGCATATTGTGTTTAGCTAGTCTCTGCCACTGTTCGGAACCAACTTTCACCTGAGTGTTTTCTTGTAACTAACCAACGTTAGCTAGCTAACATGTTTAGCTTTTGGCAGAAAAGTTAGCTAACGTTAGGTGTTCACTTTCATAGCACGACAGTTTACCAGATTTCTCCTGTTCAGGTATTTCTTCTTTAACCTTTCCACTGTAAAGTCTACACAGGTCTCTGACGACTCGTTACTCATCTTGCAGTGTAATATAGCTAGCGGACAAAATAACCAAACTGCAGTCCCTCTCGGAACGATTTTAAATTTCGTGCAGCTCAGACAACCCGGAAGAAATAACTCACGGCACTCTGGACGCATTGCCAAATACTTCCGAGAAAAAAGAACCGACTGGGATGGATCACCAAAGAGTGAAAAACGACTTTGGTTTCCAATTTAGGACTTGTAAAAGTGTAGATCATGTGCAGATCCACATGATCTACAGCATATCTGGCAGCAGTGATGGTTTGAGGCTCGTTTGAGGCTCGTTTGATACCTCAGACCCTTGGAGGCTTACAGCCATTTAGCCAACCGTGTGATCCACTGTTCCAGCGTAATTTACAACTTAATCTAGACCCTCCACCCCCAATTCCCATAGATATCCATTCAAATGCAGAGATGTTATAGTATCGCTTGTAAGAGTACCAGGAAATAAGTGTCTCTTCCTGTTGTTGGGTCACAGACATCAGGAAGTCATGACATGCAAAGGATATGCAAACAAATATTAAATATGATAACTAAGTTTGTTAATTTGTCCAATTACTTTTCATCCCCTAAAATGTATAAAAGGGTGACAATTGCTACACAGTTCACCCAAAATGGATGTAAAAACCCTCAAATTAAAGCTGAAAGTCTGACTTTAACCTCATAGTCACTGTTCCATTTCAAATCCAATGTTCTGGAGAAGAGCCAAAACAAAAAATATTGTATCACTGCACGAATACTTTCCGTCCCCACTGTGCATATAGCTGTCGTTGTATAAGACACACTTCATTTCTACTTAATCCATCATTCATTTAGAGGACCCTTACTGAAAGTCAAATACACTCTACCCTTACATTTTCCTAATGTATGGTTTAAACATGACAAAGAAAACCAATAACCATGACATCAGTAGCATCCACTGCAAAGATTTGTACAAATATAATTTATTTCCACCTCAAGGTTATTTCTGCAACTTCAATTACACCTTTCTGAAGAAGTGAAAATTAAGAGCTTATTAAGTGTACAATTACTTGGAAATTGAGGGAATTTAATGATTCCACTGTAAACTATTCTGCAACATCATGAACACGATGAGACATTCCTAGAAGTTCAGAAAGGACTGCATCCGTGCAGCTGCTCTTTTAAAACAGGTTGTATGAAGTGAAATCAAGATTTTAGAGTGCTTTCCCATAAACCCCATGTTGTTGTCACTAAAAAACATCTTTCCTGACACAAAATTCAATTTCCAAGCACAAACATTTAACCCACATCCCCCACAATGTATGCAACAACTTTACAGTACCACAATCCAAGCATTGTATTCTTAATAAATGTTTGAACAGACATTTATCTTTCATAGTTAATTTCTATTAAGACTTAATTATTGGGTTTTTGTGTTTTTTTCCCCCCATATGAAAAAAATGGTTAGGGAATTTACAAATGATTCGGCGCCAGCTTTAACTTACATATAAAACATAAAAAAGTAAGCCATGTACATATTACACACAAATACATCTTCAGAAATACACAAGGATTTACAAGTTTTGAATTAAGTAGCAAGTGCAACATTTATTTGAAGAGACTACTGCAGCTGTCCACAATCAGTTACGACTACCTTCTTACTCGGTCTGCCGGTTTTTGTGCCGAGCTCTCCCATCTGTTTAACAACGTCTATGCCGTCTTTGACAAAGCCAAAGGCGACGTGCTTGAAATCTAGGTGCTCCGCCTTCTTCAGGGTGATGAAGAACTGGGAATTGTTGGTGTCGCGGCCGCGGTTTGCCATGGATAGCAAGCCCGGGCCTGTGTGCTTCACGTCAAAGTTCTCATCCTCAAACTTATCCCCAAAGATGGACCGTCCTCCTGTCCCATCCTGCTTGGTGATGTCTCCACCCTGGCAGTGGGAAAGGACAAAAACCATGAATTAAGTGCCTAAATTCCAAGACTATATTAAAAATAAGTTTGTTCCAGTGTTCGGTTTTTCTGAACACAAACACACAAGAAATAATGATAATATGTGTGTGTGTATGTACTTATGTACGTACATACAAATATACATTTAAATAAAGCATATTCAACACAGGAAGTAATATCTGCAGTGCTGTCCACCTGACACATGAAGTTTGGGACGATGCGGTGGAAGATTGAGTTGCGGAAGCCGAATCCTCGCTCCCCCGTGCACAGGGCCCGGAAGTTCTCGGCGGTCTTGGGCACGATGTGGTAGAAGAGTTCTATGGAGATCTTTCCCAGCGGTTCTCCGTCGGCAGCAACACAGAAGTACACCACGGGGTTCCCCTCCCTGGAGTGCTCCATGGCCCGAGACAGCTGGCTGGCATCAGTCTGGGACATGCGGCTCAGGCATTCCTCAAACTTCCTCTTGAAGCAGTCCGCCAGTTCCGCAGTCTTGAACTTAGCAGCCAGCTGCTCAACCTTCGCGTCTCCCTCTGCGGGGGAGGGGGGAAATAAATATCATAAATAAATAAGAAAAAAGGCAACACATTTTATCACCACATTCTTATGTCTAAGTAGTTTGATTATGGTCATTTTCACCCTTCAGCAAGCTGTTTAACCTAGAGCAAGATGCTTAAGCGTTGCCCTGGTTCAGGGGCGCCCGCAGGATTTCTTCCCGGGGTACGCAACAGAGGAGGCCAAGCCATAGGCTACATGAAAACAAAGCCACTACTTAGGACTAACGTTACAACGTAATTTACCGATATATTTTGCACTCATAGGGTCGCATATTATAAGAAGTTCTAAAGTCGGATCTTTCATCAGCAAAACCGGAGAGACTTACTTCACAATAGAATTGAAATGTTGCGCGCAAAAAGATGTTACGTGACTTACAGTAGCCTGATCTTTCATCAGGAAAACCGGAGAGGCCTCACAATAGAATGGAAATGTTGCGCGCAACAAGCTGTTACCCGACTTACAGCACAGTTAATGTTAACACAATGAAAACACTTCTGACAAGTCAATGTAACTATCGAACATGCTCAACAAAATGTATTCACTGCTTAAATTTCTAATAAAATATCACTGAATGCTCACCAATTGTGTGTGTGTGTGTGTGTGTGTGTGTGTGTGTGTGTGTGTGTGTGTGTGTGTGTGTGTGTGTGTGTGTGTGTGAGAGAGAGAGAGAGAGAGAGAGAGAGAGAGAGAGAGAGAGAGAGAGAGAGAGAGAACACGCCACTGCAAATAAAACATGTTGCCTCAATCACTGCATAAAAATAAATAGCATCTTACCCTTAAGCCCTATTCGGACGGGATAAGTTTTACAGGGGGAGGTGGGGTAATGTAATAATTACTGGAAGAGCTCCGCTATTTTAGTTCCCATGTCTAACTTTTACGGACTGCGCGCTCCCGCACCAGTAAAGATTCCGGAGTCTTTTACCTACTGTTAAATGTCCTGTAAAAATTACCCCAGGTTAAAGCTACCCGTGCGAATTGACATGTCCGGTCAAATTCTGTTATTTCCTGTGATAAATTAGTTTTCCCCAGTCTTTTCTACTGGTTTTTCACGTAAGCACTCGAGGACGCCTTTGGTTGTGCTCTCTTCGGTCCAACTATTGACCGACCTCTAAATTAATGTAACGTTACATTAAATAAGAAGACAGAGAGCAAAAAAAAAAAAACAGGCTAAAAAGTAGGCTACAGTGGGGCAACGCTTGTGGCCGCTTTAGGTAAGCTATTGTAGCCTAGCTATAGCCTTACATACATGTTATGGCCTAACACTGTTTCTTTTCAAGCTAACGTTAATAAAGAGGTGTACCGTGTAATTAGGGTTGCCAACCGTCCCTTGAAATAAGGGATCGTCCCTTATTTGGACAATAAAAGACCCGTCCCTTATTGAACTGATAAGGGATCGTCCCTTATTTCAAGGGACGGTTGGCAACCCTACGTGTAATTGCAGGATTCCTCACGCTTTTTGTGGACATGTTTGTCATGCCAACATTGTCTCCACGTAGTTTTTTTTTTTTGGCGGCTCAGTTTGCAGTGAAGATAGGATGTGTAACGTTGTATGACTCGTGGGGAACATTTTCGGTGTGACAACATAGAGTAGACACTCCCATCTCTGTAATTCTAGACGCTGCTTACGGAGATAGCTACTTTATCCCATCCGAATCGGCCATTAACATTACAGACGTCCTGTGGTAATAATTACTTTACAGACATTGTCCTGAAAACGTATCCCGTCCGAATAGGGCTTTAGAATGTGAGATTGACCCTTCTTGTCCCGGTTGCGTCAAATTCCCTAAGCACCCGCTCTGTGTCGATTTCAAAGTCATTGTGAATGTTCATAATCGCCAATCGCGTCTGTCATGCTGTTCCGTAGGTAGGTTTTCAGACGTCTCAAACAGCTGAGCGCTCGACCGAAGCAGTAGACACAGGCATCGTAAGAAGGACTTTCAGTATGCTATGAAGTATTCGTTTAAGTTAGTTATCTTGACTGATAAGATAACTGATTACTGATAAGTAAAAAGGTGATCCTCCAATCACTTTCAACTGTGTCTTCCAATCACTTTCAAATGTTTGAAATATGCAAAACTAGGAAAATACAATAACCAGGCAATACAACGAAGACAATAAGCAAATATCATTCCTCAACATCGTAGAAACAGAGACGCAGAGACTTTGACAATTCACGTCAGTTTTAATGGAAATACTAATTTTGCTGTTGTTGCTAAGGTACGCAGACTGCGTACTCTGCGTACAGCTGGGGGCGCCACTGCCCTGGTTCAAGGTTGTGCATAACAGACGTGCGATCAACAAGGTAAACCTTAGCTAATGTTAGCCAACTGGCTGAAAAGGTAGTGTGCAGAAAACAAAGGCGAAGAGGGAAGCAGGAAGTTGATAATCATTCAGCTGTTGTAAAACAAATCTAAAAACAATCCGCTGGTAATCCCTGGTGAACATCGCACTCCCTTTTGCCATCTTGTCCACCTTAACCAAATCAACAACATCACTGAACTGAATAGAACCTTCTATTTGAAGTCACTCAACAGTGACTGTTACAAGGGAACAGTTTGCCACACTCATTAATCCTTGCTGAATGCATGTCTGGTTTAAGTGTTTGAACGTAATGGCAGCGGTGTTCTGTACCAGCGTAGTCTGTGGCGGTCCAGACCAGGGCATTGGCGGAGGTGTCCATGGGCTTGAGCTCCATGCCCTGGGTGATGGTGTGGTTGGCGCAGACTTTGAACACCTGGTCACGCCTCATGAGCACACGGTAGAACCTCTTTTGGGGGTGATAGAGGATCTTGATGTCCCCCACCCCGCGCTCTTTCCACTGGTTCGTGTCGCGGTCCCACCGGTACAGCTTGGTCCGCTCTTTAAACAGGATCTCCTCATCCTCCTCTCCAGACCTGGTCTCCACCTGATGAGCGCAAGTAATGTAGTTCTTTATTGAAGGGGTTTCTTCACATTCACTCACTTATACAGTGCAGTAAATGGTACAGGTCGTTGACGGGGGGGTTTTACTTTAGCTTTCCTGAGTTACCGTAACCTAAACAAATCCATTCTTCCGTGCGTGGCCGCAAATTACCGCAAATTGCCGCAAATGAAAACACTATTTTATATTTTCAGGCGGGGCGGCAAGCTCCGTAAGCGGGCCAAATGCATGGTGGGGGAAACACTGCCCTCCTTTCATTTTTCCAATGTTTACTGGAGTACACACAGATTCTTAATCACTTCGGAAACAAAATTGTAATCGAAAATCTGAATTTTCTTTAGTCTAATGAAAACAAGGTGCAACCAATATACAAAAATGAATAAACTGCTCATATAACTGGTGCGTCACCCCCCCCCCCCCCCCAAAACCTAATAAAACATTTTTCAAACAAGTCTGTAGCCTCACTTCACTAAAGCCTGAAAATTATAGGAATGAGACGGATAGCTGTGGGGTGCTTATTCACTTATTCCCGTCCTCGTGTTCTGGGTTTGAAGTAAAGTCGGACAAACTACTTAAAGGCCATGCCTTTAAGCGGGTGTGCTGTTGTAAAATGGGCTTCAGAGGGAAATCTCAAGTAATCGTCAGGACAAATCTGCTCGTCATCGTGTAGAGAAAATAGTAAAATGTCCTACCCCTAGTAGCAACCCCAATCAAATACAGCCAACAAAAACGAAAACACACAGGATTTGGAAATGCATTTCAACAAAGCTTGAGTGAACACTGAAGACTCTACCTCTGGGAGTGAGACAATAGGCTCGAAGTGAATGTCAGTGTTGCTTGCAGCCTCTTCATCTTCGCTGCCCTCTTCATCCCCTTCATTTCTGGTCACAGGAGCCGCCCCGAACACAGTGGCCCCCGCACTTGCCCAGGAGAGGTCGGCATCTAGAGTGGAAAGAGGCAAGCGAGAGAGGAGAAAAAATTTAAATGCGCTTGAACAGAAGACATGAGTGGGAGGCAGATACTTTATATACAGCTTGAGCAAGCAGACCGAATCACGCCCTGCCTGGCAAAGCCATAGCTAATTATGTGTTGACCAACTTGACCTGCAGGTTGGACATTCAGCATTAGCACAGCCTGGATTCAATACCCAACCATGGGGGCCCATCAAAAAACTGAAACTGTGAATTAACAGGATGAGCCATCCAACAGCCCCCGGAGTTGCCACTTTGATAGAACGTTAGAAATATCTTTGTGGAAGTTAAATTGGCTAAAACTGCACTTCACCCCCACTAATTGTTATAAACCATTTGCCTTTTAAAAATGAGCAAGATCAGCAAATCTGTACACAATGTTGGAGCATATGTACCTTGCTTCCCAAAAACATAGTCGCTGGTGTTGTTAGCCAGGTCTGCGAACGAGAATCCCCCCAGGCTGCCAAAACCACTGGAACCAAATGTAGCGGGAGGTTCTATGGGAGAAACAATGCACGCATTATGAAAACAGCACCAGCTGCAGACAACACTCAGATTCAATAAACACGTCTGGATCATAATTTTTTTTCTCCGGCGTCACTCTGGACATTGTCCGTTGACGGGAAGGGTGTGCCAGAGCTTTGTACCTTGGCTAGTAGAATCGGGCTCAGGCTCTGGGCCCTTTTTAGTGGACAGGTCAATGGGGGCGCCGTCCTGGGCAGGAGGGGTAGTGCTAGGAGTGGCTTCGCTGGAAGAATCAGGTTGGGGTGTGGCCTGTTCCTCTGCTACTGGGGCGTCGCTACTGCTGGAGACGATAGGATGGGCATCATCGCTCTCTTCTGTCCTCTTCTGCTGCAGCTCCTGAGAGAAAGGAAAATGCTACATTTATAAAACATCACCTCACATTTAACCTTTAAAACGGTAAATGTACTGAGAAGCAATCACCAGGGCAGAGGTTTACACAAAATTATTATATGGCTCCCTTTTCATTCAATGCTTTCTACAAATTGGCACTCTAAAAATGGCCAGATAAAGCACAACTGAACTTTGGTAGAACTTTGTGTTGTGTAGTTACCTGGCCATGATATGAGTCCAAATGGTGGCGAAATATGTTCATTAGTGCTCCCCTGGGGTGATAATCCAGAACAGGGTATTTGTCGCTCTCCATTCACTTCTATAGCACAGCTAAAATGGTCTCAAAATTACACGTATACTGAACGCGAACCAAGCTGATTCTGTCAATACATTACAAACAAAAACCAGTCCTCTTACGTATTTTTTTCAGTGTAATAAAAATTATTTATAAAAGTACCATTTTCTTCAATGTTGTTAGCAAGCTACCAGAAAAAGACTAACAAAATGTCGCAGGTCGGTTTGTTTACCATAGATATATACTACCAGGAGCGCTTGCTTCTGTGGAAATTTGGACCAATGAGTGGGTTCTGACGCATCGGCACATTAAAGCCGTGTCTGGTGCAAGAATTACCTACCGGATCTACATTCCAAATAAAATACGAAAAAGCCAGGAAAGGGCCATTTCATTTTCTAAAGAAAATACGAGGACTGGTTATTGCTTGTATTGACAGAATCCGCTTTGTTCGCATTCGTATACATGCTATTTATACATGTCATTTTGAGACCGTTTTAGCTGCCCTATGGAAGTGAATGGAGAGCGACAAATACCCTATTCTGGATCATCACCCCAGAGGAGCACAGAGCAACTAACGAACATATTTCCCCACCATTTGGACTCATATCATGGCCAGGTAACTACACAACCCAAAGTTCTATTGTGCTTTAAAGTTAACAGGTTCTTTTTTTTCGTTTGAGAAAGTGAATTGTTCCGAAATGTAAAATAAATAAAATTAAAAATACTGAAAATGGCACATTTTTTTGTTATGGAATACTCCACTCCAGATCTCACCAGATCTTCCTGCACTTTTCTGAGCTCGGTTTGGAAGTCATCCGGCTCGTCCTTGTCGGCCTCGCCGCTTCCTGCTCCGCAGAAGAAGGTGGGGGGCAGCTGAAGGCGCGCGGCTCTCTCCTCCTCCTCCGGCGTGGGCTTTTTCTCCCACACTATCACACACTCCTCATCCCTCTCTCCCGCAGGGGGCTGAGCAGGTGCTGTGGACAGGTGTAACAGACAAATTAATGGTAAATTTAACAAATAAGAGTAAATCAGGCTGGCCCAAGGCCTGAAAGCTCTTCCGGACAACAAACTAAGAGCTTCACCTATTGTGAAGAATGTGTGCATGTGTATCATGTTGAAAGACCCTGAACAAGGGGTCATCTTACGAGTAAGCGAAACGCTAAATGTTCCTCATGTAATCCCGCTATGTTAGCTAGCTATGTATTAAAGTGTGGCTCACCAAGTCCAGTCAGGTAAAGTAACATTAAGCCCATTTCACACCAAACAACATCCAACTTGTTTTCAATTTGACAGGTCTTGAAAATCTGTCCCTGCCCAAAGGTCACTCGTCACAAAAGAAACTTACACCATTGAACCATCAGCAAATTACCAGCATTGGTGGCATTCACAGAGCACAGAGTCCAAGCTCAGTGCCACCTTTACAGCTCTCAAGTGTGGTGTATAATACACTGCCCGGCCAAAAAAAAAGTCGCACACTCTAATATTTTGTTGGACCGCCTTTAGCTTTGATTATGGCGCGCATTCGTCGTGGCATTGTTTCGACAACCTTATGCAACGTTACAACATTTATTTCCGTCCAGACTTGCATTAATTTTTGGCCGAGATCTTGTATTAACGACGGGAGAGTCGAACCACTCCGTGAAGTCTCCTCCAGCACATCCCAAAGACTTTCAATGGGGTTAAGGTCAGGACTCTGGTGGCCAATTCATGTGTGGAAAATGATTCCTCATGCTCCCTGAACCACTCTTTCACAATTTGAGCCCGATGAATCTTGGCATTGTCGTCCTGGAATATGCCCATTGATGGGATAACCTGGCCATTCAGTACATTCAGGTACTCAGCTGACTTAATTTTATTGCTGCATAATGTTGCTGAGCCTAGACCTGACCAATTGAAGCAACCCCAGATCATAACACTGCCTCCAGAGGCTTGTACAGTGGGCACTATGCATGACTGGTGCAACTGCGACTTTTTTTTTGGCCAGGCAGTGTATATGGAAGCATATCCGTGCCAAAATTCAAATGAAAATGCAAATCGGCATTCGATGTGCGCAAAAACCATGACATAGTTCAAATGAAAATGCAAAAAGCCACTTTGCCTTTTCATTTTCAAGTTAATGTACGCACTTTATCTGACAATTTGAAAACGTAAATCCATTTCACATTTTTCTTGCCCCTGCCAGAATTTAAATGAAAATTAAAAACCACATTTGCATTAGCAGTTTCTTATTGTAATCGCATGATCCATGACAAAAAGGAAATGATAATTCAATTCACCACTGAACATATAATTTTCATGCTTTGCGGCACAAGTGAGACATAATTCAAATGCAATGGCATTGCATCCGTTTACATTATAATTTCCCGCGTGGTCACGCAAAAACCCTGCCAACAATCTGAACTGAACATGCAACCTGTAAAAGCATGCCCATCAAGGCGGGGCCTCAAAGGGGCTACAGATTTTTTAAAAATGGACATTAACACAATTTTTTTAAATTATATTTTTATTTTATTATTATCATTGTAGCCTACAAAACAATCCACTGTCTTTGGTAGGCTAGTAGGTAGGCTATTTGCACAGCCTCTGAAGCTTTTCCGAGCTCAATGCGGCGGTTAGTATCTATGACGCTGATTTTACTGTTGTAGCCTAGCCTACTACACAAGACATTTTAATTGTTTAATTTAAATAGGCTAGGCTACGTGAGAGAGAACATAAAAAACTGGTCTTTTTAGAGGGTATGCGAACACAGTGAGTTCCGACAGTAGCCTATCTACACACAGCTGTAAAATAAAAAAATAATAATCCATGTCTGTATTGGTTTGGCACAGTGCCATTATGCTCAGTCTTTTAAGAGCATAGGCTACAGAATCATTTAAATTTAAATAGGTCTACCACTCAGACAAAATGTGAGACATAAGCACTTATTTTCTTGATAGCCTGCTCATTTTATTTTGGTGACATGGAATATAGGCTAAGCAATAGCCCAATGGTTTATCACACAGCCCTGTCTATGGCAAACCGGTGAACGGAAATCTATTGCCTCTTATGACAAGTCCTCCCTGCTGTTAAGGTTAAGTTAGTAAACAACTGGTTGGCTAGGCTCATCGTAGTGTTTAGGCTGCCTCGTTTACTTTCTAGTTTTTAGGATTTAGCCTATAATCCCCAAACACAGAGAACTAGGAAATGTCGCTATCAGTATCTAGCCAGGTAACTTCCTGACGACCGAAATCACAGAAAACCACTGAAATTGAACCATAGGTTCACAGGTTTGACGGTCCCCTGTAAGGCCCCTTTCTTCGATGCTTACCTTGATGGGCATGCTTTGACAGTTTGCATGTTCAGCTCGGATTGTTGGGAGGGTTTTTGCACGACCACACGGAAATGATAATGTAGACGGATGCAATGCCATTGCATTTGAGTTATGTGCCACAAAGCATGAAAACGATATGTTAAAAATAATTGAATTATCATTTCCTTTTTGTCATGGATCATGCGATTACAATAAGAAATTGCCAATGCAAATGTGGTTTTTAATTTTCAAAAAAGGGTTGTGTCGTCGAGGGCGAGAAAAAATAAATGTGAAATGGATTTGCATTAACATTTTAAAATTGTCAGATAAAGTGCATACATTAACTTGAAAATGAAAACGCAAAGTGGCCTTTTGCATTTTCATTTGAAATATGTCATGGTTTTTGCGCACATCGAATGTACACTAAATGCAATCGCCGATTTGCATTTTCATTTGAATTTTGGCGCGGATATGCTTCCATAATAATATACATCCATGTGGAAAGTAAATCTCAAAACAAATTGCCTTTTCATTTAATTTTCCACATCATTGCTTTCTTTAAACCCCTGGGAACACACTTGAAGGGTTATAGTGTTCAGTGTCTGCACCGCCTAACATACTAACATATTATTATGCCAACACAGCACCAAAGTTAATTTAAGCAAGAGGTAAACGACTGTTTACTGACTAATGGCTTTTGAAGGGTTCTGCGGACTTTGTGCTGCAGCCGGGGAGGTTAAACCATCTGTGGCATGGCCAATGTGAGGAGGAAGACCTGTTCGCTCTCTGGTGGTCTCCTCCAACACAGCTACTGCAGCCAGACAGCAAGGGGTCTCGTACAGAGTAGTCTCTCTGGATGATACAGGCGTAAGCGCAGTCATAGTTTCCTGGGCATTTATGGCCTGTTCAAAGATTTCTCTGAAGGCGTTAGCCACCTCCCGCAGCTTAAAGCGGACTGCAAGCTGCTCAACTTTCCCTACACCTTCTGTAAAGTCAAAGGCACTCCAGATCCAAGCTTTCTCCGACCCTTTCATGGGTTCCAGCTTCATGTTGGGGGTGATCCAGTGATTAGCACAGAGCTTGAGCACCTGGTCCCGCCTCATGACAAGCCGCACCCGCTTGGTGTCATCGTTCTGCAGTATCTTGATGTCACCGATGCCCCTCTCCTTCCACTGAATCAGTTCTTTATCGTAACGGTACAGTTTGGCTTTGTGGCTGAACACTACTTGCTCATTTTCCTCACCGGTCGATATTTCCACTAAGTCAGGCAATGGCACAACGGCCTGAATGTACTGACCGTCCCTCTCCTCTTCCTGGGTTGTTTCCGATTCGTCATCTGTGCCAACAGAAACTCGGCTTTGGTTTAGTTTTGCTGGAGATTTAGATGGGCTGGTGAAAGGTTTAAAGCTGAAGCTGAAGCCAGAAGTGGATTCTCCAAAGCGAAACAAATTCTTTCGAACTTCTGGACTACTAGCTAATGGGGAAGCATACACAGAGGTATCTGCAGTGTCATCCAAGGTGTCTTCTTGCAAGTCATAGTTGTCCCACTCAAGGGTAATACCAGCAGAGTGGGGTTTAATAAACAAGCCAGAAGTGGCGTGAGCAGTTGTGTCTCTGGCTTGGCTGTCCTGCTCCTTAACCTTTGTTTTGTCATCAGTCAAGAAGGATTTAAGGTCCTTTAAGCCAGTCTTCATCTCCTCCGCTTTCTGAATGAGGTGTGCAGTTCTTCCGGTGTCAACCAGCTTGTGAGGGGTCTGCAAGGGTATATCCAAGAGGAGCCTCTGACATTCCTCAAATTTCTGTTTGAATTCTTCTGCCAATTCTGGTGTTTTAAATTTAGCAGCAAGCTGTTCCAATTTAACATCTCCATCTGAAAAATCATTAGCGAGCCACATCCAAGCTCTATCAGATCCAGAAAGGGGATTGAGGTTCATAGTTGTGGTGATCAAGTGGTTAGCACACACCTTCAAAACCTGTTCTCTCCTCATCAGCACTCTCAACTTTCCGTTTTCACTGTTCTTCAGGAACTTGAGATTTCCAACACCCCTTTCTTTCCACTGGCCAATATCTGCATCAAATCTGAAGAGCTTGACTCGTTGTGAATACAGAACATCCTCATCCTCCTCCCCTGTCACAAGCTCCACCTTCTCAGGCATTTGAACAACTGGTTTAAACTGGATGTAATAATTATCCTCCGTTTTGTACATATCTTCATCTGCCTGGTCTTGAGAGGTGTCTGGTTTTTGGCTAGTCTGGAGTGAGGCAAAGAGCTGCTCACCGGCTTGCGAGAAGCCTTTGAATTTGGGATCTTTTGTCCAAACTGGAAGTCACCCTGTGAGGAATTAGCCAGGTCTGCAAAAGTGAAAGTGCCGGGTTTTCCAGAAAAGAGAGGGTTTTCATCCTGCTCAGTGCTCTCCACTAACGAGCCTGCATCCAAGGCTGCGTTTTTTCCCTTCTTCTCTGTGCTGCTCTGCAATGTTTTTCAGGAACAGGGATGCCGACCCTCCATCAGGTTGGCTCACAGCTGGCGCCGTTAGCTTCACAGGTTCCTGAGTGCCAAACTTAAACCCGCCGGCAGGAACTGGCATCGAGAAAGAGAAGCCTCCACTACTGGAAGGCTTAGTCTCGACTTCTGATGCAGGGAGTTCAAACTTGAACAATGCTGAGGAGCTTTTATCTTCACCCTGGCCAAATTTGAATGTGCTGCTGGTGTTAAAATTGGCTTTAAACCCTGTGGCTGCAGGCACATTTGATGCATTCTGGCTCCCAAAACTGAAGCAGAAGGCAGAGCTTGATGATGGTGCTGCATGTGTTGTACTTTTACCTTTTGCATTAGGATTTGGCGTCTGGCAGGAGACACAAACACTTGAGGAGCCATCATTTCGAACCAGACAGGTATCGCAATCCCACTGCCCCTCTTTCATTCCAAATATAGCCGCTAACTCACCCTGAGAGGGCATCTGGATTTTCCCAGGAGTCTTGCAAGAAACACATTTTGTGGCAGAGGGATCATTTCTCATTGAACAGGTATCACAGTCCCATTCCCCTTCCTTTTTGGCAAACTGACTACCAAAGCCAGCACCAAATGAACCTGTGGAGGGTTTATTTACTGCTGGACCCTCAATTACAGATTTACTTGATGGGTTTAGAGTCTGACATGAGACACAATGACTTGCAGATGCCTCATTTCGTACTGCACACACATCGCAGTCCCATTGGCCAGGCTTCTTTTCAAACTGAGCACCAAATCCTGTAGGTTTTTCCTGCAGAGCGCCGAATCCTGTAGGTTTTTCCTGTAGTGCGCCAAATCCTGTAGGTTTTTCCTGTAGAGTGCCAAATCCTGGAGTCCGACATGAGACACAATGACTTGCAGATGCCTCATTTCGTACTGCACACACATTGCAGTCCCATTGGCCAGGCTTCTTTTCAAACTGAGCAACAAATCCTGTAGATTTTTCCTGCAGAGCGCCAAATCCTGTAGGTTTTTCCTGCAGACCGCCAAAATCCTGTAGGTTTTTCCTGTAGAGTGCCAAATCCTGGAGTCTGACATGAGACACAATGACTTGCAGATGCCTCATTTCGTACTGCACACACATTGCAGTCCCATTGGCCAGGCTTCTTTTGAAACTGAGCACCAAATCCTGTAGGTTTTTTCTGCAGAGTGCCAAATCCTGTAGGTTTTTCCTGTAGTGCGCCAAATCCTGGAGTCTGACATGAGACACAATGACTTGCAGATGCCTCATTTCGTACTGCCACACACATTGCAGTCCCATTGGCCAGGCTTCTTTTCAAACTGAGCAACAAATCCTGTAGATTTTTCCTGTAGAGCTCCAAATCCTGTAGGTTTTCCCTGTAGAGTGCCAAATCCTGTAGGTTTTCCCTGTAGAGTGCCAAATCCTGTAGGTTTTCCCTGTAGAGTGCCAAATCTTGTAGGTTTTCCCTGTAGAGTGCCAAATCCTGTAGGTTTTCCCTGTAGAGTGCCAAATCTTGTAGGTTTTTCCTGTAGTGCGCCAAATCCTGGAGTCTGACATGAGACACAATGACTTGCAGATGCCTCATTTCTTACTGCACACACATCGCAGTCCCATTGGCCAGGTTTCTTTTGAAACTGAGCACCAAATCCTGTAGGTTTTTCCTGTAGAGTGCGAAATCCTGTAGGTTTTTCAATGAACTTGAAGGCAGAAGCCGGTGTGGACTGGGCGACAACTCCTGCCCCGAAGCTGGGTACCTTTGGGGGCTCAACAGGAATCTGTTGGCCGAAGCTGATTTTCCCGAACTCTACAGGCTTGGCCTCGCTGCTCTTCGGTGGTTGGACAGGGACCACGGTGGGTTGGGTAAAATAGCCAGGCTCAGGCAGAAGGAGGTTGGTAGAGGGTTGAGGAACACTGTGGCTGTAGTACTCCTCACTGTACGGGGAGAGCAGGCCAGTTGCTGGTGACTCGAAGCGCAGGGGAGCACCATAAACCGGGTCTTGGGGGTACATGCATCCCGGGTTTGTCTGCAGGGGTGGTGTGTGCGTAGGCTGCTGGTAGGCATACATATGCTGCTGTGGGGGAGACGGTTCATCCCATAAACTGTCTAAAAATAAAAGAAAATTAATAAATAAAAACTAATAAATAAATATAAATAGCCCATTATAGGCTGTGCTAACACGAGACCGACGTCTGGAAGACATTTGAGGTTTGCTTACCAACAGCTTAAATTAGCATCTTAAATAGAAAGGAATAGCTTAAATGGTAAGAAAATGCATACCTTTGTTGGGGTGACATTTGCAGTTGTGCGAAGAAGATACTGAGAGTTGTAAGCAGGTGACGGGTTGTAATACACAGGTCCTGAGGGTCCTGTAGGTCCTGTAGTAGCCACTGACATGAGATAAAAAAATTGTCACTAGTACAAAAGATTTTTTTTTTCCTCCAAAAAAGGTTGTGCACAGAAAACATCTCAGAAGGACATTGACATCCACCCCACCCCACCCCGACATTGACAACAAATAGGCATCATCTAACCTGTGAGCGGTGCTCCATGGAAGCTCTGGGCTGCTGGAAACGGCTCCTGCAGGCTCTCAGCTGCATACCCCTCACCGTACATCCTGTGTTGGGGGGAGGCTGTGGCCCCAGAAGACTTGTGCCTCAGGTCATGGACCTCATTCTGTACGCACATAAAGAGCATGCAAGCAACATCCTTGCAGTTAAATCCTTTGCGTAGAAGGTGACGCCGGCGGAACCTTTTTGCTCAACTGAGACACAATGACTTGCAGATGCCTCATTTCTTTGCTACTGCAGCCAAACTATTATTGGAAATCACAAACTCTGTGTTTGAAATTTATTGGTAGACGTTTTGTGACGATTTCTGCCGAATAGGGAGTTTCTAAGTATCATTATTTCCCCGTAGCAAGTCCATTTAACAAGCATCCCCCCACCTAGTCTATACCTACCCATGCGTGACATAGTGGACAATAGCGTCTATGTTTGAGTTCATAAATATATTTATTCATCATATAAAATTAGAATAACGTCATAGCAACGTCAACACAATAATAGCCTGATCGTATGCCAGAAAAGCCATGAAAAGCCCTGCTCACTCAAATGCAAAATAAACTGAAAGTACTATCTCATTCTACCATGTATTCTACTAGCAATATATGCTACTAAATATGAAATAAATATACAATCCTACCATTGGTTTTACACATCGAGATGTTCCTTTCAAAATTCAGTGTAATGGGGCGTGACGTGTGAGGAAGGAGGAGCCAAACGCAGCAAGGGGATTCAATAAGCCCTTAGGCCACTAAGGCGGGATACCCGCAGATAAGGGAGGAGACAAGACAAGGAACAACAAACACACTACAGACGCTACTAGCCGGCTGACTGTCAAACGCTAAGTAGAGCGCTAGGACAGTAATCTGAACAGCCAGACATAATACACGCCCTGTCTCGGTAACGAGACACAATAAACGGGCGAGTAGCGAAAAGGCACAAACAAATAACCAGTAAACAAATAAAGAATAAGATTTAATGAGAGGAGAAACAGATAATAAATGTTCCAAGGCTAAACGGCTCGCAGTCACAAGCAAACATGTCCACAAAATCGCCCGGTCTCACAAAGAGACGAATTGCACCGAAGGGCAACCAGAACCAAGTTCTGAACAGAAAAGCCCAAATCTCCATACCCGGAGAACAAGCACAAAAGACGAAAGGACAGCTGAAACGAAACTATAGGCTATATGACTGACACAAGCACAAACACAAATACAAGCCCTGCCTCTCAACAAGGAGAAATGTAACGAGGCGAACAGGAACAGAGATTAACGTTCCCATGGCGAGATTGATAGGCTCGCAGTCAAATGCAGAAAGCAAAGCGGTAAACACCCGATCTCCCAGGAGAGAGAAACATTTTACAGGTGAGCCGACGGAACACCGTCGTCCCATAACTACGATCCATATAGACTAACGCAAGCTTAAGATGGAACAACCGCCTTAGCCTCTCAGTAAATAAATATAACGAGGCGAAATGGAACCGAGATTTAACGTTCCATGGCTAGTTTAATAAGTAGCAGTCAAATGCAGAAAGCAAAGCGGTAAACACCCGATCTCCCAGGAGGGAGAAACATTTTACAGGTGAGCCGACGGAGCACCGTCGTCCCATAACTACTATCCAAAAGACTCACGCAAACTTAGATTGGAACAACCGCCCTAGCCTCTCAGTAAAAGAATGTAACGAAGCGAAGGAACAGAGAGCTGAAATTACCATGCTACGCGCAGTCACACAAACATGTCCACAACCTAGCCCAAACTCCACACAAGGAGAAAACACACCCGGAAAACGAACAGAACAATAGTTCCGAAAACAAAATCGTTCCGTAGGTAAAAAGGACGGAGGACAGCTGCAACAAAGACCAACGCAAAATAGCACGACAGCTTCTCAATATAAATAAAAACCCTGAGTCACAACAAAGGGGAACGTAGTCCACAAGAAGGAGACAACAGGGAATAAACGTACCGAAGCTACTTACTGGCTCACAGCAACACGGAACCGAGTAGAAGCAAAACGCCAGGTCTCTCAGTAAGAAAACCAAACAGGCGAAAATGGAACAAAGAACTGCTACTCTATACCTCTACGAGCTAATAACTAAGTAGAAGCGAAACGCCTGATCTCCCAATGGGAAGACATGTGCCGAAGGGCGAGCAGAACTACTGTTCTGAACAGAATCGCCCAAAACTCCATACACGGAGAAAACGCACAAATAAAGGCAAAATAGAGCAGAGATTTACGGTCCCAAACTCCTACGAGATAACCAACCACCAAGCCAGCAAGAAATAAGCCCTGCTTCAACTAAGAGACGTTAACAATAGGCGAGTAGCCAAAAACGGTACGAGAACTCCAGACAACAATACACCACAGTACATAACAATTAACAATTAATGTCGAAGCCCCGAATGAAGGGAACGGTAGGCTTAAATAACTCTCAGGTGACCACGCAACAGGTGAAAATGCTTAACCAGAAACTCCCCCAACTCAGCAGGGCGGAGCAAGCCTCTACCAACAGGGCAGCGCCCTCGCGTGGCCACCGAGGAAAACGAGCCGCATAGGACCACAGGGTCCAAAACCATGACATTCAGTGGTCATTTATTGTCTGGTACAATCGGTTTGAGAAATATACAACATTTTATACCGCTATTACACTATCTGAAACGTCGCCGCGTAATACCCCCATGCCCTGTAAGCCTGTCTCATTCATTACAGTTCATTCTGGTTTAATTGTCGACTTTTTTATCCAAAAGAGTACATTATAACCTTAGCAACGGCATATGCCATGTCTTTTTGGGTGCTTTGAGCAATTTACTACAGCCCAGCGTAACGGCAGTTTTTGTTTTAACTGTCTAGTATTACGCAAGCTCTATAGAATACGCTTAGGGAGGGGAGTTTCCCTTTTCCGATATGTAAGTATTTTTGCGTCTAAAATGCCGTTGGTCTCGCTGGCTACATATGTACATTCGTGTTTCCACTCGAGCACTGTCTTTCCAATATGTTTGATAGCCCTATTGTTATTTTCGCATTTTGAGTGCAGTTCACATACTGTAGTGCAATCGTTAAATATATTTTTGATGTAGGCTACCGACGTTCATTGAAGATAGAACATTTGGCAGCATTTTGCAGATGGTGGAATACTATTTTATTTACACGTTATCGTACATAAATATAGGCTATGGCGTATATACTTGTCTCTTCGGGCATGACAAATGCTCATTCCAATTTACTGTGCGCTGATATGTGGTAGATTAAGGTAGAAATTTCCTTGGAGTCATTATGAATAAGAAAATGTAAAAAACTACAGAAAAATGCAATCCCAGGACAAAAGTATACATACTGTAGAGTACAGGGACAAGTGATGTTTTATTGAGGTACAATAGTGAATGATTAGGCAACATATTTAGGTGTATGTAACACTGTGATATCAATGTTTTTTTATCTTAAGCCATCAGGAGGAGCAAATGTGTATGCGTTATAATGGACAAAACTAATTTTATTCATTTTATGACATGTTTTGCATAGGGGTTTTGGACCCATAGATATCTACCCCCCTATACTGATGAAAATATGTAATTCCCACTTGGAAATTATGCAAAAGTGAGTTTTATGAGCCAAAACTGTTGATTTGTAGTTAAATATATCATAATATTTTTTTATTTACAGCAGTGCACAATTTATCCATTTGGATAGATTTGGAGACACTAATGGGCAACAGGGTACACTGCTATATTTTGTATCATAGACCTTTAGTAGTTCTGCATATCATCCTTAGATTTAGCAAAACTTGTGGACATGGAGTTTATGATCCAGGAAATGTATATATATTACCAATTTCACTTATGTAGGTCTCAGCAAACTAAAGAAAAACATTTAAAAAAAATTTTTTTTTCAAAAGTTTCTTTGCATTTGTGGCACTTTATTTTGACTTAAATTATGAAAATACCCAAGGGGTTAATGACATCCACATTCAAGATTATATTATTTACTTTAACACCATACTGGTTAAGAAGTGTCGAGAAGAACTTTTCAGGGTGAAAAACTGTTAAACAAAAACATTATCACATTTGTGCATATATTCAGTGTAACCCACTGACCGTGAGGGCCTCCACTTTTTTACACAGCATTTGTAGAGTCGACTTTTGTTCCTCAGCCCAATGAGGAAGCGTCTGGGGGAGAAAACTGGAAAGCACAGGAACAGAGGAAATTGATGCCATATCAAACCATCCAACTGGATAACCAAGATAAAATGAAGACTACATAACTAGGCTTTGTAGGATATCTAATATTTCCCCCCTTCTCTCTATCTCTGTCTCTCTCTCTCTCATTCTCAACCCCCCATCAAAGATAAGCCAGTCTGTCATAAATGACCCCTCTCCCCCCCCCCTCCCCCACACCTTAACCCAATCAGGACAGGGATGGTCTTCCTGTGGAGGTTTTTTATGAGTGTACCGCAGAAAAAGAAGTTAGTCAATTGTGGAGTTTGTTTGGAGAAGTCATCCTTTTGGTTCCTTGTGCATTTCCTTTTGTTCCTGTTCAGCTGGAGGGTAAATAATATTGGCAATTTTTGGCTTATCTCTCTTTACTGGTATTTCCTAATTAATGTCTGGCTTAATGTCTTCCATTTTGTAAATTATAAGTAGTCAGCCTATATTCCTTAGTGAATGTATGATTTCAACTCATTATTCCAATTGAATGTTTTTCATTTAATAAAATTATTTAATCTCAAGACCTGATTTAGACTTTGTTTTGGCTTGTTGGTTGATCCACCAGGTTACTGTTCGACTTACCTATTAACGAATTTGGCGATTTAATTGATGATTGTAATTCTTAATAATAATTATTAAATTAAATCACGTAAAGCTTATTTTGAATGTAGGTTAAGTGAGGGGTTCTAGCACGCAATATCGCTTGTGTTCAGTATTCAGAGTGCTGAACGTTTTAACAAGGGCATTGACTGTTGGAACCGCTGGATTCAGAAAATACACATTTACCTAGTCCTCACTTACCCGACATAATTGGAGGTTCCACCGAGATAGGTTGTCCTATAGCATACTAAATTTTGCTATTGAGTAAACTGCGGTAAACTCTGAGACAAGTTCAAATCTTTTTCTAATCGACTGGTCTTAGATTTATTGATTTTATTTTATTTTTTTAAAATAATTTAAAAAAAAAATATTATTATGGCATACCAGACAAAGAGAGAGATGCCTCATTTACCCCTCCACTGCTAACCTACCAGCATTCCCTGGCCAGTCAAGGCTGGATCAGCAGTGGTATCTCATGTTATCAGAACGGCAATATTTGATAGCCCAGTGCCCAAAATTTGCAGAACAGCTCAAGGCAATGGACCAGCTGAAGGAGGAGGCCCTTTACAACCTGCGGACTGAGTATTTGGACTATCTGATTTCTCCAGATAGTGATGAAACCAAGCGCAAGATTGTCCAAGGGATAAGGTCGTACCTAGAGAAAAGACAACATTTTCTCTACCTCTGGCGGTCAAAGCAGGCATGGGAGGAGGGTAAACCAGATGTGGAAACTGGCTTGGGAAAAGCACCACTCTAAGTCAGGAGTTACTGCCAAATCAGTTTCTTCTGTGGCAGTCCAGCATGCGCTGGAAGGAGCAGTGCATGGCGCCATTCCAGCCATAACCCAGGCACCACCCCCCACCGAGGGACAATACAGCACTCTCCCTTGACTCATCCCCACCCCCTTCAGGCTTGGACAATTCTGTGGATTTTGTCACCTCCACAGACAATGTAGCCGCCCCCCCTGGTGAGCCCCCCTTCCCTGGAGGAATTTTGGGGGAAACAGCTCTGTGTCTTGTATCACACCAGCCACCACAGAGGATGTGACCCCACAGGACGTGGAATCCGCTGCTGCAGTCCTCTCAGCTGAGCCAGGTGAGGAGACCGTCGAACCCCTGGAGGCAGAACCTGCTACTGCAGACACAGCAGCCCAGCCTGGTGAGGAGACCGTCAAACCCCTGGAGGCAGAACCTGCTACTGCAGACACAGCAGCCCAGCCTGGTGAGGAGACCGTCAAACCCCTGGAGGCAGAACCTGCTACTGCAGACACAGCAGCCCAGCCTGGTGAGGAGACCGTCAAACCCCTGGAGGCAGAACCTGCTACTGCAAACACAGCAGCCCAGCCTGGTGAGGGAGACTGTCAAACCCCTGGAGGCAGAACCTGCTACTGCAGACACAGCAGCCCAGCCTGGTGAGGAGACCGTCGAACCCCTGGGGGCAGAACCTGCTACTGCAGACGCAGCAGCCCAGCCTGGTGAGGAGACCGTTGAACCGCAGGACGCGGGGAACCGGCTTCTACAGGCCCATCAGCCCTGCCAGGTGGAGAGGTCTACGCACCCCAACAGGTGGAGTCAGCCCCCACAGAAAAGTCCACCCAGGCCGAGGACCCCACCCCACCCCCTTGTGGACTTTTCTTCCCCTCCTGCTGAATCCGGGGAACCTCTGTCTGCTGCACAGACAGAAGGGGTGTGCTCTGTGGACTCTCCCACTTCCACAGTTCCTGTGATGGAGGAGATAGGGGGACTTCTGCGAAAGTCTCGCTCCCCTATCAGAGCTGTAAGAGACCCCGGGAGAAACGGAGCAGGAAGCCAACCCCCGGCCGTTTTACGACTCCTCTGGCCCTCAAAGTCTCCGCCAGAGTGTTGTCTTGCAATCCAAAGCAAGATGAAAGCAGCCAATTTAGCAAAACAGTTTCCCCCACCCTCGTCTCTCCACCCCCGAGCCACACCTGCAAACTTCGCACACACACGTCATCCAGGGAGAGTGCAAGAGCCCTTTTCCGACATCAGAAGTGTTCGGAGAGCAGTGATGGACTGCATGCCTATGAGCAACGATCAGCCCAGCTGCCCAGAGAGGGAAACCAAAGCCAAAACTGGCATAGACCCCTGGACAGAGATGAGACGGGCGTGGTTAAGGGGCATCCACGTGCGGAAGAAGCAAGATGACAGGATGCCTCCTGTCATCCCGGTTTGCTGAACGCTGTGGCCCTCCGCAGCCAAAGGACTGCCAGTAACCACACTGGGGTTCTAGGAGGTAAAACTGGCACTCTGCCTGCCCCTGCCCCCCCCCCTCACCACCCCCCCCACATCCCTACCACCACCTTTTAACATAAGACAATGCCCATGTTTTTAAGTCCCTTTTCTAAAGTGTAGGTGCCCCCTCCAATGCTGTTCCTGGGCACTTGTGGACAAGTCTGCCCTATTCAGGTGATTATTTGGACTGGCAATCTTGTGGATAGTAAATCCTGTCCGTAAGGTTCCCCTGAATGGACTAAGTGCTTATAACATGCAGTGTTCTCCTCTTCACATGTTGCTGTGAGTGATAAGGCCTAAAC
>CM056384.1:61852490-62045117 GCA_029718625.1 Synaphobranchus kaupii | reverse complement strand
CCACATCCACTGTATACACTTACCCGAGGATCACAGGGAACTCCACTTCTCCTATATAGCTAGAAAATATGCTTTCTACCAAGTTGCACCTCTGCATTACATGTTTAATGAGAGCAATCAGAACTCTTGGGCCTCTTTAGACACACTGTGTATACTTGGCATTTGCTAGTTCGTCAATAACGTCTAAATTCCAAACACGATGGGCATGCAACATGTTAGGTTCTTGCACAAACGTTGATGCTTCCACACCATACAGCCAGGTTAACTCTGGCAGCGACAGCCAGTGGGTGACAGCTCAGCAGGTGATGTGTCACAGTGCAGTGACAAAATACCTTGGGGTTCAAATTGGGTGGATGATGTGCAGGTCCAAAAATCCATTGGGTTATCTTTGAAAAGCCTAAAATCCGATCCTAAAAAAAATAATTGCTCGGTGAGACAAACTAGATGACGTTCGTAAATTGAGAAGATAATCTTGAAATGGTTAGTTGCTTTTGAGATTAATTTTTTCAAATCACACATGGAAATATTCAAAAGCTGAAACGTATTAGGAAAGCAGGAAATCGTCTTCATATTATCCAGCTTCTGCTTTATAAACATGCAACCTACTGAAAAAGCAGGGACTGCACTCCACTTCTCTTCCTTTAGTATGCAGTCTTCAAAATTAAGTGGCACTAAACTCTTTCTTTACCATTATAATCGTCAAGAAACCCGCTGATAAAAACGGTTTCTACTAAGCATTTATCATGGTAAACATTCATGGAAATTACACTGGTGAGATTGGAATATTCTTATTTCTTATTTAAATGCCTGTGGATGGGGCCCAGTATTACTCAAGGGACAGATTCTGGAACATAATACAGGTAAACGCAAAGGGGTAAAACAAAACAAAATAACACCATGGGTTCAGCACAAACAGCTTTCACTGAAACACACTGAAATCTGATGAAAACATTACCTCTTGCTGGGACTTTGAATGTAGGCATTGCTGGAGTTGGTGTTTCAGTGGAGGGCTGACTGGCTAGATCACTCTCTGAAGCCCTGGAAATGGTGGAAGAGACACTTGAAGCTTTATCTTTGGAGCTTGTCTTGATGCTGGGCATCACCTCACTGGAAGATGGAGGGCTTCCAAAGATTTTCTGGACAGAATCGGTGCTGAAGACAAACTTAGGTGGAGAGACAACGGCTTTTGAGGGGTTCTGCGGACTGTGTGCTGCCACCGGGGAGGTTGAACCGTCTGTGGCATGGCCAATCTCAGGAGGAAGATCTGTTCGCTCTCTGGTGGTCTCCTCCAACACAGCTACTGCAGCCTGACCGCAGGGTGTCTCATACAAAGTAGTCTCTCTGGACGATACAGGCGTAAGCACAGTCATAGTTTCCGGGGCATTTATAGCCTGTTCAAAGATTTCTCTGAAGGCGTTAGCCACCTCCAGCAGCTTAAAGCGGACTGCAAGCTGCTCAACTTTCCCTACACCTTCTGTAAAGTCAAAAGCACTCCAGATCCAAGCTTTCTCCGACCCTTTCATAGGTTCCAGCTTCATGTTGGGGGTGATCCAGTGATTAGCACAGAGCTTGAGCACCTGGTCCCGCCTCATGACAAGCCGCACCCGCTTGGTGTCATCGTTCTGCAGGATCTTGATGTCGCCGATGCCCCTCTCCTTCCACTGACTCAGTTCTTTATCGTAGCGGTACAGTTTGGCTCTGTGGCTGAACACTACTTGCTCATTTTCCTCACCGGTCGATATTTCCACCAAGTCAGGCAATGGCACAACGGGCTGAAAGTACTGACCGTCCCTCTCCTCTTCCTGGGTTGTTTTTGATTTGTCATCTGTGTCAACAGGAACTCTGCTTTGGTTTAGTTTTGCTGGTAATTTAGATGGGCTGATGATAGGTTGAAAGCTGAAGCTGAAGCCAGCAGTGGATTCTCCAAAGCGAAACAAATTATTTATAACTTCTGGACTACTAGCTAATGGGGAAGCATATAATGAGATCTCTGCCGTGTCATCCAAGGTGTCTTCTTGCAATTCGTAATTGCCCCACTTGAGGGTAATACCAGCAGTCTCAGAGCGGGGTTCAATAAACAAGCCAGATGTGGTGTTAGCGTTTGAGGGATTATGTGGACTGTGTGCTGCGGCTGGGAAAGTTAAACCATCTGTGGCATGGCAACTCTGAGGAGAAAGATCTGTTCGCTCTCTGGTGGTCTCCTCCAACATAGTTACTGCAGCCTGACCACAGGGTGTCTCGTACAGAGTAGTCTCTCTGGATGATACAGGCGTAAGCACAGTCATAGTTTCCTGGGCATTTATAGCCTGTTCAAAGATTTCTCTGAAGGCGTTTGCCACCTCCTGCAGCTTAAAGCGGACTGCAAGCTGCTCAACTTTCACTACACCTTCTGTAAAGTCAAAGGCACTCCAGATCCAAGCTTTCTCCGACCCTTTCATGGGTTCCAGCTTCATGTTGGGGGTGATCCAGTGATTAGCACAGAGCTTGAGCACCTGGTCCCGCCTCATGACAAGCCGCACCCACTTGGTGTCATCGTTCTGCAGGATCTTGATGACACCGATGCCCCTCTCCTTCCACTGACTCAGTTCTTTATCATAACGGTACAGTTTGGCTCTGTGGCTGAACACTACTTGCTCATTTTCCTCACTGGTCGATATTTCCACTAAGTCAGGCAATGGCACAACGGGCTGAAAGTACTGACCGTCCCTCTCCTCTTCCTGGGTTGTTTTCGATTTGTCATCTGTGCCAACAGAAACTCTGCTTTGGTTTAGTTTTGCTGGCAATTTAGATGGGCTGATGATAGGTTGAAAGCTGAAGCTGAAGCCAGCAGTGGATTCTCCAAAGCTAAACAAATTATTTATAACTTCTGGACTACTAGCTAATGGGGAAGCATATACTGAGATCTCTGCCGTGTCATCCAAGGTGTCTTCTTGCAATTCGTAATTGCCCCACTTGAGGGTAATGCCAGCAGTCTCAGAGCGGGGTTTAATAAACAAGCCAGAAGTGGTGTTAGCAGTTGTGGCACTGGCTTGGCTGTCCTGCTCCTTAACCTTTGCTTTGTCATCAGTCAAAAAGGATTTAAGATCCTTTAAGCCAGTTTTCATCGCTTTCTGAATGAGGTGTGCAGTTCTTCCGGTGTCAACCAGCTTGTGAGGGGTCTGCAAGGGTATATCCAAGAGGAGCCTCTGACATTCCTCAAATTTCTGTTTGAATTCTTCTGCCAATTCTGGTGTTTTAAATTTAGCAGCAAGCTGTTCCAATTTAACATCTCCATCTGAAAAATCATTAGCGAGCCACATCCAAGCTCTATCAGATCCAGAAAGGGGATTGAGGTTCATAGTTGTGGTGATCAAGTGGTTAGCACACACCTTCAAAACCTGTTCTCTCCTCATCAGCACTCTCAACTTTCCGTTTTCACTGTTCTTCAGGAACTTGAGATTTCCAACACCCCTTTCTTTCCACTGGCTAATATCTGCATCAAATCTGAAGAGCTTGACTTGCTGTGAATACAGAACATCCTCATCCTCCTCCCCTGTCACAAGGTCCACCTTCTCAGGCATCTGAACAACTGATTCAAACTGGATGTCATAATTATCCTCCGTTTTGTACATACCTTTATCTGCCTGGTCTTGAGAGGTGTCTGGTTTTTGGCTAGTCTGAAGTGAGGCAAAGAGCTGCTCAACGGCTCGCGAGAAGCCTTTGAATTTGGGATCTTTTTGTCCAAACTGGAAGTCACCCTGTGAGGAATTAGCCAGGTCTGCAAAAGTGAAAGTGCCGGGTTTTCCAGAAAAGAGAGGGTTTTCATCCTGCTCAGTGCTCTCCACTAACGAGCCTGCATCCAAGGCTGCATTTTTCCCTTCTCTGTGCTGCTCTGCAATGTTTTTCAGGAACAGGAATGCCGACCCTCCATCAGGTTGGCTCACAGCTGGCGCCGTTAGCTTCACAGGTTCCTGAGTGCCAAACTTAAACCCGCCTGCAGGAACTGGCATCGAGAAAGAGAAGCCTCCACTACTGGAAAGCTTAGTCTCGACTTCTGATGCAGGGAGTTCAAACTTGAACAATGCTGAGGAGCTCTTATCTTCACCCTGGCCAAATTTGAATGTGCTGCTGGTGTTACAATTGGCTTTAAACCCTGTGGCTGCAGGCACATTTGATGCATTCTGGCTCCCAAAACTGAAGCTGAAGGCAGAGCTTGATGGTGGTGCTGCATGTGTTGTACTTTTACCTTTTGCATTAGGATTTGGCGTCTGGCAGGAGGCACAAACACTTGAGGAGCCATCATTTCGAAGCAGACAGGTATCGCAATCCCACTGCCCCTCTTTCATTCCAAATATAGCCGCTAACTCACCCTGAGAGGGCATCTGAATTTTCCCAGGAGTCTGGCAAGAAACACATTTTGTGGCTGAGGCATCATTTCTAAGTAAACAGGTATAAGAGTCCCATTCCCCTTCCTTTTTGGCAAACTGACTACCAAACCCAGCACCAAATGAACCTGTGAAGGGTTTATTTCCTGCTGGACCCTGAAATACAGATTTACTTGATGGGTTTGGAGTCTGACATGAGACACAATGACTTGCAGATATCTCATTTCTTACTGCACATACAACACAGTCCCATTGGCCAGGCTTCTTTTGAAACTGAGCACCAAATCCTGTAGGTTTTTCCTGCAGAGTGCCAAATCCTGTAGGTTTTTCCTGTAGTGCGCCAAATCCTGGAGTCTGACATGAGACACAATGACTTGCAGATGCCTCATTTCTTACTGCACACACATCACAGTTCCATTGGCCAGGGTTCTTTTCAAACTGAGGGCCAAATCCTGTAGGTTTTTCCTGCAGAGCGCCAAATCCTGTAGGTTTTTCCTGCAGACCGCCAAATCCTGTAGGTTTTTCCTGTAGAGTGCCAAATCCTGTAGGTTTTCCCTGTAGAGTGCCAAATCTTGTAGGTTTTTCCTGTAGAGTGCCAAATCCTGGAGTTTGACATGAGACACAATGACTTGCAGATGCCTCATTTCGTACTGCACACACATTGCAGTCCCATTGGCCAGGTTTCTTTTCAAACTGAGCACCAAATCCTGTAGGTTTTTCCTGCAGAGCTCCAAATCCTGTAGGTTTTTCCTGCAGAGTGCCAAATCCTGTTGGTTTTTCCTGTAGTGCACCAAATCCTGGAGTCTGACATGAGACACAATGACTTGCAGATGCCTCATTTCTTACTGCACTGGTTGGATGGTCCGTTTTCCCAAACATGCCCGTTTTGGCCTGGCTCTGTGCAGCATCAGCAAAGGAGAACCCAGCCGTGTTTTTAGCTCCAAAGTTTCCACCGAAGATTCCACCCTGGGAAGCGGGACCTTGGTCTTGCGCAGGAGCCTTCTGCCCAATTTGTGCTTCGTTTCTGGTTGGTATGTCAGATGTCAGAAGTCCCAGCAGGCTCTCACTGTTTTTAACCTGTACAGAGGAGAAGGTGAAATCCCCATCATTAGATTTGAAATCCACTTTGTCAGGGAGAGGCACAATGGGCTCAAAATGGGGGCCGTCTTCGTCCTCCTCAACACGAGTGCTCTCATTGTCGCTCTCACCTTTCTCCTCCTGCTCCTCAGCGCTAGGCACGCCAAAGGCAGGCTTGCCCATGTCTGAAAACCTGAATGGATGGTCCGTTTTCCCAAACATGCCCGTTTTGGCCTGGCTCTGTGCAGCATCAGCAAAGGAGAACCCAGCCGTGTTTTTAGCTCCAAAGTTTCCACCGAAGATTCCACCCTGGGAAGCGGGACCTGGGTCTTGAGCGGGAGCCTTCTGCCCAATTTGTGCTTCGTTTCTGGTTGGTATGTCAGATGTCAGAAGTCCCAGCAGGCTCTCACTGTTTTTAACCTGTACAGAGGAGAAGGTGAAATCCCCATCATTAGATTTGAAATTCGAATTGAACTTGAAGGCAGCAGCCGGTGTGGACTGGGCGACAACTCCTGCCCCGAAGCTGGGTACCTTTGGGGGCTCAACTGGAATCTGTTGGCCGAAGCTGATTTTCCCAAACTCTACAGGCTTGGCCTCACTGCTCTTCGGTGGTTGGACAAGGACCACGGTGGGTTGGGTAAAATAGCCAGGCTCTGACAGAAGGGGGTTGGTAGAGGGTTGAGGAACATTGTGGCTGTAGTATTCCTCACTGTACGGGGAGAGCAGGCCAGTTGCTGGTGACTCGAAGCGCAGGAGAGCACCATAAACCTGGTCTTGGGGGTACATGCATCCCGGGTTTGTCTGCAGGGCTGGTGTGTGCGTAGGCTGCTGGTAGGCATACATATGCTGCTGTGGGGGGAGACGGTTGATCCCATAAACTGGAGTCTAAAAATAAAAGAAAATTAATAAATAAAAACTAATAAATAAATATAAATAGCCCATTATAGGCTGTGCTAACATGAGACTGACGACTGGAAGACATTTGAGGTTTGCTTACCAACAGCTTAAACTAGCATCTTAAATAGAAAGGAATAGCTTAAATGGTAAGATATGCATACCTTTGTTGGGGTGACATTTGCAGTTGTGCGAAGAAGATACTGAGAGTTGTAAGCAGGTGACGGGTTGTAATACACAGGTCCTGTAGGTCCTGTAGGTCCTGTAGTAGCCACTGACATGAGATTTAAAAAATGTCACTTTTGTACAAAATATTTTAAAAAATTTTCCTCCAAAAAAAAAAACATCTCAGAAGGACATCGACATCCACCCCACCCCGACATTGACAACAAAAAGGCATCATCTAACCTGTGAGCGGCGCTCCATGGAAGCTCTGGGCTGCTGGAAACGGCTCCTGCAGGCTCTCAGCTGCATACCCCTCACCGTACATCCTGTGGTGGGGGGAGACTGTGGCCCCAGAAGAGTTGTGCCTCAGGTCATGGACCTCATTCTGTACGCACATAAACAAAGAGCATGTAAGCAACATCCTTGCAGTTAATGACATCCACATTCAAGATTATATTATTTAGTTTAACACCATACTGGTCAAGAAGTGTCGAGAAGAACTTTTCAGGGTGAAAAACTGTTAAACAAAAACATTATCACATTTGTGCATATATTCAGAGCAACCCACTGACCGTGAGGGCCTCCACTTTTTTACACAGCATTTGTAGAGTCGACTTTTGGTTCTCAGCCCAATGAGGAAGCGTCTGGGGAGAAAACTGGAAAGCACAAGAACAGAGGAAATTGATGCCATTTCAAACCATCCAACTGGATAACAAGGATAAATTGAAGACTACATAACTAGGCTTCAAGAAGACAACAGAACAAGGGGGATGGGGGCTGTTGGAAAAGAGACCAGAATGACTGAATGAATGATGACGTACTATGTGTCTTTTTGAGGGGGAGACCACACTCTTGGTTGGAGATGGGGTGGAGAATTTGATGTGAGAAGAGGAGGCACCAGGCTCAGTGAGCTTATTGGGACTGGAGTGTGCAGGTTGACCCTCCTCGTCCTCGTCCATGACCTCTTCGCTCTCACCAAGCTGCTGGTTGACATCATTCAGCAGATCCATCACCTCCTCCATGGATACAGGTAACTGGACACAAAACCAATGCAAAACAGCATGGTTGAATAAGACATATACCCACAGTAACTTCAACACATTGCTTAATATTTCTTATACTGGGTGAAGAATGAAACCGTTTGGTCGGCAAGGTCAAAAAGTAACTTTTCAACATTTTAGCAAGCAGCATAATCCAAAGAATTCAGGTTTTGACTTCAAAATGCAATTTGTGCAAAATTTTAAAAAGTGAAAATAATTGTTCACCTTTTCAATTTCAGCAGCATTGGCATTGTGGATTTGAGACAAGTACTTTCTGAACTTTTGTAGGAATGTGATGCACCTGTCTTGAGTCTCTTCAACACCATTCGCTTCTTCAGAAAGCCTCTGAAATATCTGCACAGACAAAGCAACAGCAAAAGAATAAAAATAAAGAAACCAAAAAAAATTAGTAAACTGCCAATAAACTACAATCATTGGGGCTGCTGGGCTGCATGTCTGGTTAAACAAAATGCTCCAACATGTCAGTGTGTCCCTAAAGCTGGTGTCAAAACCAGACCACGGGGGCACAAAACTGTCCACCTTCACCCATGGATGCCCATCCCATTGCACAAGATCAAGCATCTGGGTAAAATGGGGAATAAAAAAAAATTTATTAAATATTTTAATGGCAATTTCTGCAGCATACCTGTGCAAGATGCCAACTGGAGGAAATGCTGTTAATGTTTTCAAGCATCGCGATTGCCTCCTCCGTTTTGCCTTCAATATCCAGGAGTGTGGCAAAAGCAATCTTTGCTTCCTCTTCATGGCTTTTCACTTCAGAAATCTGAAACAGAAAACACAAATTTTATTTATTTTTTTACATCTGCAGTACAAAATACAAAAACAAAACATGCATCCAAGATTTCCACTTTTCAGAGGATAAGCCACGTTACAAAAAGCCATTTTACCTGAATGTCTATACTACGAAAGTGCATGAACAAGGGATCAAGGGGTTCGGGAATGCTCCGTCGTTTCTTAATCTTCTCCAGGAGGGGCAGCACAATCTTCCAGTAGTGCACACTACGCCCGATGTATTCTTTCTGGTTGTAACAGTTTGCCTAGAGAGAAACACAAAACACAAGTGTGCATGGTAGTTTCTTGGAACTATTACAAGGAAACAGACTACATTTCAAGGAATCCAACACTCATTGGGAACAGATCAGTGGAAATACCAGCCTCCAATAGGTCAAAAAAAGCCTTATCGGAAAACGTATATTTAGCTGTATCTATGCCCAAAAGATGGGGAAAAGGCTGACATGCTACAATGTTAGGGCGTATTCCAAGAGTATCGCTGCTACAATATTCTAAATTTACGATGAAATGAAACGAGGTCCTGGCGTGTAGAGGAATTTTAAATTCGACAGGCAGTGACAGGTGTACCGTTTCGCTGAGGTGTTGGGCCCAGTGAATGGCTAGCGCTGGCTGCAGGCCGTGCTTCTCTCCAGCCCTCAGGGTACTAAGACCGTGCTGGACAGTCATCCTCAACTTAACAGACATTCCTGGCCTACAGAAACACAAACACACACGCGCAGCATTTAATGCAACACCTGAATCAGAAAGCAAACCATAGGTGGGATTTAAGAAAATTTTCTTTTTTTTTCTCTTCTCAACTTGATGGGCTGCCCAGGCAATACCTAATTGGCTGTAGTGTTGCCAGGAGCGATTCAGCTGGCCAGAATGACCATGAGGCCAATCCAAATTACAAGAAAAGAGGGGGAAATTTCTTGAGAACAAACTTGCAGTTCCACTATAGTATCTGACACCGATATTATCTCCTTTCGATATCGATTCTACAAGCGTGACTCACGGAGCCTTCTTATGGATGAGGCTGTAGATGGCGTTCCACCAGTCCCTCTGCCTCTCGGTGGAGAGAAGCTTGATGACCTGCAGGGGCAGACACCTGACCTCGTGCAGCTGGGAGCTGGCCGTGATCTTCTGCGTCTCCTGCAGCTGCGTCTGACTGCAGAACACAACCCCAGTGAGGAAGACCTGCACCAGCACAGACATGGGGAAAGAGGAGAGGTGCTCATTAGTCCAAAGACCCAAAAAACATAAAGAGGAAACTGGAAGATAACAAGCACCAGTTTAGAATGGTCTCGGTCTCACAACCTGGACAGCAGAAATATAGGTATAAAATTTAAAAAAAGACATTTTCTGACCATTTTTCATACAATTTCCAAGCAATTAGTCTTTACACGACACCACAAAAAAATTTTTGTGGGTGAGAGCACAGGTCAGTAGAGGCTTCCGCATGTCAGTGTACGGTGGCGTGCAGGGTGGAGGGCGCTGGGTGAGTCGTACCTCCAGGTCGAGCAGGCAGATGGATTCGGGGACGTTGGTGTCCAGTTTGGAGGTCTCCAGCGTGAGCTGGGGGAACAGTTGCTTCAGCCAGTCCCTGAGGGCGGGCTTCTGGGCCATGAGCGCCCACTGCAGGCCCAGCCAGGCCAGCTGCTGCAGGTCACCTCCATACAGCAGGATCGCACCTGAAACGTGCAGGAACACTATAGCCCACATAGCATTTGCTACCGCACCTTAAAAAGCACAGGAAGGCTTTACCACAACAGCTCCCACGGGACTCAAAAGGTGGACCTTGACACGTCAGATGAACGAATAACGTTCGCTTCTCACCATTGTCCCACTTGGCGAGGTCGGCGATGTCCGGCATGTCCGTGCTCATGCTGCCAATGTCGTCGTTGCCGATGAAGGAGGGGCCAGCGGGAGCCTGGGCGCCGAAGAGCATCTCGAACAAGCTGCCCTGCCCGCTGCGGTTCCCAAACTTCTCCACCACCTCCTTCACAAAGCCATCATTCTCCTGGCTCAGGTTGAGCAGCATGTGGCCTGCCTGGCTCAGCCGATCGCAGGCGAGGGACTCCACCAGCTGCTGGGTGGCCTGCTCCCCTTTCGAGGGCTTAGTGTTTGGTTTGGGCACCTGGGGGGGGGGGGGGGTGTAATGGTCACACCAAGAATGTGTGAAGAGGATTTCATTTCAAATAATAAATGAATCTTTATGCTAATCTTGGAACACATAAGATGGCATGCATTCTGAAAAAATGTGACTTGTGAAAACTGGAGCATCCCACAAACCATCTACACATAAAATAGATCAATAAACAATACATTTAAAATAAAAAAAATGTATGAAAATGTTCTGAACACATACCCCACATACACATACTACTTTAATTTTTATAAATCATTCAAATGGATCAACCACATTTGGTACTGGTTTATCTACAGTGCAGTCACACTGACACCATTTCTGTTGTTTTGGCTATATACTCCAGCACATTGGCTAAATGGCACAGTGACTATGAGGTTAAAGTCCAGATTTTCATCTTTAAAGGGGAACTTTGGGTTATTTCTTAAACTTCTATACCGATTCTATACGTTTAATGTGAGTCTTGAAGCTTACCGCAGTAGAACTGCGTCTCCTGGTTCTTTTGTTTCCAGCTTGTTTCCGTCGCTGGTGCAGCGCTGCTGCCATCAAGCAAAGATTTTAGATATGACAAGATACGCAACTGGCGCTTTCATACAATTTCTGAAACTTTTGACTGCAATATTATATAAAATGTTTTCGTTTTCATAGCTACATTATACATCGCCGAAATCAGAAGAACCTGAAGATAATGAGGATGGCATCTCTTTAGTCATATCAGACTTTTATCTATCAGTGACTCTGATCAATTTCGAACCTTCCACTATACAGTATAGACCTGCAGCTGGAATTATACTGCTGCCTTCAAGTGCTGTCGGAATTATCGGAAATACAAGTTTCCGACATGGAAGTTGCACTTGACTGGAGGTCAACGGAGTTTTTACAAAACAGTTAGCTAAACGGGTCATAATCAGAAAGACAAAATCAAAAATCTAGATTATATATGCCTATAGGTTTTCGAGACCAAGTACTACTACTTACAACCCGTTATGATTTTGACTATCCAACGAAAACCAACTTTAAATCCGGCTAGCACCGGTCAGATGCATATCTTGTCATATCTAAAATCTTTGCTTGATGGAGGCAGCGCTACACCAGTGACGTAGATTAGCGCGACGCAGCGCATCTGCAAAAAAGCTGGAAATAAAAGAACCAGGAGGCGCAGTTCTAGTGCGGTAAGCTTCAATACTCACATTAAACATATAGAATCGATATAGAACTTTCAGAAATAACTCGGAGTTCCCCTTTAATTAGAGGTATTTTACATCCATATCGAGTGAACCGTGTAGCAATTCTAGCTATTTTTATACATAATACGCCCCATTTTAGGGGGCAAATTGGACAAATTAACATAAACTTAAATATCATATCTAATATTTGGTTGCATTATTCTTTGCATGCCATATGTTCCTGATGTCTGTGACCCAACAACATCAAAAGACTGTTGTGTTGATATCCTATTTTCAGGTACTCTTACAAGCTATACTATAACCTCTCTGCATTTGAATGGATCTCTATGGGAATTGGGGGGTGGGACTAGATTAAGCTGTAAATTACACGGGAATAGTATGGAACCCATGGTTGGCTAAGTCATCAAGTGTCTGCGGTATCAAACGAGCCTCAAACCATCACTGCTGCCAGATATACAGTAGATATGGATGAATCACTTGAAGGGTTGTTTCTACTGACTTATTTTTCCATAGAGTTCAATGAGTTAAAGTGATCCATCCATATCTACTGCATATCTGGCAGCAGAGTGATGGTTCGAGGCTCGTTTCATACCTCAGACCCTGATTTATTCTTGACTTTTGTCGCCTTTATAGCATTCTGCAGTGGAAGATGATCCATCTAGGCTATCTATTTCGCATTGATTTAATTGCATGTAATTCAGTTGAGAGGTACGTTTTTATCACTATACATGCAATAAAAGTGAATGTATGCACAAAGTTTGTCATTCTTCTCATTACAGACGGGTGTAAGAAAGAATACAATAGCCTACCCCTGGCCTGGGACCACAGTGCAGTATAATAACAGCCATAAACAATTAAAAACATAAATAAATACAAGAATTAGCCTAATATAAACATAAAAAAGAAAAAAGACCACGAACAATGAATGCAAAGTATACATTTTTCCTGCTTGGGGGATTTATTTCAAAGTCTTCGCCAGTGATGGCTCGCCACTGGCCAGGAAATAGAGCCCCAGTCTGCTTGATCTGGACTGACACACCTCCACTAATGACTCTCCTCCCACTTTGGTGCATGGCGAGTCAAACGGGCTCAGGAGCGTGAAAATACATGCCGAAAATGTCACTTTGCCAATGCGCTGACTCACCACCCACCATGCGCCAGCCGGAAAATAGAGCCCCAAGAGTCTTTTGTTATCCTTTTATACCATAGTTATGATAGCATCACCTGTTTACCTGTGGAATGTTCCAAACAGGTGTTTTCTGAACTTCCCAGTCTTTTTTTTGTCCCTGTCCCAACTTGGAACGTGTTGCAGGCATCAAATTAAGAATTAGCATATATTTACAAAAATCAATAAAAGTTGATAAGGTAAAACATTAAATATCTTTTCTTTGTACTGTTTTCAATTAAATATATGCAAAACAGAATTTACAAATCACTGCTTTCTACTTTTATGTGAATTTTATATACTGTCCTAACTTATTTGGAATTGGGGTTTGTACTTTAAACAGATTAATGGCTTCACCCTAACAGAAAGCCCTACTGATGTCATCCCCTAGCAGTCTCACCTGATTGGATAACATGGCACCTTTCCCAGTAGGTCTCACCTGATAGGCCAAGAGGTAGCAGAGGGCTGCAAGGTCAGTCACTGCCCTCCACTGCTGCTCCTTGACGTGGGCCATCTTGAGCAGCAGCGTCCCTGCGTGCAGGTAAAGGTGACCCCTCATCTCCGTGAAGGCCTCAGACAGCTCATCTGCAGTAGTGGTGGCGAACTTCGCGGTCGCTTGCATGGCGCGGTCAAAGCTGAAGAGGCAGAAGAGGAGCAGACAGGAGCGTGAGCACAAAAAATACTTAAAGTGGCAGACAAGGAAAATCCGCAATATGCTTATAACCACGTTATTTATGGCTATTAAGGTGTGCATTGAGCACCAATAAAGTGCGAGGAATAAATTCCATTGCAATCTCGTTAAATTTCAGTCTATCACGTCACATGGCGCTGTAATGGCGACATAGTCTAGCTGTCTCTCGTGTTCATGTTTGTTAATTTGAATGTGTTTTGTTGCGTCTGGCTTTTGTCTTTTTCATGCGCTGTCGTCTGCTGTGGGACAGGGAGGCGGGCTGGAGATTTTTCAGGGCACTCCTGCTGCTCGTTTTGATAATATTGATTAATTGTCTAGTCTGGATAATTCTGTTTGTGGTCGCATTCGCAACATGTGCTCGGGAATGTCTGTTGGATCTGCAGCTACAACAGACAAGTGCAAGCAGACCCGCGTTATCAATCTACCGTCGGATAGGCTTAAGTATCGTCTTTTTCATTTGGTTCAGCTGTGCGTTAGCTGATTGAACTGTTTGTAGTGTAGTCACGGTTTAGTTAATGTAAATTGCAGCATTACTGACCACTTGTTACTTGCTTTGTGTTTCTAGGTCTAGTAAATTGCTAGTGTTTTGTGTTGCTAATCGCAAATAGATTCACCTGAGTGAATTAGCCCTGCAAGCAGCTGAGTGCAATCGAGAAATTAGCCAACTCTGTAAGTTAAAGTAGAGGCTGCCGTGAAGACGGCAGCCTCGTCGGTAATTTGCAGTTTGTAATGATCCTCCCCCACCTAACCTGTCTTCTCACCCCCTACCATGTGTCTAACCCCCATTCTTCTGTGCTCCATGCCTCGCTCCTGGAGGCCCAACCACCGCAGACGCTGTCCGGCTAACCTGGTCTACCCACCGCTGTCCTCTCATAAGGAACTCTCAGTGGTGGGTGGACTATGGAACTGCCGGTCAGCCGTCCAGAAAGTTGACTTCATCACTGCATATGCCAAGTTGAAGTCCCTCCACTTCCTGGCTCTCACTGAGACCTGGATCACTCCTGATAACACGGCCACTCCAGCTGCTCTGTCTGCTGGCTACTCCTTCTCCCACACCCCCAGGGCCTCAGGCAGAGGCGGGGGTACTGGTTTGCTCATTTCCACGTCCTGGAAATTCTCTATTCCCACTGTACCCTGCCTGAATATCTCCTCCTTTGAGTTTCATGCAGTCACTGTAACTCACCCATCTGCACTTAACATTGTTGTTCTCTATCGCCCCCCAGGTCCGCTCGGCGCTTTCCTGGATGAACTGGACACACTCCTGAGCTCCTTCCCTGAGGATGGTACCCCAGTAATCCTACTGGGAGACTTCAACCTCCAACCAGACAGCGCCCAGCTATCCAGTGTCACTTCACTCCTCCAGTCCTTTGCCCTCACTCAGTCCCCATCGCCTGCCACCCACAATGGTGGTAACCAACTGGACCTTGTACTCACCAGGAGTTGCGCCACATCTGAACTCACGGTGACCCCCCTCCACGTATCGGACCATTTCTTTATCTCATTTTCTCTCTCCTGCCCACTCTCCCTCAAATCCGCTAACAACCCACCCGCTGTTATGTTCAGGAGAAATCTCCGCACCCTCTCTCACACCTCTCTCACTACTTCTGCTCTCTCTGCACTTCCTCCTCCTGCTACCTTTGCTAAAATGCCCATTGATGTCGCCACCTCTGTGTTTAACTCATGCCTCTCTCAGTCTCTCAACTCACTATGCCCTCTTGTCTCCAAACCAGCCCGACTATCACCCCCTTCCCCGTGGCTGACGGATTCTCTCAGATCCAGCAGAACCATGCTACGAGCCGCTGAGAGAAAGTGGAGGAAATCCAGATCCCCAGATGACCTGGCCTCCTACCACACTCTGCTGGCAGCCTTCACAGCTGCAACTACATCAGCTAAAACTTCATTTTTCCAGTCGAAAATCGATACATGTCTATCTAACCCACGTAAACTCTTTTCCACCTTCTCCTCCCTGCTCACCCCCCCTCCACCCCCTTCACCCTCCTCCCTCTCTGCAGATGACTTCCTGACCCACTTTGAGGGGAAGGTGGCTGCGATCCGGAACTCCTTCACGCATCCGGTGACACCCCACATCCCCCATACTGAACCCATCGCTACACTGTCGTCCTTCAAGACTCTGAAGGACTCCGATGTGCTCGAGCTGGTGACGCGCCAGCGCGCAACCACCTGTCCACTAAACCCCATACCTTCAGCAGTCCTCCAGTCTATATCTGCTGAGCTCCTTCCATATCTGTCCTCCGTTATTAACACCTCCCTAACCTGTGGCCATGTTCCTGCTGCCTTTAAAACTGCCCGTGTAACCCCACTCCTTAAAAAACCTAGCTTAGATCCCGCTGATGTCAGGAACTACCGTCCTGTATCTCTCTTGCCCTTCCTGTCCAAAACACTTGAACGTGCTGTCCTTAACCAACTGTCTGTTTTTCTCCACCAGAACAACCTGCTTGACCCGCATCAGTCTGGCTTCAGAACCGGCCATTCCACCGAAACTGCTCTCCTGGCTGTGACTGAGGCACTCACCACTGCTAGAGCCTCCTCCCTCTCCTCTGTTCTGATTCTCCTTGACCTGTCTGCGGCATTCGACACGGTCAACCACAAACTCCTGATCTCCACACTCGCTGAGATGGGCATTTCTGGAACTGCCCTCTCTTGGTTTGTATCGTACCTCACTGATAGATCCTACCAAGTCTCCTGGAAGGGTTCCGTCTCTGCTCCCCGTCCCCTGTCTACAGGAGTCCCGCAGGGATCTGTACTGGGTCCTCTGCTGTTCTCTATGTATACTAAGTCTCTTGGCTCAGTAATCCATTCACATGGCTTCTCATACCATAGCTATGCTGACGATACTCAACTCTTCCTCTCTTTCCCTCCCTCTACCCCACAGGTCAAGGAGAGGATATCTGCTTGTCTGACTGACATCTCTGAGTGGATGGCTACCCATCACCTGAAGCTCAACCTTGACAAGACAGAGCTCCTCTTCATGCCGTACAAGACCTCCCCACTACATGACCTCTCCATCACCGTTGATGGGACCATGGTGGCTGCCTCCCGCTCTGCAAGGAACCTGGGGGTGGTCCTGGACGACCGGCTGGACTTCAAAGAGCACATCAGGGCGACGGCACGGTCCTGCAGGTTCCTCCTGTACAACATCAGGAGGATTCGACCGTACCTGACCACCTACTCCACCCAGCTTCTTGTCCAGACCATGGTCACCTCACGCCTGGACTACTGCAACTCCCTGCTCGCAAGCCTACCGGCCTGCGCCATTCTGCCTCTTCAACTCATCCAGAATGCAGCTGCCCGGCTTGTGTTCAACCTCCCGAAATTTTCCCACGTAACCCCCCTGCTGAGGTCTCTCCACTGGCTGCCAGTTGCAGCCAGGATCAGGTTCAAAGTTCTGACCCTGGCCTACACTGCAGCAAATAGGACAGGCCCCGCCTACCTGCAGGACTTAATCCAGAACTATGTTCCTGCTCGACCACTTCGCTCTTCTACAGCAGGGCGACTGGCACTTCCCCCCCTCCGTGTCAAAGGCTCTCGCTTGTCCCGACTGCGGAGTTTTTCCACATTAGCACCTCAGTGGTGGAATGAACTTCCCATTCCCCTACGTTCTACTCCAACCCTGCCTGCATTCCGTCGAGGCCTGAAGACACACCTCTTCAGACTCCACCTTGACTGATATCCTCACCTAGGAATATCAGTTCCCTGTTCCCTGTGTTTTCCTGTTTGTTTATTATAGTTTATAATAGTATTTGGAATGGTTTATAATAGCATAGTTTATAATAGTATTTGGAATGGTTTATAATAGTATAGTTTATAATAGTATTTGGAATGGTTTATAATAGCATAGTTTATAATAGTATTTGGAATGGTTTATAATAGTATAGTTTATAATAGTATTTGGAATGAAAGTGTGGTGTTGCTGATTTGCCCACAGCTTACTGTGAACTACAGTCAACGTTCATTGCTAGGGATAGCTGCTACATTATGCAAAGGATGTGCTTTGCCTTGTCTGTTCTGTAATGATGATGATGTCTCTGTACGCACTTACTGTACGTCGCTTTGGATAAAAGCGTCTGCTAAATAAATGTAATGTAATGTAATGTTTACCATCGCTCTTCACCGGAGGTGAAGATGTTGTGACTGATCCAGGACTGCAGACAATCTTCAAAAGGCCACCAGGGAAGGGAAGGAGAAGATAATGTGGGGGAGGAGTGAGACGACGACTGGGAAGGCTGACGCAGTTCGGTGCTCCGTTTTGACAGTGGACAGAGACGGCAACACTGCGTGTACGGAGGAAAGTCGTGGAGGCGAAGTTTGTGTGTTGGACTGCTTGATGACACTGGACATCTCGGGACAGCGGGGGCTATTTTTAATGATGAGGTTTGGCTGTATTCCACTTTAATTCACTTAATTAGTTTGATTAATACAATTCTATTGAATGTCTTTATTTGATATGTTTGTGTGTTGTGGGTCTGCCCCACTGTCTATGTCGTTTTTGTTGTTGCTGGTTGCTACAAAATAAGTTATTCTATTCTGTTCCATATCTCTTTATTCCACTATGCTGAAAAGGGTGGAGTCGAAAATGGGTCCATGGTGACATAGACGTAAAACCTCAACCAATATAGCTCCGTAGAGCTCCACTTTGGTGACGAAGGTCTGGTGCCATTTTTCAGAAAAAATACAATGGGAGTCAATGGACTGAAAATGTATTTTTTTTAAAATATATTCAGGCAGCTACACGTTCAAAATACCCAAGAAAGGGGTTGTCACATTTTAAAATAATTTATAAAATTGGAAATTATGTCCAACAAATAAACAACAAACACGTTTTCAAAAAACAACTAAAACGACTACAACACCCGGCTACAACACTTGCTCACCACCACTGCTGATAAGCCATAAAGCTGACACTTTTGACATGGCCAGACTGATAGTGACTCTCGCCCTTGGTGATACTCTTAGGCCCAATCCCAATTCCTATCTTAACCCTCAATCTTAACCCTCAGTCTCAAAAATCCGCGCTCCCGCGAAGTGCTAGTGCTGTCCCGATTCTCAGAGTGTTAAGTTGAGGGACAAGTGTGAGGGCTGCGTAGCCCTCAATTTTAAGATTTTCCAGTACCACCCTTGGCAGTAAGTGCTATCCCAGAATGCGATTAAAAATTACGAAAACCACTCTATTATCTTAGTTTAATGTCATTTTATGGATTATATACCTCTTTGTAGCATAACATTTATTTTTATTTTTACGATCTTTAGCCAGTAGCCGTGCCGGGTGCGGACAAGCCATATATTGCTATCGTTGAGTTACAAAATGTCATTTTTCTCGGTGGTAATGTAGTTATTAAGTTGTTTTATCAAGATACAGCCTACATGAAATGTTTGCACCGACATTTTTATAAGATGACCGAGCTAGTATCATCTCCCGTAGCCGTAGAGATTGATATCTAACGATAGTAACAGCTGTTGTTTCACTTTAACGTTAACTAATGGCCATGTTATGCGGTGACTTTCCGCGGAATATGTCCGTGGTTGTGGTATTTATACAGGTTATTTGGTTGAATATCAACTCAATCAAACAATCTTAAAAAGATGCCTAAAGCCCATGCAAAAGACAGCATTATTGCTGGTTATGCTCTTCTTCTTTCCACGTAATGGCGCGCTGGTTCTGTTGCTTAGCAACACGTCGCGTCATTTTACGTCGACGGTAATAGACGACTTCTGATGACGTATCTGCATTTAAGGGGTGTCCCATTTCTAAGTCGCAAGATAACCCTTAACACTAGGTTTTGAGGGCTAGTAAGATTGAGGGTTGAGCCTGAGGGTTAAGATTGAGGGTTAAGATAGGAATTGGGATTGGGCCTTAGTTTCACTTCCATAATAAAATAAAATGATAGCCATTTTCGCTAGCGGCCGGTAGCTACTTCCATAATAAGTTACAAGAGCAGACCGAGTGATAGCCATTTTCGCTAGCAGAGCAGCCGGTCTCTAACTCTGTTAATTATAAGATTCATGCACCGCGGTGGTGCAGCGGTCTAAGGTGCAGACTTTGTCTGTGCGGTTGCGCCCCGAGGATCGGGGGTTCGATCGCCGGTCCTGCCAGATCCAAGCATGGCCAGTACCTTGAGGGAGCAGCAATTGGCGGGACCGTTTACAAGATACAAGATTCCTGAACATCACGGCCAAATTATATCCAAATTATAACTAACCCTGCCAATGCATAGAGACATTTTCAACTTTTCTCACAGAAATAGTTAACTAACACAGCTAGCTAACTAGCTAACATTAGGCTAATGTTGTTACACCAGTCTGATCTTACGACGCGATTCAATTGTCCCAATTGTCTGTTGGAGGATTTTTGCATCCTGGCATGGTGTGGCATCAGGTTCAAAGCAAAACCGCTCAATAAACACTTCACTTGTTCCTCCTCAAAATATTAAAATTCCTCTTCATCCTAAGTCATATAAAAAAGTTGTAAATATAAAAGTTGTCCATTATCTGGTCTCTTTAAATCATAATATGTGCCACTCTAAATTATTTTTTTTTTTAAAGTGTACCAACCTCTCCAAAACATTTGAATTAAAACATAGGAAAAACTGTGTGCGACAAATCTCCCATCTTCACTGATGAATACATATTACACAAGACAGGTTGACCAAAATAAGAACGGTTCAAAAAATAAAGGCCCAGTATGATAATGAGTGTGTGAGATGATTGAACTGAAAGTGGCGAGGTGTGCTACCTCTGCAGGGTCTCCACACACTGCTGCACGCTCTGATCACACAGGCTGAGCCTCAGCAGGCTGCAGTGGGTCAGCAGCAACTCCTTCTGCAGCTTCCGACGCATCTTCTCAGTGGACAACATGCTGGGCTGGGCCATCTAGGCTAGTAAGGCTACTCCTGTGATGCACGCGCACACACACACACACGCACACGCACACACACGGGTGAGTATGGAAAGAGAGAAGCAGGCTGTGTCCGAATGCGACCCCTGCTCCCTGTCCACTCAGACCCCTATCTACTATGTGCCCTGTCCCTTCATTTTGTAAGCAGTGTGCGAAAGAAATCCTGCAAAACTCTTTCCAAACTAGTGAGGAAAGTAGTTTGTAATATATATATATATATAATTATTTTTATTGAGAATATCAATCAGTTAACATACAACGATTGTTACAAAGTGTAGATTACAAATGAAGATAGAATTAACCAAAAAAGAGTAGTTTGTAATATGAACCTATCTTGTACTATAGATGTGCATATCTATGTCGTTTAAGTTTTCACTTCCGGGTTACTTACTGAAATTGTCAGATGAGTGCACTGTTCTGCAGATGAGTGTGCTCCTGAATTCCCTCAATAAAACCTCGGAAATAAGGGGTTCATCCTGCCCCCTATTTGTGAGAAAAAGTCGGCCACTCAAATATGCGCCCTCAAAAGTGTGTAGGGGTCGTATTCGGACACAGCCTTACTCAGAACTCCAAGGTGAGATTTGAACCCCGCTCCTCTCACTCGTACAAATATTCCAAAGCGAACGCGAACCAATCAGCTAAAGGTGACATCACCGATAGCTAAGGGCAACGTCGTTATTTTGAACCTGAGGGTTGCGTCGCCAGAGAGTGTTGTCACGGTAACCTTCTACGAGGCCTTCGCTTTACCGCACCTCACTGCTTACTAGCGAACTAGCCGAGCTACACCCGCTACACTTCATGACCAGTAAATGATTTATTACTGGTCAGAGGCTACACTCACCCCCCTTTGAAACTCCGCAGCAACTACTTTTTTTTATTCGATTCTGATCCAGGTCAACAGGCACCAACGTAACGAGTATGGAAAGAGAGAAGCTTACTCAGAAGCCCAAGGTGAGATTTCCAAATATTCCAAAGCGAACGCGTTACAGCTAAAACCGAAATCGCCGATAGCTAACATCCGAGTGCAATGTTCCAAACATTTCACCTTTTATGACAAATACAAATATATTTAGTTCCAGGTCACCTATCGGTTTTTTTGTCTGTAAAGTTAAATTGCTTCTCTTTCCTTAAAAAACTTGGTTCGAGACACCTACGCGATATGTCTCAGCACGGTGACAAGGTAATGGCGCACCGGTGTGACAGAGGGGATGGGGAGGTTTTTGCTAGTGAGAGACTACTAAGTGGGCAGGCTTATAGTGATAAAAATGCTTCTAAGTTGTAAATTGCTTATTTAATTCCTTCAGACCCTGCGTCCATTGCAATGGACATCACATGTTTGGTGTTTTTTGTTTCTATGATAATGTATGATTTACATAATGGTCTTCTGGTTGGTTATTTAGTAGACCCTAACTAACCAATTAGATGCAAGTATGGTCCAATTTGTTAACATTTGAAAAAGTTACATCACACTAAAGTGAAGCATGGCAGCAATACCTCAAAGTCGTCAACCTCAAAGTCGTGTTCGCAACACCGGGTGACGGCGTTAAGGGCAACGTCGTTATTTTTAACCTGAGGGTTGCGTCGCCAGAGAGTGTTGCCACGGTCACCTGCTACAAGGCCTTCGCTTTACTGCACCTCACTGTGCTTACTAGCGAACTAGCCGATCTACACCTGCTACACTGGCACACGCGCACACATAATCATATGAACATAACACCGATGACAGGAACAGGAAATTCAGTCCATCTACACCTGTCATTTGGCGAATGTTTCACAAAGCCACAGACAACATGCCGCATTAAACCGCAGTCAAGTGCTCACAAGCCACTCCTGTGAACAGTGTCGTTGTACTACTGCACTGGCACACCTACTCGAAAAAAAAACACCACCATTTAGTTATTTGATTACGATTTAATGAAAAGGTCAGAACTCCACAAAACAAATAGCTAATTATTGTATTTAAATGTCCAGCAATATATTTCAAAATATATTTATATGTGCAGGTAACTATTGGACTACAAAACCTGATGCTTTTTAACCACCAACTACACTTAGAGCCAAATATACTGAACACATGGGTACAATACAAGCTGTACCTGCACACATGTTCACAAGCATACTAGTGTAGTTCAGTTTGACTTTGGTAAACAACAAATTAAAAAAACAAAACAACATGGTATGTTCTTAACTTTCACGGTTGTATATAATGTCACAAACAAGTAAACAATAGTTAAATATAAATGGCAATTAAGAAGTCCTCATTACTGAGATTGACTAAACCTGCTCAGACATCAGAAAATGATTCAACTTTTCTAAACATAAAGACTGGACTAAAATAAGTACTTGCCTCGAGAACTTGCAGTGCAGATTATCATTTGCTTTCCAAACAGCCTCTTCCTGAGGGGCAGAAGTCACAATTCAATAATTACCCTCGTATATACAGCTGGGCATTTAGTGAATACAATATTGTACACTCAAAGGAATTCCAGGCAGTGGCAAGACTATGCTTGACAGGTCGCCCATGTCTCCTTGTGAACACACCCACTTCAAGACTTCCTCATGGCTGTGTCTCAAATGGGCATCGAGGCGTGTCTCATTCGAAAGTTTCCATAAAATGCGGCCTTCTCAGGTGTCTGACGTCATGTTATTTGTTTATGGTGAAATGCATTGAGATCTTTAACAACTGTACTGGAAATCTGCCAGCCTTGCAGTGTGGCAATAAAAGAAAGGAGAGGAGGGAGGGCAAGTACGAACTCAAACACGTCTAACCAGTTGCACAAACAGAAGAGAGAAAAGTTTCAATATTAATTTCAAAGGGAGCTTTGATTAAATGTATGCATTTACCCATCATCTCACTGGCTCTATGATTAGCCCATGCTAACCAAACTGTCAGGTAAAGGACAACGCATTTAGGGTTTCGGCGAAGTTCCAGGTACTCTGTACTGACAGACCTTCAGGTTGTAGACCGCAGGGCTTCCTGGGAGAAGCTTGGCAGCCTTTTCCACCCAGAACTCCGCCCTACTGTCGCGCTCCGGCTTGCTGCACAACAGCTCTGCCACCTTCAGGACCAGGTCTCTCTGGGCCCGGTTCAAATCCACCGAGCGCTGGAGAGGCCCAAGGGAGGAAAAACTCATTTATGCAAGAAGGAGACCTTCCTGTGCATCACCACAGACAGCATATAATACACAGGTGAAGGCTTTTTGATTCACAATGCAAAGACCATCAGCAAATAGGCCTACATTTTAAGCCATCCAAATGGATTTTTGTGTTTGTGTGTGCGCCTTCAGTGCCTTGATAAATAAATTACTCAAGGGGAGAAACAACCTGACCTAGGGCAGCCAGAATCTGACCAATCACAGAATCTTAATGTTTCACTTTTGCATTGTTTTATATGATAAACCAATAACCAGTTATTCAGAATTTTGGCAAGTGGCAATTGAATTAGCACAACCAGTGCTGCAAGTAAATTGAATAATGCTGACAGCAGTGGAAAAATTAAGACTGACAGGGTACTGAGAGACTCATCTGAGAGCCATCTTCTAGAAGAGCATCTCTTTCCTGAACATAAGAATCAATGGTTTAGACTTAAGAATATGGGTTCAGACCAAATAGAGGACATTCATTCATAGTACTGACATACATCTACATCTACTCATGCACAGATTTAATTAATCTACAGGGCAGAATGTCTGCAAATGCATGCACTGTACTAATATTGGCAAGTACATATCCATTATGAATTAATTATAACAGTAATAGTAATAAAGCTCTGCACAAACCATGTAGCATCCCACTGCTTTATCAATGTCTCCCTCTCGCTCATAACTACAGCTGACAACCCTTCTAAAGTCAGGAAAAATCATTTTGTAGCACATGTTCGACAGAACAAAACCTCATGTGGGCATATTCCAAAAAACTTTGAATAAGCTTTATTTTGCAGGTTTTCTCATGTAGTGTTAGTGTGCCAACTTTCATTTTCTTTATGAAACTCCTTCTTGGAGAACAACTAGCTCAATTATATACTACTAGCCAGATCAAAGATGTTCCGGATCTCTTGATTCCTGCAGCAACCATAAACAATCTAAAGTACCTAGTCTACAGTACTCGTCGTGAAATAATATAGCTGAACACAGAGCTGTAATCATAAAAGCAATGACTACTTTATAGTAAATGTTAAACAATGAAATATCCATGTTTGTAGGCATTGTAAGAATGATAAAATACAATTGTATGTGGTTACCTGCAGAATTGAGTCAGGTGACATTCATTCCCATCGAGATGATACGAACAAGAAGCTAGGCATGTAGCCATCTTTTGCTGTTGAGATTATATGCTGTCACATCTGAATAGATGAAGGTTGTTTCACATACTGAGCACTTCAGCAAATGTGTACTACCCCCATAAACTGGTAAGGGAAATTCCTGAACTTTTAGTTTCCTGCTTACAGGGAAACGTTCACTTTCTGTTCCTCTTAACAAGCTGTACTAGTACGGCTAAAAAATTCCCAGACTCCAGTTTCTGTTCAACAAGCCTGGTCCATACATAATAGCATGCGAGACCCATTAGCGAGTGTTAAAAGTAGTATACAATTGAGCTAGTTGTTCTCCAAGAAGGAGTTTCATAAAGAAAATGAAAGTTGGCACACTAACACTACATGAGAATACCTGCAAAATAGAACTATATTGAAGTTTTTTGTAATATGCCCACATGAGGTTTTGGTCTGTTGAAAATGTGCAACAAAATGCTTTTTCCTGACTTTAGGAGGGTGTCATGTGATAGCTAATGAACAGAGTTCTAATATGCAGGAATTACAGAGCCAGTCGGACCAGCTTTAGGAGTAAAAAAATTGCGGGGCTATATTAAGTAGAAGTATCTCATTTAGGTCCTTAGGCCCTACATGGCTGCTCGCAGAATTAAATTACATATTTGGGACATTTCAAATGCATCTGGGCAATGTCTATTAACATTAATCACGGATATTTTGATTTATATCAAGTCTATAGGTCATTGTTTATCACCACAGAACATTTCATTGCTCTTCGTGCTGTATTTGCTAAGATATGGGGTACTGGATATAGCCCAAAATAAGATGGCCGCAAATTTCGGGCAAAATGTGACGCACACCATGCACAGTAAAAGTTGCAATGTCACTTCCCAAAATTAGCCAAACTGCAGTTAATCTCAGAATTCATTTAAATTTTGTGCAGCTCAACGTAGGTTCTCACCAAATCCGGCGAGGTGCATGGTGCATGATGGATGTGGCACGGCGACTGTGTGGTACGTTCACTGGTTATGAATTTGAAAAGGATAGTTTCCAAACCTACTTTATGCAAATTAACACGTACGCCGTTTCTCGTGAAACTCGGATCAAATCGGACGGTCAAAGTAAGCGTTTTAGATAAAATATTAATCAAGATTCAGCAACTGCGTAGACTATTTCTCACCTCAAATGTTTTCAGAAACTTATTTTAGTGTACCATTAAGGTGGGTAAAAGAAAGTTTATTAACAGGCCGCCATATTGTTCCGGTTTAATGCAGTAATCTCAAACTCCAGCAACTGCAGGGCCTCAGTGTCTTCAGGATTTGGTTTTGTTTTAATCAGAAGGTATTTTAGGCCTTGCAAAAAGTGTGCACACCCCTGTCCTCTAGGAGAGGAGATTGAGATCCCTGATATACGTATGGCCGTCGTTGTATAAGACCCACTACAAGGATTTCTACTTAATCCATCATGAATTTAGAGGACCCTTACTGAAAGTCAAGTGCACTACCCTTACATTTTCCTAATGTATGGCTTAAACATGACAAATAAATCCATAACCATGATATCAGTAGCATCCACTGCAAAGATTTGTACAAATATTACTTATTTCCACCTCAAGGTTATTTCTGCAACTTCAATTACACCTTTCTGAAGAAGTGAAAATTAAGATCTTAAGTGTACAATTACTTGGAAATTGAGGGAATTTAATGATTCCACAGTAAACTATTCTGAAACATCATGAACACGATGAGACATTCCTAGAAGTTCAGAAAGGACTGCATCCGTGCAGCTGCTCTTTTAAAACAGGTTGTATGAAGTGAAATCAAGATTTTAGAGTGCTTTCCCATAAACCCCATGTTCTTATCACAAAAAAAGTCATTCATGACACAAAATTCTATTTCCAAGCACAAACATGTAACCCACATCCCCACAATGTATCCAACGTCACAGTACCACATTCGAATCAATGTATTCTTAATAAATGTTTGAACAGACATTTAACTTTCATAGTTAATTTCAATTAAGACTTAAGGTGTTGTTACACAACGCAATTTCCACGCAACTTTGGTGGCGGCAACTCGTTGCTGGTGATGTCATTTTATGCAATTCCACTGTTGCACGAAGCAATTTAAATTGCACGCAATGACCAATCAGAATCAAGCATGTACGTAGCGTTCGATATTACGCCGGATCCGTTTATTCCGTTAGAGTATTCTGGGGGCAATTGTAACGGGTCGATTGTAAGACAATTTTTTGTTACCCCCAACCCTGAACACATGAAACTAACTAGCTTGCTGGATAGAATCTCAGCTCTAGCTTGTTTCAGACTGGTGTAATTTAATGGTGTTGCAATTGGCCCGTTACAATTGCCCCCAGAATACTCTACTCATATCAAGTCTTGATTGCTAAAATTAGCTAACGTTATTACAATTATTCTTGTTAACGTTGCATTTAGCTAGTTACATTTATTTATTTTCGCAATGTCGAAAATACTGCCAACAAGGAAACGCAAAGCCTTTCCTGTGCGTTCATTTTATTGGACCACCTTGAAAACGAGCAGGAGGAAACGGTAACGTTATCGTCGTAGTAGGCTATGCGTAGATAGGTCTGCGTTCGCGTGTGATCAATATCGCTGTTCTGATTCGTTATTGCATGCAATCGGTTGCATGAAAGTTGAACTGCTCCCAACGTATTGCAACCAAGTTGCACAGAAATTGCAGGGAATGTTACACGAAGCAATCTATGACTAACTCAGTTGCAACTTAGTTGCAAGCAACAAAAATTGCTTCGTGTAACAACACCTTTAATTATTGTTTTTTCCCCCCCATATGAAAAAAATAGTTAGGGAATTTACAAAGGATTCAGTGCCAGCTTTATTTGAACACATGCAAATAACCTACATATAAAACATAAAAAAGTAAGCCATGTACATATTACACACAAATACATCTTCAGAAATACACAAGGATTTACAAGTTTTGAATTAAGTAGCAAGTGCAACATTTATTTGTAGAGACTACTGCAGCTGTCCACAATCAGTTACGACTACCTTCTTACTCGGTCTGCCGGTTTTTGTGCCGAGCTCTCCCATCTGTTTAACAACGTCTATGCCGTCTTTGACAAAGCCAAAGGCGACGTGCTTGAAATCTAGGTGCTCCGCCTTCTTCAGGGTGATGAAGAACTGGGAATTGTTGGTGTCGCGGCCGCGGTTTGCCATGGATAGCAAGCCCGGGCCTGTGTGCTTCACGTCAAAGTTCTCATCCTCAAACTTATCCCCAAAGATGGACTGTCCTCCTGTCCCATCCTGCTTGGTGATGTCTCCACCCTGGCAGTGGGAAAGGACAAAAACCATGAATTAAGTGCCTAAATTCCAAGACTATATGAAAAATAAGTTTGTTCCAGTGTTCGGTTTTTCTGAACACAAACACACAAGAAATAATGATAATATGTGTGTGTATGTACTTATGTACGTACATACAAATATACATTTAAATAAAGCATATTCAACACAGGAAGTAATATCTGCAGTGCTGTCCACCTGACACATGAAGTTTGGGATGATGCGGTGGAAGATTGAGTTGCGGAAGCCGAATCCTCGCTCCCCCGTGCACAGGGCCCGGAAGTTCTTGGCGGTCTTGGGCACGATGTGGTAGAAGAGTTCTATGGAGATCTTTCCCAGCGGTTCTCCGTCGGCAGCAACACAGAAGTACACCACGGGGTTCCCCTCCCTGGAGTGCTCCATGGCCCGAGACAGCTGGCTGGCATCAGTCTGGGACATGCGGCTCAGGCATTCCTCAAACTTCCTCTTGAAGCAGTCCGCCAGTTCCGCAGTCTTGAACTTAGCAGCCAGCTGCTCAACCTTCGCGTCTCCCTCTGCGGGGGAAGGGGGGGGGAAATAAATATCATAAATAAATAAGAGAAAAAGGCAACACATTTTATCACCACATTCTTATGTCTCAGTAGTGTGATTATGGTCATTTTCACCCTTCAGCAAGCTGCTTAACCTAGAGCAAGATGCTTAAGCGTTGCCCTGGTTCAAGGTTGTGCATAACAGACGTGCGATCCTTAGCTAATGTTAGCCAACTGGCTGACAAGGTAGTGTGCAGAAAACAAAGGCGAAGAGGGAAGCAGGAAGTTGATAATCATTCAGCTGTTGTAAAACAAATCTAAAAACAATCCGCTGGTAATCCCTGGTGAACATCTCACTCCCTTTTGTATTTTGTCCACCTTAACCAAATCAACAACATCACTGAACTGAATAGAACCTTCTATTTGAAGTCACTCAACAGTGACTGTTACAAGGGAACAGTTTGCCACACACATTAATCCTTGCTGAATGCATGTCTGGTTTAAGTGTTTGAACGTAATGGCAGCGGTGTTCTGTACCAACGTAGTCTGTGGCGGTCCAGACCAGGGCATTGGCGGAGGTGTCCATGGGCTTGAGCTCCATGCCCTGGGTGATGGTGTGGTTGGCGCAGACTTTGAACACCTGGTCACGCCTCATGAGCACACGGTAGAACCTCTTTTGGGGGTGATAGAGGATCTTGATGTCCCCCACCCCGCGCTCTTTCCACTGGTTCGTGTCGCGGTCCCACCGGTACAGCTTGGTCCGCTCTTTAAACAGGATCTCCTCATCCTCCTCTCCAGACCTGGTCTCCACCTGATGAGCGTAGGTAATGTAGTTCTTTATTGAAGGGTTTTCTTCACATTCACTCACTTATGCTGTGCAGTAAATGGTACAGATCATTGACGGGGGGGTTTTACTTTAGCTTTCCTGAGTTAACCTAACCTAAACAAATCCTTCCGTGTGTGGCCGCAAATTGCCGCAAATCAAAACACTTTTATATTTTCAGGCGGGGCTGTAAGCTCCGTAAGCGGGCCAAATGCATGGTGGGGGAAACACTGCCCTCCTTTAATTTTTCCAATGTTTACTGGAGTACACACAGATTCTTAATCACTTCGGAAACAAAATTGTAATCGAAAATTAGAATTTTTTTTAGTCTAATGAAAACAAGGTGCAACCAATATACAAAAATGAATAAACTGCTCATATAACTGGGGCGTACCCCCCCCCCAAAACCTAATAAAACATTTTTCAAAGAAGTCTGTAGCCTCAGTTCACTAAAGCCTGAAAATTATAGAAATGACAGATAGCTGTGGGGTGCTTATTCACTTATTCCCGTCCTCGTGTTCTGGGTTTGAAGTAAAGTCGGACAAACTACTTAAAGGCCATGCCTTTAAGCGGGTGTGCTGTTGTAAAATGGGCTCCAGAGGGAAATCTCGAGTAATCGTCAGGACAAATCTGCTCGTCATCGTGTAGAGAAAATAGTAAAATGTCCCACCTCTAGTAGCAACCCCAATCAAATACAGCCAACAAAAACAAAAACACACAGAATTTGGAAATATATTTCAACAAAGCTTCAGTGAACACTGAAAACTCTACCTCTGGCAGTGAGACAATAGGCTCAAAGTGAATGCTGAAGACTCTACCTCTGGCAGTGAGACAATAGGCTCAAAGTGAATGCTGAAGACTCTACCTCTGGCAGTGAGACAATAGGCTCAAAGTGAATGTCAGTGTTGCTTGCACCCTCTTCATCTTCGCTGCCCTCCTCATCCCCTTCATTTCTGGTCACAGGAGCCGCCCCAAACACCGTGGCCCCCGCATTTGCCCAGGAGAAGTCGGCATCTAGAGTGGAGAGGGGCAAGCGAGAGAGGAGAAAGAATTTAAATGAGCTTGAACAGAAGACACGAGTGGTAGGCAGACACTTTATATACAGCTTGAGCAAGCAGACCGAATCACGCCCTGCCTGGCAAAGCCATAGCTAATTATGTGTTGACCAACTTGACCTGCAGGTCGGACATTCAGCATTAGCACAGCCTGGATTCAATACCCAACCATGGGGCCCCATCAAAAAACTGAAACTGTGAAACTGTTAACAGGATGAGCCAGCCAACAGCCCCCTGAGATGCCACTTTGATAGAACATTAGAAATATCTTTGTGGAAGTTAGATTGGCTAAAACTGCACTTCACCCCCACTAATTCTTATAAACCATTTGCCTTTTAAAAATGAGCAAGATCAGAAAATGTGTACACAATGTTGAAGCATATGTACCTGGCTTCCCAAAAACATAGTCGCTGGTGTTATTACCCAAGTCGGCGAACGAGAATCCCCCCAGGTTGCCAAAACCACTGGAACCAAATGTAGCTGTTGGAAGCTGTAACCCACGAAAAAGCCCAGGCCCTGACAATATCTGTGGAAGTATTTTAAAGCACTGTGCTGAACAGCTAGCACCAGTGTTTACTGACATTTTTAGATCCTCTTTCCTCTAATCTTCATAAAGTCCCGACCCTATGGAAAACATCCACAATTGTACCCATGCCAAAAATCCCCAGACCTATGGGGCCCAACGACTTTCGTCCTATTGCACTGACATCACTGGTCATGAAGTGCTTTGAGCGCTTAGTGAAAAGGTACATTGTGTCACAAACACAGCACCTCATGGACCCCTTGCAATTTGCCTATCAAGTCTCGGAGAGGGGTGGAAGATGCAATTGTGACTCTATTGCACTTATTGCACACGCATCTTGAGAAACCAAAGACTCATGCCAAGATTTTATTTGTGGACTTTTCATCTGCTTTTAACACTATCCAGCCCAGTATCTTCGCAGATATATTGGCTATTGAGTTTTTACTTGAAGCTGGCGTGATTTTATGTATTGTTGATTTTCTTAGCAGTAGAATTCAGCAGGTCAGAGTAGGTACGTCCCTCTCTGACAAAAAGATCACATGCACAGGCTCCCCCCAGGGATGTGTTTTATCATCCTTATTGTTTATTTTATACACAAACTCCTGCACCAGCACTTTCCCAAATAGGCACTTTATTAAATATGCAGATGACACTGCATTGGTGAGCCTCCTATATGATGGGGAGGTGGAGCATTGACCAGTTCTTAACTACTTTTTAAATTGGTGTGAGAAGTCAAACCTTCTCCTAAACACTTCAAAAACAAAGGAACTGTCCATCGATTTTAGAAAGCTGCACACTTTTAACCCTACTTTTATCAATGGGGAGGCAATAGTCTGTCACAGACTCCAAGTATCTTGGCATTGTGCCCGACCATAAACTTAAATGGGACCTGTGGACTGACCTTATAAGTACTAAGACAAAACAAAGAATGTACTTTTTAAAGAAATTGTTTTATTTTAATGTCCACAGCAAAATGCTACAAATGTTTTATTGTGCTTTTATTGAAAGTGTTTTATCCTTCTGCATAATCTGCTGGTTTGGCAATGCTACTGAGGCACAGAAAAAGTCTGTCAGAAAAACTGTAACAACGGCCAGTAAACTGCTAGGAATTACATTACCAAGTATGGAATGTATCTACAGAGATAGAACGATGAAGAAAGCAAACAACATTGTGGGGGACCAGAGGCACCCCCTTGCCTCCTCATTTGTATTGCTGCCATCTGGGCGATATTGCCTCCCTCTATTCACTAAAAATAGATCAAAATTTTCTTTTGTTCCACAAGCCGTTAAGTTTTTAAACATGTAATGCACTAGCGTATCCATGCACTTTGACCACTCCTTCTTGTCTCAAAGGATGTCCAGCTGGTCTGGCCAGTTCTCCTCCTCCTAGTATGTGTATAAGTACATGTGTACCAGTATGTCTATTTGTGACTTTTTTGTGATGTCGTGATTGTGATCGTGACCAAATGCCGTGTGATTATGCTGCAAACCAATTTCCCCACGGGGACAAATAAAGCTCTATTCTAGCGGGAGGTTCTATGGGAGAAACAATGCACGCATTATGAAAACAGCACCAGCTGCAGACAACACTAACATTCAATAAACACGCCTGGATCATAATTCTTTTTCTCCAGCGTCACTCTGGACATTGTCCGTTGACGGGAAGGGTGTGCCAGAGCTTTGTACCTTGGCTAGTAGAATCGGGCTCAGGCTCTGGGCCCTTTTTAGTGGACAGATCAATGGGGGCGGCATCCTGGGCAGTCGGGGTAGTGCTAGGAGTGGCTTCGCTGGAAGAATCAGGTTGGGGTGTGGCCTGTTCCTCTGCTACTGGGGCGTCGCTACTGCTGGAGACGATAGGATGGACATCATCGCTCTCTTCCGTCCTCTTCTGCTGCAGCTCCTGAGAGAAAGGAAAATGCTACATTTATAAAACACCACCACACGTTTAACCTCTGAAACGGTAAATGTACTGAGAAGCAATCACCAGGGCAGAGGTTTACACAAAATTATTATATGGCTCCCTTTTCATTCAATGCTTTCTACAAATTGGCACTCTAAAAATGGCCAGTTAAAGCACAACTGAACTTTGGTAGAACTTTGTGTTGTGTAGTTACCTGGCCATGCTATGAATCCAAATGGTGGCGAAATATGTTCATTAGTGCTCCCCTGGGGTGATAATCCAGAACAGGGTATTTGTCGCTCTCCATTCACTTCTATAGCACAGCTAAAATGGTCTCAAAATGACACGTATACTGAACGCGAACCAAGCAGATTCTGTCAATACATTACAAACAAAAACCAGTCCTCTTACGTATTTTTTTTCAGTGTAATAATTTTTTTAATAAAAGTACCATTTTCTTCAATGTTGTTAGCAAGCTACCAGAAAAAAGACTAACAAAATGTCGCAGGTCGGTTTGTTTACCATAGATATATACTACCAGGAGCGCTTGCTTCCGTGGAAATTTGGACCAATGAGTGGGTTCTGACGCATCGGCACATTAAAGCCGTGTCTGGCGCAAGAATTACCTACCGGATCTACGTTCCAAATAAAATACGAAAAAGCCAGGAAAGGGCCATTTCATTTTCTAAAGAAAATACGAGGACTGGTTATTGCTTGTATTGACAGAATCCGCTTTGTTCGCATTCGTATACATGCTAGAAGTGTCATTTTGAGACCGTTTTAGCTGCCCTATGGAAGTGAATGGAGAGCGACAAATACCCTATTCTGGATCATCACCCCAGAGGAGCACAGAGCAACTAACAAACATATTTCCCCACCATTTGGACTCATATCATGGCCAGGTAACAACACAACCCAAAGTTCTATTGTGCTTTAAAGTTAACAGGTTCTTTTTTTTCGTTTGAGAAAGTGAATTGTTCCGAAATGTAAAATAAATAAAATTAAAAATACTGAAACTGGCACATTATTTTGTTATGGAATACTCCACTCCAGATCTCATCAGATCTTCCTGCACTTTTCTGAGCTCGGTTTGGAAGTCTTCCGGCTCGTCCTTGTCGGCCTCGCCGCTTCCTGCTCCGCAGAAGAAGGTGGGGGGCAGCTGAAGGCGCGCGGCTCTCTCCTCCTCCTCCGGCGTGGGCTTTTTCTCCCACACTATCACACACTCCTCATCCCTCTCTCCCGCAGGGGGCTGAGCAGGTGCTGAAAGTTAACGCATTGTTCCGTCAGCTTGATGCAAGGAAGCGCAATGGCTCAGACTACAACCAACAGCACACTCACCACCCTGCTTCTGTGGACAGGTGTAACAGAAAAATGAATGGTAAATTTAACAAATAAGAGTAAATCAGGCTGGCCCGAGGCCTGAAGGCTCTTCCGGACAACGAACTAAGAGCTTCACCTATTGTGAAGAGTGTGTGCATGTGTATCATATTGAAAGAACTCGGCTAGTACGCTAGCTAACCCTGAACATAAGGTCATCTTACGAGTAAGCAAAACGCTAAATGTTCCTCATGTAATCCCGCTATGTTAGCTAGCCATGTATTTAAAGTGTGGCTCGCCAAGTCCAGTCAGGTAAAGTAACATTAAGCCCATTTCACACCAAACAACATCCAATTTGTTTGCAATTTGACAGGTCTTGAAAATCTGTCCCTACCCAAGGTCACTCGTCACAAAAGAAACTGACACCATTGAACCATCAGCAAATCACCAGCATTGGTGGCATTCACAGAGCACAGAGTCCAAGCTCAGTGCCACCTTTACAGCTCTGAAGTGTGGTGTATAATACACTGCTCAAAAAAAGTAAGGGAACACTTAATCGCCATAGTGTAACACCAAGTCAGTTAAACTTCAGGGATATTAATCTGTCCATTTAGGAAGCACAAGTGATTGTGAATCAATTTCACCTGCTTTGGTGCAAATGAAAGTGACAACAGGTGCAATGGAGAGGCAAAAGCAAGACAACCCCCAAAAAGGTAATGGTTTTGCATGAGTGGCCACAGACAATTGCTCTCTCCTTATCCTTCCTGACTGATTCTTCTCTAGTTTTGTGTTCTGCTAGTGTCCTTGTCACTACTGGTAGCATGAGGCGGTACCTGCAGCCCAATCAGGTTGCACAGGTAGTCCAGCTCCTCCAAGATGGCACATCCATACGTGCGGTCGCAAGAAGGTTTGCTGTGTCTCCCAGCACAGTCTCAAGAGCATGGAGGAGATACCAGGAGACAGGCCGTTACACGAGGAGAGCTGGACAGGGCCGTAGAAGGGCATCAACCCAGCAGCAGGACCGGTATCTGCTCCTTTGTGCGAGAAGGAACAGGAGGAGCACTGCCAGAGCCCTACAAAATTACCTCCAGCAGGCTACTGGTGTGCATGTTTCTGACCAAACTGTCAGAAACAGACTCCATGAGGGTGGCATGAGGGCCCGACGTCCTGTAGTGAGACCTGTGCTCACAGCCCAGCACCGTGCAGCTTGATTGGCATTCGCGAGAGAACACCAGAATTGGCAGGTCCGCCATTGGCGCCCCGTTCTCTTCACAGATGAGAGCAGGTTCACACTGAGCATATGTGACAGGCGTGAAAGAGTCTGGAGACGCCGTGGTGAACATTATGCTGCCTGTAACATCATCCAGCATGACTGATTTGGCGGTGGGTCAGTGATGGTCTGGGGAGGCATATCCTTGGAGGGTCGCACAGACCTCCATGTCATAGCCAACGGTACCCTGACTGCTGTTAGGTACCAGGATGAAATCCTCAGAGTGATTGTCAAATCCAATTGAGCACCTATGGGACGTTATGTATCGGTGCATCCGAAGCCGCCAAGTACCGCCACAGACTGTCCAGGAGCTCACTGATGCCCTGATCCAGGTCTGGGAGGAGATCCCCCAGGACACCATCCGCCAACTCATCAGGAGCATGCCCAGACATTGTCGGGAGTGCGTACAGGCATGCGGGGGCCATACACACTACTGAGTCACATTATGAGTTGCTGTGATTCACACAAGTTGGATCAGCCTGTGATTTTAATTTTTTACTTTGATTTTCAGTGGGATTTTGAATCCAGCCCTCAATGGGTTGATGATTTTGGTTTCCATTGACCGTTGTTACGTCATTTTGTTCTCAACAAATTATACAATGTACATCAGTAAAGATTTTCAACTTGAATAATTCGTTCATCAAGATCTGATGTGTCCCTTAAGTGTTGCCTTCATTTTTTTGAGCAGTGTATATGGAAGCATATCCGCACAAAAATTGCATTTCGTTTACATTCGATGTGCGCAAAAACCATGACATAGTTCAAATGAAAATGCTAAAGGCCACTTTGTGTTTTCATTTTCAAGTTAATGTACGCACTTTATCTGAAAATTTGAAAACGTCAATCCATTTCACATTTATTTTTTCTTGCCCCTGCTAGAATTTAAATGAAAATTAAAAACCACATTTGCATTAGCAGTTTCTTATTGTAATCGCATGATCCATCACAAAAAATGATCCATGATTTTTACAAAAATGGACATTAACACAATTTTTTTAAATTATATTTTATTATTACCATTATAGCCTACAGAACAATCCACTGTCTTTGGTAGGCTAGTAGGTAGGCTATTTGCACAGTCTCTGGAGCTTTCCCGAGCTCAATGCTGTAAAATGCGGCGGTTAGTATCTATGACGCTGATTTTACTGTTGTTGCCTAGCCTACTACACAAAACATTTTAATTTGTTCAATTTAAATAGGCTAGGCTACGTGAGAGAGAACATAAAAGCTGGTCTTTTTAGAGGGTATGCGAATACAGTGAGTTCCGACAGTAGCCTACCTACACACAGCTGTAAAATAAAAAAATAATAATCCATGTCTGTATTGGTTTGGCACAGTGCCATTATGCTCAGTCTTTTAAGAGCATAGGCTACAGAACCATTTTCATTTAAATAGGTCTACCACTCAGACAAAATGTGAGACATAAGCACTTCTTTTATTGATAGCCAGCTCATTTTATTTTAGTGACATGGGATATAGCCCAATGTTAGCCCAATGGTTTATCACACAGCCCTGTCTATGGCAAACCGGTGAACGGAAATCTATTGCCTCTTACGACAAGCCCTCCCTGCTGTTAAGGTTAAGTTACTAAACAACTGGTTGGCTAGGCCCATCGTAGTGTTTAGGCTACCTCGTTTACTTTCTAGTTTTTAGCATTTAGCCTATAATCCCCAAACACAGAGAACTAGGAAATGTCGCTATCTGTATCTAGCCAGGTAACTTCCTGACGACCAAAATCACAGAAAACCATTGAAATTGAACCATAGGTTCATAGGTTTGACGGTCCTGAAAGGCCCCTTTCTTCGATGCCCCGCCTTGATGGGCATGCTTTGACAGTTTCCATGTTCAGCTCGGATTTTTGGTAGGGTTTTTGCGTGACCACACGGAAATTATAATGTAAACGGATGCAATGCCATTGCATTTGAGTTATGTCACTCTTGTGCCACAAAGCATGAAAACGATATGTTAAAAATTATTGAATTATCATTTCCTTTTTGTCATGGATCATGCGATTACAATAAGAAATGCCAATGCAAATGTGGTTTTTAATTTTCAAAAAAGGGTTGTGTCGTCGAGGGCGAGAAAAAATAAATGTGAAATGGATTTGTATTAACATTTTAAAATTGTCAGATAAAGTGCGTACATTAACTTGAAAATGAAAACGCAAAGTGGCCTTTTGCATTTTCATTTGAAATATGTCATGGTTTTTGCGCACATCGAATGTACACTAAATGCAATCGCCGATTTGCATTTTCATTTGAATTTTGGAGCGGATATGCTTGCATAATAATATACATCCATATGGAAAGTAAATCTCAAAACAAATTGACTTTTCATTTAATTTTCCACATCATTGCTTTCTTTAAACCCCTGGGAACACACTTGAAGGGTTATAGTGTTCAGTGTCTGCACCGCCTGACATATTATTATGCCAACAGGAGACAATTTCTAGGTAAACAACTGTTTACTGACAAACAGCTTTTGAGGGGTTCTGCGGACTGTGTGCTGCGGCTGGGGAGGTTGAACCATGTGTGGCATTGCAACTCTGAGGAGGAAGATCTGTTCGCTCTCTGGTGGTCTCCTCCAACACAGCTACTGCAGCCTAACCGCAGGGTGTCTTGTTCAGAGTAGTCTCTCTGGGCGATACAGGCGTAAGCACAGTCATAGTTTCCTGGGCATTTATGGCCTGTTCAAAGATTTCTCTGAAGGCTTTAGCCACCTCCTGCAGCTTAAAGCGAACTGCAAGCTGCTCAACTTTCACTACACCTTCCGTAAAGTCAAAGGCACTCCAGATCCAAGCTTTCTCTGACCCTTTCATGGGTTCCAGTTTCATGTTGGGGGTGATCGTGTTTAGCACAGAGCTTGAGCACCTGGTCCCGCACCCGCTTGGTGTCATCGTTCTGCAGAATATTGATGTCGCCGATGCCCCTCTCCTTCCACCGACTCAGTTCTTTTTCGTAACGGTAGAGTTTGGCTCTGTGGCTGAACACTACTTGCTCATTTTCCTCACCGGTCGATATTTCCACCAAGTCAGGCAATGGCACAACGGGCTGAAAGTACTGACCGTCCCTCTCATCTTCCTGGGTTGTTTTCAATTTGTCATCTGTGCCAACAGAAATTCTGCTTTTGTTTAGTTTTGCTGGAGATTTAGATGGGCTGATGACAGGTTGAAAGCTGAAGCTGTTGATTCTTCAAAGTGAAACTAATTATTTCGAATGGCTTGGCTGTCCTGCTCCTTAACCTTTGCTTTGTCATCAGTCAAGAAGGATTTAAGGTACTTTAAGCCAGTCTTCATCTCCTCCGCTTTCTGAATGAGGTGTGCAGTTCTTCCGGTGTCAACCAGCTTGTGAGGGGTCTGCAAGGGTATATCCAAGAGGAGCCTCTGACATTCCTCAAATTTCTGTTTGAATTCTTCTGCCAATTCTGGCATTTTAAATTTAGCAGCAAGTTATTCCAACTTGGCATCTCCATCTGAAAAATCATTAGCAAGCCACGTCCAAGCTCTATCAGATCCAAAAACGGGTTTCAGGTTCATAGCTGCGGTGATCAAATGGTTAGCACACACCTGCAAAACCTGTTCTCTCCTCATTAGCACTCTCAACTTTCCGTTTTCACTGTTCTTCAAGAACTTGAGATTTCCAACACCCCTTTCTTTCCACTGGCTAATATCTGCATGAAATCTGAAGAGCTTGACTTGCTGTGAATACAGAACCTCCTCATCCTCCTCCCCTGTCACAAGGTCCACCTTCTCAGGCATCTGAACAACTGGTTCAAACTGGATGTCATCATTATCCTCCGTTTTGTACATATCTTCATCTGCCTGGTCTTGAGAGGTGTCTGGTTTTTGGCTAGACTGGAGCGAGGCAAAGAGTGTGAGGATCGGGACAGGGACCCAAACGCAGACCAGGATGTATCAGAAAGGGAACGTTTATTTCCAGTCCAAGGTCAATATCCAGTAGATCCGAGTATGAGACAGTACAAAATCGAATGCCAAAAGAATAATCAAAAAACAGTCCAGAGATAAAAAACAAACCAGGAGAACAGAGGCAGAGGCGTAGTCAAGAAACAAACAGATCAAAACAAAATAAACTCAATAAACAAACCAAAAGGGAAAAGGCAAACTCGAAGTCGTACGGAAGGGTGTCTCGGAAATCACTAACAAATCACTGGCTTAGAAAGGCGTAGGCACAGGAAAAGTAGATCAACGTTCTGACAGTGAATGAATACAAACTGGAGTCTTAAATACACTAGGGAAGATCACACAAAAGGAATCAGGTGTGCAGAGGAGGGAAAAGGGGCAACGACACAGGTGAAAACAATGAAGGTTAAGTAGAACTAATTATACAATAACAAGGGGAGACGTAAGACACGGACTGGATATCACGTAAAGACAATGATAACAAACGACCCGGAGTTAACAGGTAAACACGTGCACAGCTCGGAGGGGAGGAACGCGGAAGTGGACACACGTGCAGAAAATGCGAAATCACCGATAGATACAGGGATAGGATAACGAGAGGGAGAATGACAGCTGCAGGTAGAAACTCAAGATAAATTAGTAATTAGTAATGTTAGTAGAAAATTCTAAATCCCTAATGTTAGTAAGTTAGTTGTTTAGTATTATGTACACGTTAGTAGGTTAGTATTAAATCTAATCTAACAGTACGATTTATACGTTAGCATAATATATAAATATTAATTAAGTCAGAAGGAAGAAAACGAGATACGAAACACAGAGGAAACCCGAATGTACCAAAATCACCAGAATAGTGCAATGACAAAGACAGGGAGTGGAATCTCGAGGAACACGGAACAAAGACAGACAAATGCAGAATCATAACAAAGAGCTGCTCACCGGCTCGCGAGAAGTTGGGAGCTTTTTGTCCAAACTGCAAGTCACCCTGTGAGGAATTAGCCAGGTCTACAAAACTGAAAGTGTTGGGTTTTCCAGAAAAGAGAGGGTTTTCATCCTGCTCAGTACTCTCCACTGACGAGCCTGCATCCACGGCTGCATCTTTCTCTTTTTCTTGGTGCTGCTCTGCAATGTTTTTCAGGAACAGGAATGCCGACCCTCCATCAGGTTGGCTCACAGCTGGCACCATTAGCTTCACAGGCTTCACAGAGCTTGCTGGTGCTGCATTTGTTGTACTTTTACCTTTTGCATTAGGATTTGGCGTCTGGCAGGAGACACAAACACTTGAGGAGCCATCATTTCGAACCAGACAGGTATTGCAACCCCACTGCCCCTCTTTCTTTCCAATAAAGGCAGAGCTTGATAGTGGTGCTTCAAACTGAGCACCAAATTCTGTAGGTTTTCCCTGTAGAGTGCCAAATCTGGGAGTCTGACATGAGACACAATGACTTGCAGATATCTCATTTCTTACTGCACATACACCACAGTCGCATTGGCCAGGCTTCTTTTTAAACTGAGTGCCAAATCCCATAGGTTTTGAAGTATCGCTAGTCCCGAACTTAAAAGTAATTGGTATCTGAGCAAATGATCCAAAAGGCTGTGTGCTGGAAGCAGAAATGGTTTCTTTACCTAACACAAATGTGAAAGTCTCTGCTGCTGGCATCGTGGCTGCAAAACCTTTGGTCTCTTTCTCTGGCTGAGATTCAGCAGAAGGGTTGGGGCTCAAACAAGCAATGCACTGCACAGCTGTGGGGACGTTTCTTGTGCAGCACACACTGCAGTCCCATTCAGCTTCCTTCTTTGCAAATAGGGCTCCTAAGTCTGATTCTTTGCCTGCTGCCTGAGGAGATGAGGCTTTTGGACCAACATCTTTTTCTGCTGGTTGTTCCTGCTTCTGTGGTGACTTAGGTACTGCCTTCTGTGCCTCTTCAAACTTAGCTTTGAACAGAGCTGCCTCATCTGCCGTTTTAAAACGGATGGCCAGTTGCTCAGGCTTCGGCATTTCATCTGTGTAATCAATGGCATACCACACCCAGGACTTATCAGAGCCAGCATTTGGTTTCAGCACCATATCTGCAGTGATGTAGTGATTGGCACAGATTTTCAGTACCTGTTCCCTCCGCATCAACAATCGGACCTTGCCCGACGTTCTGTTCCGCATCAACAATCGGACCTTGCCCGACGTTCTGTGCCTCAGAATTTTGATGCTTCCAATACCCCTCTCTTTCCACTCTTTCGTTTCCGTTTCAAAGCGGAAAAGCTTGGCTCTGTTGCAAAACATCTCCTCCTCTTCCTCTTCTCCAGTTTTAACATCCACTTTGTCAGGGAGAGGCACAATGGGCTCAAAATGGGGGCCGTCTTCGTCCTCCTCAACACGAGTGCTCTCATTGTCGCTCTCACTTTTCTCCTCCTGCTCCTCAGCGCTAGCCACGCCAAAGGCAGGCTTGCCCATGTCTGAAAAACTGAATGGATGGTCCGTTTTCCCAAACATGCCCGTTTTGGCCTGGCTCTGTGCAGCATCAGCAAAGGATAACCCAGCCGTGTTTTTAGCTCCAAAGTTGAAGATTCCACCCTGGGAAGCGGGACCTTGGTCTTGCGCAGGAGCCTTCTGCCCAATTTGTGCTTCGTTTCTGGTTGGTATGTCAGATGTCAGAAGTCCCAGCAGGCTCTCACTGTTTTTAACCTGTACAGAGGAGAAGGTGAAATCCCCATCATTAGATTTGAAATTCGAATTTAACTTGAAGGCAGCAGCCGGTGTGGACTGGGCGACAACTCCTGCCCCGAAGCTGGGTACCTTTGGGGGCTCAACTGGAATCTGTTGGCCGAAGCTGATTTTCCCAAACTCTACAGGCTTGGCCTCACTGCTCTTCGGTGGTTGGACAGGGACCACGGTGGGTTGGGTAAAATAGCCAGGCTCTGGCAGAGGGGGGTTGGTAGAGGGTTGAGGAACATTGTGGCTGTAGTATTCCTCACTGTACGGGGAGAGCAGGCCAGTTGCTGGTGACTCGAAGCGCAGGGGAGCACCATAAACCGGGTCTTGGGGGTACATGCATCCCGGGTTTGTCTGCAGGGGTGGTGTGTGCGTAGGCTGCTGGTAGGCATACATATGCTGCTGTGGGGGGAGACGGTTGATCCCATAAACTGGAGTCTAAAAATAAAAGAAAATTAATAAATAAAAACTAATAAATAAATATAAATAGCCCATTATAGGCTGTGCTAACATGAGACTGACGACTGGAAGACATTTGAGGTTTGCTTACCAACAGCTTAAACTAGCATCTTAAATAGAAAGGAATAGCTTAAGAAATGCATACCTTTGTTGGGGTGACATTTGCAGTTGTGCGAAGAAGATACTGAGAGTTGTAAGCAGGTGACGGGTTGTAATACACAGGTCCTGTAGGTCCTGTAGTAGCCACTGACATGAGATTTAAAAAATGTCACTTTTGTACAAAAGATTTATTTTTTTTCCTCCAAAAAAAAAACATCTCAGAAGGACATCGACATCCAACCCACCCCGACATTGACAACAAAAAGGCATCATCTAACCTGTGAACGGCGCTCCATGGAAGCTCTGGGCTGCTGGAAACGGCTCCTGCAGGCTCTCAGCTGCATACCCCTCACCGTACATCCTGTGGTGGGGGGAGACTGTGGCCCCAGAAGAGTTGTGCCTCAGGTCATGGACCTCATTCTGTACGCACATAAACAAAGAGCATGTAAGCAACATGCTTGCAGTTAATGACATCCACATTCAAGATTATATTATTTACTTTAACACCATACTGGTCAAGAAGTGTCGAGAATAACTTTTCAGGGTGAAAAACTGTTAAACAAAAACATTATCACATTTGTGCATATATTCAGTGTAACCCACTTACCGTGAGGGCCTCCACTTTTTTACACAGCATTTGTAGAGTCGACTTTTGTTCCTCAGCCCAATGAGGAAGCGTCTGGGGAGAAAACTGGAAAGCACAGGAACAGAGGAAATTGATGCCATATCAAACCATCCAACTGGATAACCAGGATAAAATGAAGACTACATAACTAGGCTTCAAGAAGACAACAGAACAAGGGGGATGGGGGCTGTTGGAAAAGAGACCAGAATGACTGAATGAATGATGACGTACTATGTGTCTTTTTGAGGGGGAGACCACACTCTTGCTTGGAGATGGGGTGGAGAATTTGATGCGAGAAGAGGCACCAGGCTCAGTGAGCTGATTGGGACTGGAGTGTGCAGGTTGACCCTCCTCGTCGTCGTCCATGACCTCTTCGCTCTCACCAAGCTGTTGGTTGACATCATTCAGCAGATCCATCACCTCCTCCATGGATACAGGTAACTGGACACAAAACCAATGCAAAACAGCATGGTTGAATAAGACATATACCCACAGTAACTTCAACACATTGCTTAATATTTCTTATACTGGGTGAAGAATGAAAAACCGTTTGGTCGGCAAGGTCAAAAAGTAACTTTTCAACATTTTAGCAAGCAGCATAATCCAAAGAATTCAGGTTTTGACTTCAAAATGCAATTTGTGCAAAATTTTAAAAAGTGAAAATAATTGTTCACCTTTTCAATTTCAGCAGCATTGGCATTGTGGATTTGAGACAAGTACTTTCTGAACTTTTGTAGGAATGTGATGCACCTGTCTTGAGTCTCTTCAACACCATTCACTTCTTCAGAAAGCCTCTGAAATATCTGCACAGACAAAGCAACAGCAAAAGAATAAAAATAAAGAAACCAAAAAAAATGAGTAAACTGCCAATAAACTACAATCATTGGGGCTGCTGGGCTGCATGTCTGGTTAAACAAAATGCTCCAACATGTCAGTGTGCCCCTTGAGCTGGTGTCAAAACCAGACCACGGGGGCACAAAACTGTCCACCTTCACCCATGGATGCCCATCCCATTGCACAAGATCAAGCATCTGGGTAAAATGGGGAATAAAAAAAAATTGATTAAATATTTTAATGGCAATTTCTGCAGCATACCTGTGCAAGATGCCAACTGGAGGAAATGCTGTTTATGTTTTCAAGCATCGCGATTGCCTCCTCCGTTTTGCCTTCAATATCCAGGAGTGTGGCAAAAGCAATCTTTGCTTCCTCTTCATGGCTTTTCACTTCAGAAATCTGAAACAGAAAACACAAATTTTATTTATTTTTTTACATCTGCAGTACGAAATACAAAAACAAAACATGTATCCAAGATTTCCACTTTTCAGAGGATAAGCCACGTTACAAAAAGCTATTTTACCTGAATGTCTATACTACGAAAGTGCATGAACAAGGGATCAAGGGGTTCGGGAATGCTCCGTCGTTTCTTAATCTTCTCCAGGAGGGGCAGCACAATCTTCCAGTAGTGCACACTACGCCCGATGTATTCTTTCTGGTTGTAACAGTTTGCCTAGAGAGAAACACAAAACACAAGTGTGCATGGTAGTTTCTTGGAACTATTACAAGGAAACAGACTACATTTCAAGGAATCCAACACTCATTGGGAACAGATCAGTGGAAATACCAGCCTCCAATAGGTCAAAAAAAGCCTTATCGGAAAACGTATATTTAGCTGTATCTATGCCCAAAAGATGGGGAAAAGGCTGACATGCTACAATGTTAGGGCGTATTCCAAGAGTATCGCTGCTACAATATTCTAAATTTACGATGAAATGAAACGAGGTCCTGGCGTGTAGAGGAATTTTAAATTCGACAGGCAGTGACAGGTGTACCGTTTCGCTGAGGTGTTGGGCCCAGTGTATGGCTAGCGCTGGCTGCAGGCCGTGCTTCTCTCCAGCCCTCAGGGTACTAAGACCGTGCTGGACAGTCATCCTCAACTTACCAGACATTCCTGGCCTGCAGAAACACAAACACACACGCGCAGCATATAATGCAACACCTAAATCAGAAAGCAAACCATAGGTGGAATTTAAGAAAATTTTCTTTTTTTTTCTCTTCTCAACTTGATGGGCTGCCCAGGCAACACCTAATTGGCTGTAGTGTTGCCAGGAGCGATTCAGCTGGCCAGAATGACCATGAGGCCAATCCAAATTACAAGAAAAGAGGGGGAAATTTCTTGAGAACAAACTTGCAGTTCCACTATAGTATCTGACACCGATATTATCTCCTTTCGATATCGATTCTACAAGCGTGACTCACGGAGCCTTCTTATGGATGAGGCTGTAGATGGCGTTCCACCAGTCCCTCTGCCTCTCGGTGGAGAGAAGCTTGATGACCTGCAGGGGCAGACACCTGACCTCGTGCAGCTGGGAGCTGGCCGTGATCTTCTGCGTCTCCTGCAGCTGCGTCTGACTGCAGAACACAACCCCAGTGAGGAAGACCTGCACCAGCACAGACATGGGGAAAGAGGAGAGGTGCTCATTAGTCCAAAGACCCAAAAAACATAAAGAGGAAACTGGAAGATAACAAGCACCAGTTTAGAATGGTCTCGGTCTCACAACCTGGACAGCAGAAATATAGGTATAAAATTTAAAAAAAGACATTTTCTGACCATTTTTCATACAATTTCCAAGCAATTAGTCTTTACACGACACCACAAAAAAAATTTTGTGGGTGAGAGCACAGGTCAGTAGAGGCTTCCGCATGTCAGTGTACGGTGGCGTGCAGGGTGGAGGGCGCTGGGTGAGTCGTACCTCCAGGTCGAGCAGGCAGATGGATTCGGGGACGTTGGTGTCCAGTTTGGAGGTCTCCAGCGTGAGCTGGGGGAACAGTTGCTTCAGCCAGTCCCTGAGGGCGGGCTTCTGGGCCATGAGCGCCCACTGCAGGCCCAGCCAGGCCAGCTGCTGCAGGTCACCTCCATACAGCAGGATCGCACCTGAAACGTGCAGGAACACTATAGCCCACATAGCATTTGCTACCGCACCTTAAAAAGCACAGGAAGGCTTTACCACAACAGCTCCCACGGGACTCAAAAGGTGGACCTTGACACGTCAGATGAACGAATAACGTTCGCTTCTCACCATTGTCCCACTTGGCGAGGTCGGCGATGTCCGGCATGTCCGTGCTCATGCTGCCAATGTCGTCGTTGCCGATGAAGGAGGGGCCAGCGGGAGCCTGGGCGCCGAAGAGCATCTCGAACAAGCTGCCCTGCCCGCTGCGGTTCCCAAACTTCTCCACCACCTCCTTCACAAAGCCATCATTCTCCTGGCTCAGGTTGAGCAGCATGTGGCCTGCCTGGCTCAGCCGATCGCAGGCGAGGGACTCCACCAGCTGCTGGGTGGCCTGCTCCCCTTTCGAGGGCTTAGTCTTTGGTTTGGGCACCTGGGGGGGGGGGGGGGGGGGGGTTAATGGTCACACCAAGAATGTGTGAAGAGGATTTCATTTCAAATAATAAATGAATCTTTATGCTAATCTTGGAACACATAAGATGGCATGCATTCTGAAAAAATGTGACTTGTGAAAACTGGAGCATCCCACAAACCATCTACACATAAAATAGATCAATAAACAATACATTTAAAATAAAAAAAATTTATGAAAATGTTCTGAACACATACCCCACATACACATACTACTTTCATTTTTATAAATCATTCAAATGGATCAACCACATTTGGTACTGGTTTATCTACAGTGCAGTCACACTGACACCATTTCTGTTGTTTTGGCTATATACTCCAGCACATTGGCTAAATGGCACAGTGACTATGAGGTTAAAGTCCAGATTTTCATCTTTAAAGGGGAATTTTGGGTTATTTCTTAAACTTCTATACCGATTCTATACGTTTAATGTGAGTCTTGAAGCTTACCGCACTAGAACTGCGTCTCCTGGTTCTTTTGTTTCCAGCTTGTTTCCGTCGCTGGTGCAGCGCTGCTGCCATCAAGCAAAGATTTTAGATATGACAAGATACGTAACTGGCGCTTTCATACAATTTCTGAAACTTTTGACTGCAATATTATATAAAATGTTTTCGTTTTCATAGCTACATTATACATCGCCGAAATCAGAAGAACCTGAAGATAATGAGGATGGCATCTCTTTAGTCATATCAGACTTTTATCTATCAGTGACTCTGATCAATTTCGAACCTTCCACTATACAGTATAGACCTGCAGCTGGAATTATACTGCTGCCTTCAAGTGCTGTCGGAATTATCGGAAATACAAGTTTCCAACATGGAAGTTGCACTTGACTGGAGGTCAACGGAGTTTTTACAAAACAGTTAGCTAAACGGGTCATAATCAGAAAGACAAAATCAAAAATCTAGATTATATATGCCTATAGGTTTTCGAGACCAAGTACTACTACTTACAACCCGTTATGATTTTGACTATCCAACGAAAACCAACTTTAAATCCGGCTAGCACCGGTCAGATGCATATCTTGTCATCTAAAATCTTTGCTTGATGGAGGCAGCGCTACACCAGTGACGTAGATTAGCGCGACGCAGCGCATCTGCAAAAAAGCTGGAAATAAAAGAACCAGGAGGCGCAGTTCTAGTGCGGTAAGCTTCAATACTCACATTAAACATATAGAATCGATATAGAACTTTCAGAAATAACTCGGAGTTCCCCTTTAATTAGAGGTATTTTACATCCATATCGAGTGAACCGTGTAGCAATTCTAGCTATTTTTATACATAATACGCCCCATTTTAGGGGGCAAATTGGACAAATTAACATAAACTTAAATATCATATCTAATATTTGGTTGCATTATTCTTTGCATGCCATATGTTCCTGATGTCTGTGACCCAACAACATCAAAAGACTGTTGTGTTGATATCCTATTTTCAGGTACTCTTACAAGCTATACTATAACCTCTCTGCATTTGAATGGATCTCTATGGGAATTGGGGGGTGGGACTAGATTAAGCTGTAAATTACACGGGAATAGTATGGAACCCATGGTTGGCTAAGTCATCAAGTGTCTGCGGTATCAAACGAGCCTCAAACCATCACTGCTGCCAGATATACAGTAGATATGGATGAATCACTTGAAGGGTTGTTTCTACTAACTTATTTTTCCATAGAGTTCAATAGGGAAATGAGTTAAAGTGATCCATCCATATCTACTGCATATCTGGCAGCAGAGTGATGGTTCGAGGCTCGTTTCATACCTCAGACCCTGATTTATTCTTGACTTTTGTCGCCTTTATAGCATTCTGCAGTGGAAGATGATCCATCTGGGCTATCTATTTTGCATTGATTTAATTGCATGTAATTTGAGTTGAGAGGTACGTTTTTATCGCTATACATGCAATAAAAGTGAATGTATGCACCAAGTTTGTCATTCTGCTCATTACAGACGGGTGTAAGAAAGAATACAATAGCCTACCCCTGGCCTGGGACCACAGTGTAGTATAATAACAGCCATAAACCATTACATTTACAAAAACATAAATAAATACAAGAATTAGCCTAATATAAACATAAAAAAGAAAAAAGACAGCAAACAATGAATGCAAAGTATACACTTTTCCTGCTTGGGGGATTTATTTCAAAGTCTTCGCCAGTGATGGCTCGCCACTGGCCAGAAAATAGAGCCCCAATCTGCTTGATCTGGACTGACACACCTCCACTAATGACTCTCCTCCCACTTTGGTGCATGGCGAGTCAAACGGGCTCAGGAGCGTGAAAATACATGCCGAAAATGTCACTTCGCCAATGCGCTGACTCACCACCCACCATGCGCCAGCCGGAAAATAGAGCCCCAAGAGTCTTTTGTTATCCTTTTATACCATAGTTATGATAGCATCACCTGTTTACCTGTGGAATGTTCCAAACAGGTGTTTTCTGAACTTCCCAGTCTTTTTTTTGTCCCTGTCCCAACTTGGAACATGTTGCAGGCATCAAATTAAGAATTAGCATATATTTACAAAAATCAATAAAAGTTGATAAGGTAAAACATTAAATATCTTTTCTTTGTACTGTTTTCAATTAAATATATGCAAAACAGAATTTACAAATCACTGCTTTCTACTTTTATGTGAATTTTATATACTGTCCTAACTTATTTGGAATTGGGGTTTGTACTTTAAACAGATTAATGGCTTCACCCTAACAGAAAGCCCTACTGATGTCATCCCCTAGCAGTCTCACCTGATTGGATAAAATGGCACCTTTCCCAGTAGGTCTCACCTGATAGGCCAAGAGGTAGCAGAGGGCTGCAAGGTCAGTCACTGCCCTCCACTGCTGCTCCTTGACGTGGGCCATCTTGAGCAGCAGCGTCCCTGCGTGCAGGTAAAGGTGACCCCTCATCTCCGTGAAGGCCTCAGACAGCTCATCTGTAGTAGTGGTGGCGAACTTCGCGGTCGCTTGCATGGCGTGGTCAAAGCTGAAGAGGCAGAAGAGGAGCAGACAGGAGCGTGAGCACAAAAAATACTTAAAGTGGCAGACAAGGAAAATCCGCAATATGCTTATAACCACGTTATTTATGGCTATTAAGGTGTGCATTGAGCACCAATAAAGTGCGAGGAATAAATTCCATTGCAATCTCGTTAAATTTCAGTCTATCACGTCACATGGCGCTGTAATGGCGACGTAGTCTAGCTGTCTCTCGTGTTCATGTTTGTTAATTTGAATGTGTTTTGTTGCGTCTGGCTTTTGTCTTTTTCATGCGCTGTCGTCTGCTGTGGGACAGGGAGGCGGGCTGGAGATTTTTCAGGGCACTCCTGCTGCTCGTTTTGATAATATTGATTAATTGTCTAGTCGGGATAATTCTGTTTGTGGTCACATTCGCAACATGTGCTCGGGAATGTCTGTTGGATCTGCAGCTACAAAGTTTACCATCGCTCTTCACCGGAGGTGAAGATGTCGTGACTGATCCAGGACTGCAGACAATCTTCAAAAGGCCACCAGGGAAGGGAAGGAGAAGATAATGTGGGGGAGGCGGTGAGACGACGACTGGGAAGGCTGACGCAGTTTGGTGCTCCGTTTTGACAGTGGACAGAGACGGCAACACTGCGTGTACGGAGGAAAGTCGTGGAGGCGAAGTTTGTGTGTTGGACTGCTTGATGACACTGGACATCTCGGGACAGCGGGGGCTATTTTTAATGATGAGGTTTGGCTGTATTCCACTTTAATTCACTTAATTAGTTTGATTAATACAATTCTATTGAATGTCTTTATTTGATATGTTTGTGTGTTGTGGGTCTGCCCCACTGTCTATGTCGTTTTTGTTGTTGCTGGTTGCTACAAAATAAGTTATTCTATTCTGTTCCATATCTCTTTATTCCACTATGCTGAAAAGGGTGGAGTCGAAAATGGGTCCATGGTGACATAGACGTGAAACCTCAACCAATATAGCTCCGTAGAGCTCCACTTTGGTGACGAAGGTCTGGTGCCATTTTTCAGAAAAAATACAATGGGAGTCAATGGACTGAAAATGTATTTTTTTTAAAATATATTCAGGCAGCTACACGTTCAAAATACCCAAGAGAGGGGTTGTCACATTTTAAAATAATTTATAAAATTGGAAATTATGTCCAACAAATAAACAACAAACACGTTTTCAAAAAACAACTAAAACGACTACAACACCCGGCTACAACACTTGCTCACCACCACTGCTGATAAGCCATAAAGCTGACACTTTTGACATGGCCAGACTGATAGTGACTCTCGCCCTTGGTGATACTCTTAGTTTCACTTCCATAATAAAATAAAATGATAGCCATTTTCGCTAGCGGCCGGTAGCTACTTCCATAATAAGTTACAAGAGCAGACCGAGTGATAGCCATTTTCGCTAGCAGAGCAGCCGGTCTCTAACTCTGTTAATTATAAGATTCATGCACCGCGGTGGTGCAGCGGTCTAAGGTGCAGACTTTGTCTGTGCGGTTGCGCCCCGAGGATCGGGGGTTCGATCGCCGGTCCTGCCAGATCCAAGTATGGCCAGTACCTTGAGGGAGCAGCAATTGGCGGGACCGTTTACAAGATACAAGATTCCTGAACATCACGGCCAAATTATATCCAAATTATAACTAACCTTGCCAATGCATAGAGACATTTTCAACTTTTCTCACAGAAATAGTTAACTAACACAGCTAGCTAACTAGCTAACATTAGGCTAATGTTGTTACACCAGTCTGATCTTACGACGCGATTCAATTGTCCCAATTGTCTGTTGGAGGATTTTTGCATCCTGGCATGGTGTGGCATCAGGTTCAAAGCAAAACCGCTCAATAAACACTTCCACTTGTTCCTCCTCAAAATATTAAAATTCCTCTTCATCCTAAGTCATATAAAAAAGTTGTAAATATAAAAGTTGTCCATTATCTGGTCTCTTTAAATCATAATATGTGCCACTCTAAATAAAAATTTTTTTTTAAAGTGTACCAACCTCTCCAAAACATTTGAATTAAAACATAGGAAAAACTGTGTGCGACAAATCTCCCATCTTCACTGATGAATACATATTACACAAGACAGGTTGACCAAAATAAGAACGGTTCAAAAAATAAAGGCCCAGTATGATAATGAGTGTGTGAGATGATTGAACTGAAAGTGGCGAGGTGTGCTACCTCTGCAGGGTCTCCACACACTGCTGCACGCTCTGATCACACAGGCTGAGCCTCAGCAGGCTGCAGTGGGTCAGCAGCAACTCCTTCTGCAGCTTCCGACGCATCTTCTCAGTGGACAACATGCTGGGCTGGGCCATCTAGGCTAGTAAGGCTACTCCTGTGATGCACGCGCACACACACACACACACACGCACACGCACACACACACACACACACACGGGTGAGTATGGAAAGAGAGAAGCAGGCTGTGTCCGAATGCGACCCCTGCTCCCTGTCCACTCAGACCCCTATCTATGTGCCCTGTCCCTTCATTTTGTAAGCAGTGTGCGAAATAAATCCTGCAAAACTCTTTCCAAACTAGTGAGGAAAGTAGTTTGTAATATATATATATATATATATATAATTATTTTTATTGAGAATATCAATCAGTTAACATACAACGATTGTTACAAAGTGTAGATTACAAATGAAGATAGAATTAACCAAAAAAGAGTAGTTTGTAATATGAACCTATCTTGTACTATAGATGTGCATATCAATGTCGTTTAAGTTTTCACTTCCGGGTTACTTACTGAAATTGTCAGATGAGTGCACTGTTCTGCAGATGAGTGTGCTCCTGAATTCCCTCAATAAAACCTCGGAAATAAGGGGTTAATCCTGCCCCCTATTTGTGAGAAAAAGTCGGCCACTCAAATATGCGCCCTCAAAAGTGTGTAGGGGTCGTATTCGAACACAGCCTTACTCAGAACTCCAAGGTGAGATTTGAACCCCGCTCCTCTCACTCGTACAAATATTCCAAAGCGAACGCGAACCAATCAGCTAAAGGTGACATCACCGATAGCTAAGGGCAACGTCGTTATTTTGAACCTGAGGGTTGCGTCGCCAGAGAGTGTTGTCACGGTAACCTTCTACGAGGCCTTCGCTTTACCGCACCTCACTGCTTACTAGCGAACTAGCCGAGCTACACCCGCTACACTTCATGACCAGTAAATGATTTATTACTGGTCAGAGGCTACACTCAGAAAGTAAATGATTTACTGGTCATAGGCTACACTCACCCCCCTTTGAAACTCCGCAGCAACTACTTTTTTTTATTCGATTCTGATCCAGGTCAACAGGCACCAACGTAACGAGTATGGAAAGAGAGAAGCTTACTCAGAAGCCCAAGGTGAGATTTCCAAATATTCCAAAGCGAACGCGTTACAGCTAAAACCGAAATCGCCGATAGCTAACATCCGAGTGCAATGTTCCGAACATTTCACCTTTTATGACAAATACAAATATATTTAGTTCCAGGTCACCTATCGGTTTTTTTGTCTGTAAAGTTAAATTGCTTCTCTTTCCTTAAAAAACTTGGTTCGAGACACCTACGCGATATGTCTCAGCACGGTGACAAGGTAATGGCGCACCGGTGTGACAGAGGGGATGGGGAGGTTTTTGCTAGTGAGAGACTACTAAGTGGGCAGGCTTATAGTGATAAAAATGCTTCTAAGTTGTAAATTGCTTATTTAATTCCTTCAGACCCTGCGTCCATTGCAATGGACATCACATGTTTGGTGTTTTTTGTTTCTATGATAATGTATGATTTACATAATGGTCTTCTGGTTGGTTATTTAGTAGACCCTAACTAACCAATTAGATGCAAGTATGGTCCAATTTGTTAACATTTGAAAAAGTTACATCACACTAAAGTGAAGCATGGCAGCAATACCTCAAAGTCGTCAACCTCAAAGTCGTGTTCGCAACACCGGGTGACGGCGTTAAGGGCAACGTCGTTATTTTTAACCTGAGGGTTGCGTCGCCAGAGAGTGTTGCCACGGTCACCTGCTACAAGGCCTTCGCTTTACTGCACCTCACTGTGCTTACTAGCGAACTAGCCGATCTACACCTGCTACACTGGCACACGCGCACACATAATCATATGAACATAACACCGATGACAGGAACAGGAAATTCAGTCCATCTACACCTGTCATTTGGCGAATGTTTCACAAAGCCACAGACAACATGCCGCATTAAACCGCAGTTAAGTGCTCACAAGCCACTCCTGTGAACAGTGTCGTTGTACTACTGCACTGGCACACCTACTCGAAAAAAAAACACCACCATTTAGTTATTTGATTACGATTTAATGAAAAGGTCAGAACTCCACAAAACAAATAGCTAATTATTGTATTTAAATGTCCAGCAATATATTTCAAAATATATTTATATGTGCAGGTAACTATTGGACTACAAAACCTGATGCTTTTTAACCACCAACTACACTTAGAGCCAAATATACTGAACACATGGGTACAATACAAGCTGTACCTGCACACATGTTCACAAGCATACTAGTGTAGTTCAGTTTGACTTTGGTAAACAACAAATTAAAAAAACAAAACAACATGGTATGTTCTTAACTTTCACGGCTGTATATAATGTCACAAACAAGTAAACAATAGTTAAATATAAATGGCAATTAAGAAGTCCTCGTTACTGAGATTGACTAAACCTGCTCAGACATCAGAAAATGATTCAACTTTTCTAAACATAAAGACTGGACTAAAATAAGTACTTGCCTCGAGAACTTGCAGTGCAGATTATCATTTGCTTTCCAAACAGCCTCTTCCTGAGGGGCAGAAGTCACAATTCAATAATTACCCTCGTATATACAGCTGGGCATTTAGTGAATACAATATTGTACACTCAAAGGAATTCCAGGCAGTGGCAAGACTATGCTTGACAGGTCGCCCATGTCTCCTTGTGAACACACCCACTTCAAGACTTCCTCATGGCTGTGTCTCAAATGGGCATCGAGGCGTGTCTCATTCGAAAGTTTCCATAAAATGCGGCCTTCTCAGGTGTCTGACGTCATGTTATTTGTTTATGGTGAAATGCATTGAGATCTTTAACAACTGTACTGGAAATCTGCCAGCCTTGCAGTGTGGCAATAAAAGAAAGGAGAGGAGGGAGGGCAAGTACGAACTCAAACACGTCTAACCAGTTGCACAAACAGAAGAGAGAAAAGTTTCAATATTAATTTCAAAGGGAGCTTTGATTAAATGTATGCATTTACCCATCATCTCACTGGCTCTATGATTAACCCATGCTAACCAAACTGTCAGGTAAAGGACAACGCATTTAGGGTTTCGGCGAAGTTCCAGGTACTCTGTACTGACAGACCTTCAGGTTGTAGACCGCAGGGCTTCCTGGGAGAAGCTTGGCAGCCTTTTCCACCCAGAACTCCGCCCTACTGTCACGCTCCGGCTTGCTGCACAACAGCTCTGCCACCTTCAGGACCAGGTCTCTCTGGGCCCGGTTCAAATCCACCGAGCGCTGGAGAGGCCCAAGGGAGGAAAAACTCATTTATGCAAGAAGGAGACCTTCCTGTGCATCACCACAGACAGCATATAATACACAGGTGAAGGCTTTTTGATTCACAATGCAAAGGCCATCAGCAAATAGGCCTACATTTTAAGCCATCCAAATGGATTTTTGTGTTTGTGTGTGCGCCTTCAGTGCCTTGATAAATAAATTACTCAAGGGGAGAAACAACCTGACCTAGGGCATCCAGAATCTGACCAATCACAGAATCTTAATGTTTCACTTTTGCATTGTTTTATATGATAAACCAATAACCAGTTATTCAGAATTTTGGCAAGTGGCAATTGAATTAGCACAACCAGTGCTGCAAGTAAATTGAATAATGCTGACAGCAGTGGAAAAATTAAGACTGACAGGGTACTGAGAGACTCATCTGAGAGCCATCTTCTAGAAGAGCATCTCTTTCCTGAACATAAGAATCAATGGTTTAGACTTAAGAATATGGGTTCAGACCAAATAGAGGACATTCATTCATAGTACTGACATACATCTACATCTACTCATGCACAGATTTAATTAATCTACAGGGCAGAATGTCTGCAAATGCATGCACTGTACTAATATTGGCAAGTACAAATCCATTATGAATTAATAATAACAGTGTGGTAGGGGGGCGTGGTTTTAGGCGCTGCCGGCAAGAGAGAGAGTGAACACGTGTGGTTTGTGGAGCCGACACAGCTCTCGGGAATCATGCAATTGGTAACGATTGATTGTATTATTGTGTGTATCAATTAACCAATTGCCTTGATTGTTCGACAGTGAGCCTGAGTGCATAAAAGCCGACCGGAACATCTGCGGAGAGGAGAGCGGAAGAACGAGAGTTTTTGTGTGTTTGTCAAAGTAAAGAGAAACCCGAATAAAAACCGTGTTCTCTCCACCAACGTGCGTGTTTCTGTCTCTGCACTAGAGCGGTGGTGCTCACTTCGCCACAGTGGTGGCCCGTACGGGGAAAATTCAAGCGAAACGGTGCAGAAGACAGGACATTTTCGTAAGCCATGGATAACAGCCAGGAGCAGCCGGAGCAGCCAATATCCGTAGCAGCGCTGGGAAAATTACTGGAGGGGCTAGCTGCGATGCAGGTGCAACAGTCGGCGGCTCACGCCGAGCAGATGCAAGCCCTGCGGGAGCAGTCTAGCCTCCAGGCACAGGCGCTGTTACAGCTGGCTGCTGCCGGGGGTTCCAGGGGAGGGCAGAGCGTCTCGTCCCCGAAATTCCACCTGCCGAAGATGACAGCGGACGATGACGCTCAGGCCTTCCTCGAGGCGTTTGAGGTGGCAGCGGAGACGTGCCGGTGGCCACTGGAAGAGTGGTCGGTACGTCTCCTGCCCCTCTTATCAGGGGAGGCGCAACAGGCGGCGCATAGCCTGCCGGCAGCCGCTAGGAGGGACTTCAGAAATCTGAAGAAGGCGGTCCTCGACCGAATGGGATTCAGCCCGGAGGACCACCGACGTCGCTTCCGGGAGACCACCCTGACGGGAGAGGACCGGCCCTTCGCATACGCCCAGCGGCTGACGGACATGGCGAGGCGCTGGCTACAGCCGGAAATACGGTCCGCTGCTGGAGTCGTGGAACAGGTGGTCCTCGAGCGCTTCACCGCAGGGTTGCCGGCGGATACGGCCAGCTGGGTCCAGTGCCACCGGCCCACCAGCCTGGACGTCGCCGTCACCCTGGCGGAGGACCACCTGGCACAACACCCCTTCACCCAGCAGCAGAAACCGGAGCCAGCGCCCCGGAAAAAATTAATCACCCGTGCTGTTCCCCTTCCCGTTTCCCGTCCCCAAAACCCCGCCTTCCCTTCCCGGGTTAACCCATTGGTTTTTTCTCCCCACTCAGGCTCAGTGGCGGTGCAGTCCGGCCCACAGGGAGCTCCTCAGACGCCTGGACCGGGGTGTTGGCGGTGCGGACAGCCGGGCCACCTGCGCCGCGATTGTCCGCTCATGGAGGTGGGGCAGGTGGTCCGTGTCGTCGGCCCGCCCACCTCCGCTCCCGATCTAGACGGGGCGTACTGCATTCCGGTAAGGGTGCAAGGGAGTGAACACCGGGCACTGTTGGACTCAGGGGCGATGCAGTCCATGATCCTACAGAGCCTGGTTCGGCCAGAGGCGTTGGTGACGGCACGTTGGGTTTCTATTAGGTGTGTGCATGGGGATTTACACAAGTACCCTATAGTGCCAGTGGAAATTCGTGTCAACGGGAAAAAGCATATTCTGGAGGCTGCGGTTAGCTCCCGCCTCTCGCACCCTCTGATTCTGGGCACAGATTGGGCGGGGTTTAAACAGGTAGCTGAGAAGCTGATGGGGGTGCGATCACGACCGCTAGGGAAGTGTGACGTGTGTGCAGTTGACAGTGGTGACGCGGGGTCGCCCGACACTGCCGGGGGGGGGACGGCTCCGGGAGAGCCTCCGGTGGAGACTCCCCAGGTGCCGGTGTTCCACCCCGTGGAGGATTTCTCACTCGCGCAGTCTCGCGACGACACCCTACGCTTTGCCTTTGATCAGGTCGTGTATGTGGATGGTCAGCTGGTGCGCCCTGACGCTGCACGCACTCACCCATATTTTGTAATCATTAAGGACAGATTGTACAGAGTGAGTCGTGACACTCAGACAGGTGAGGAGATGACCCAGTTGTTGGTACCTAAAAGCCGCCGGGAAATGATTTTCCAGGCGGCTCATTACAACCCCATGGCTGGTCATTTAGGGTATGAGAAAACACTAAACCGGATAATGGCCCGGTTCTATTGGCCGGGCATTTGGGCGGACGTACGTCGGTGGTGTGCGTCCTGCCCAGACTGTCAGCTAGTGAATTCCCCGGCCATCCCAAAAGCGCTGTTGCGCCCTCTACCGTTAATTGAGGTCCCTTTTGATAGAGTGGGCATGGATCTCATCGGGCCATTTGAAAGGAGCACGCAGGGATACCGATTTGTGTTAGTTCTGGTGGATTATGCAACTAGGTATCCCGAAGCAGTGCCGTTACGCAATATCTCGGCTAAGAGTGTTGCGCAGGCTTTGTTTCAGATAATCTCCCGCGTCGGAATCCCGAAAGAGATTCTGACGGATCAAGGCACTTCCTTTATGTCACGCACATTACGCGAATTATATGAATTATTGGGGATTCAGTCTATTAAAACCAGCGTATACCATCCGCAAACAGATGGGCTTGTGGAGCGTTTTAATAGGACTTTGAAGTCTATGATTCGGAAGTTCGTACACGATGATAGCCGAAATTGGGATAAGTGGTTAGTTCCTCTCTTATTTGCAGTGCGAGAGGTTCCCCAGGCCTCCACGGGATTTTCTCCCTTTGAATTGCTGTTCGGTAGGCGACCACGGGGTGTCTTGGATCTAGTTAAGGAAAGCTGGGAGGAGGGTCCAAGTCCCAGTAAAAACGAAATTCAGTACGTCATGGACCTGCGAGCAAAACTCCATACACTGGGTAGATTGTCACGGGAGAATTTGCTCGAGGCTCAGGAACGTCAGCAGAAGCACTACGATAGAGGAACTAAGCTACGTCAATTTTCACCGGGAGATAAAGTCCTGGTATTACTCCCGACGTCCAGCACAAAATTACTCGCCAAGTGGCAAGGACCCTTCGTGGTTACACGACGAGTGGGGGAAGTCGATTATGAGGTACTGCGATCTGATAGAGAGGGGGCGAAACAGATTTATCACCTCAATCTACTAAAAGCATGGAAAGAGGTGGTACCGGTCTCTCTGGTCACGGTGGATCAGGAGAGAGATGAGCTGGGGCCTGAGGTACCAAATTCTACCGATCAAACCTCACCCCTTTCGGATAGCCATCTCCTACCGAATCAGAGAGCGGATCTTGCCTTGTTGCAAACGCGGTTTGCGGATGTGTTTTCCCCTCTACCAGGTCGCACTAACCTCATAACCCACCACATTGAGACAACCCCGGGCGTGACGGCGCGTTCACGGCCCTATAGACTACCGGAACATAAAAAGAAATTGGTTCAGGCAGAAATAAAGGCAATGCTGGAATTGGGGGTAATAGAGGAGTCTAACAGTGCCTGGAATAGTCCCATCGTGCTAGTGGGTAAGCCGGATGGATCTATTCGGTTCTGTGTAGACTATCGTAAGGTGAACGAAGTGTCACGTTTTGATGCCTATCCAATGCCTCGGGTCGACGAACTCTTGGATCGGCTGGGCACAGCTCGTTTTTTTACGACACTGGATTTAACCAAGGGCTACTGGCAGATTCCCTTGTCTCCAGAGTCCAAGGAAAAAACGGCTTTCTCCGCTCCGGACGGGTTGTACCAATTTCGGACACTTCCGTTTGGGTTATTCGGGGCCCCTGCCACATTTCAACGTCTCATGGACAGGGTGCTGCGTCCGCATGCTGCTTTCGCTGCAGCCTATCTGGATGACATTATCATCCACAGCAACAGCTGGGCTCAGCATGTGCGGCATGTGGGGGCGGTGTTAGAGTCCCTGAGACAGGCGGGGCTCACGGCTAACCCAAAGAAGTGTGCAATTGGCCGAGCGGAGGTACGGTATTTGGGGTACCACTTGGGAAGTGGACAGGTGCGGCCTCTAGTGGACAAAACCGCAGCGATTGCGACCTGCCTCCGACCCAAGACAAAAAAAGAGGTGAGGAGGTTTTTGGGGCTGGCTGGCTACTACAGAAGGTTTATTCCTGCCTTCTCGGAGCTGACCAGTCCCCTAACCGACTTGACTCGGAAAGGTGCCTCAGATCCGGTCCAGTGGACGGAATTGTGCCGGCAGGCGTTTGAGCGGGTGAAGGAAGCTCTTTGTGGGAAACCACTCCTGTTCACCCCTAACTTCTCTCTCCCTTTTAATGTGCAGACAGACGCATCGAACAGAGGGCTGGGGGCCGTTTTGACGCAGCAGGTGGAGGGGGTCGACCGACCAGTGCTGTACATTAGCAGGAAACTATCACAACGCGAAGCTAAGTACAGCACGGTCGAAAAAGAGTGTCTGGCCATTCGGTGGGCGGTCGGGTCCCTCCGTTATTACCTACTGGGTCGCCCATTCACCCTCTGTTCGGACCATGCCCCCCTCCAATGGCTTCACCGCATGAAGGATACTAACGCCCGAATCACTCGTTGGTATCTGGCTTTACAGCCTTTTAATTTCAAGGTGATTCATAGGCCGGGAGCGCAGATGGTGGTGGCGGACTTTCTCTCTCGCCCGGTGGGGGAGGAGGAGGAGGGGGGGGTCGGTCATCGGCCGGATGGCTTCCCGGCCTAAGTCGGGCGGTGGGGGTATGTGGTAGGGGGGGCGTGGTTTTAGGCGCTGCCGGCAAGAGAGAGAGTGAACACGTGTGGTTTGTGGAGCCGACACAGCTCTCGGGAATCATGCAATTGGTAACGATTGATTGTATTATTGTGTGTATCAATTAACCAATTGCCTTGATTGTTCGACAGTGAGCCTGAGTGCATAAAAGCCGACCGGAACATCTGCGGAGAGGAGAGCGGAAGAACGAGAGTTTTTGTGTGTTTGTCAAAGTAAAGAGAAACCCGAATAAAAACCGTGTTCTCTCCACCAACGTGCGTGTTTCTGTCTCTGCACTAGAGCGGTGGTGCTCACTTCGCCACAAACAGTAATAGTAATAAAGCTCTGCACAAACCATGTAGCATCCCACTGCTTTATCAATGTCTCCCTCTCGCTCATAACTACAGCTGACAACCCTTCTAAAGTCAGGAAAAATCATTTTGTAGCACATGTTCGACAGAACAAAACCTCATGTGGGCATATTCCAAAAAACTTTGAATAAGCTTTATTTTGCAGGTTTTCTCATGTAGTGTTAGTGTGCCAACTTTCATTTTCTTTATGAAACTCCTTCTTGGAGAACAACTAGCTCAATTATATACTACTAGCCAGATCAGAGATGTTCCGGATCTCTTGATTCCTGCAGCAACCATAAACAATCTAAAGTACCTATTCTACAGTACTCGTCGTGAAATAATATAGCTGAACACAGAGCTGTAATCATAAAAGCAATGACTACTTTATAGTAAATGTTAAACAATGAAATATCCATGTTTGTAGGCATTGTAAGAATGATAAAGTACAATTGTATGTGGTTACCTGCAGAATTGAGTCAGGTGACATTCATTCCCATCGAGATGATACGAACAAGAAGCTAGGCATGTAGCAATCTTTTGCTGTTGAGATTATATGCTGTCACATCTGAATAGATGAAGGTTGTTTCACATACTGAGCACTTCAGCAAATGTGTACTACCCCCATAAACTGGTAAGGGAAATTCCTGAACTTTTAGTTTCCTGCTTACAGGGAAACTTTCACTTTCTGTTCCTGTTAACAAGCTGTACTAGTACGGCTAAAAAATTCCCAGACTCCAGTTCAACAAGCCTGGTCCATACATAATAGCATGCGAGACCCATTAGCGAGTGTTAAAAGTAGTATACAATTGAGCTAGTTGTTCTCCAAGAAGGAGTTTCATAAAGAAAATGAAAGTTGGCACACTAACACTACATGAGAATACCTGCAAAATAGAACTATATTGAAGTTTTTTGTAATATGCCCACATGAGGTTTTGGTCTGTTGAAAATGTGCAACAAAATGCTTTTTCCTGACTTTAGGAGGGTGTCATGTGATAGCTAATGAACAGAGTTCTAATATGCAGGAATTACAGAGCCAGTCGGACCAGCTTTAGGAGTAAAAAAATTGCGGGGCTATATTAAGTAGAAGTATCTCATTTAGGTCCTTAGGCCCTACATGGCTGCTCGCAGAATTAAATTACATATTTGGGACATTTCAAATGCATCTGGGCAATTTCTATTAACATTAATCACGGATATTTTGATTTATATCAAGTCTATAGGTCATTGTTTATCACCACAGAACATTTCATTGCTCATTGTGCTGTATTTGCTAAGATATGGGGTACTGGATATAGCCCAAAATAAGATGGCCGCAAATTTCGGGCAAAATGTGACGCACACCATGCACAGTAAAAGTTGCAATGTCACTTCGCTAGCTCCCAGAATTTGCCAAACTGCAGTTAATCTCAGAATTCATTTAAAAATCGCCAAATCCGGCGAGGTGCATCGGTTGGATGCATTTATTAATTTTCTATAGAGAGGATGCGATGTGATCGCGTGGTGCATGATGGATGTGGCACGGCGACTGTGTGGTACGTTCACTGGTTATGAATTTGAAAAGGATAGTTTCCAAACCTACTTTATGCAAATTAACACGTACGCCGTTGCTCGTGAAACTCGGATCAAATCGGACGGTCAAAGTAAGCGTTTTAGATAAAATATTAATCAAGATTCAGCAACTGCGTAGACTATTTCTCACCTCAAATGTTTTCAGAAACTTATTTTAGTGTACCATTAAGGTGGGTAAAAGAAAGTTTATTAACAGGCCGCCATATTGTTCCGGTTTAATGCAGTAATCTCAAACTCCAGGGCCTCAGTGTCTTCAGGATTTGGTTTTGTTTTAATCAGAAGGTATTTTAGGCCTTGCAAAAAGTGTGCACACCCCTGTCCTCTAGGAGAGGAGATTGAGATCCCTGATATACGTATGGCTGTCGTTGTATAAGACCCACTACAAGGATTTCTACTTAATCCATCATGAATTTAGAGGACCCTTACTGAAAGTCAAATGCACTACCCTTACATTTTCCTAATGTATGGCTTAAACATGACAAACAAAACCATAACCATGATATCAGTAGCATCCACTGCAAAGATTTGTACAAATATTACTTATTTCCACCTCAAGGTTATTTCTGCAACTTCAATTACACCTTTCTGAAGAAGTGAAAATTAAGATCTTAAAGGTTGTATCAGCGATTTTGGGTGGAAACATAAATGATCACATTCATCTGATTTTTCCTCACGATCCGCTAGCTGCCCGCCCCATAAGCAGGCCGTCAAAAAACCGCGTCTCTGTAGGCAGCCTATGCTCCGAGATCGTACACAAAAACAATGGTACTACCAACTACTCAAAACCAAAATAAACAGTATTCCAACCAATCACAATGATCTGCAAAAACGTGACGTCACTTCTGAAGCGAAATCCCAAACAAACATACTTATGAATAATTATGTTATGTTTTAAAAAATAGTGTTCAAGCATCCAGAATTATAACCACGTTAATAACGTTTGTAAGAAACCAAACCGTTTGTAAATCCGTCAAGATTTCAGCGAGATAAGAGTATTAGCGTTTGTGCAGATCATTGTGATTGGTTGGAATACTGTTTATTTTGGTTTTGAGTGGTTGGTAGTACCATTTGTTTTTGTGTACGATCTCGGAGCATAGGCTGCCTACAGAGACGCGGTTTTTTGACGGCCTGCTTATGGGGCGGGCAGCTAGCGGATCGTGAGGAAAAATCAGATGAATGTGATAATTTATGTTTCCACCCAAAATCGCTGATACAACCTTTAAGTGTACAATTACTTGGAAATTGAGGGAATTTAATGATTCCACAGTAAACTATTCTGAAACATCATGAACACGATGAGACATTCCTAGAAGTTCAGAAAGGACTGCATCCGTGCAGCTGCTCTTTTAAAACAGGTTGTATGAAGTGAAATCAAGATTTTAGAGTGCTTTCCCATAAACCCCATGTTCTTATCACAAAAAAAAGTCATTCATGACACAAAATTCTATTTCCAAGCACAAACATGTAACCCACATCCCCACAATGTATCCAACGTCACAGTACCACATTCGAATCAATGTATTCTTTTTTTTTTTTAATTATATATTTATTTGGAAAGAGCAAGCAATACAGTCATACAAAGACATCAAAAGAAACAAATCTCCTTCCAGTTTTACATATTTTAGGTCCAGAAACTATCAAAAAGAAAACAAAAACAGATAAAGAGCATAGAGGCTCAGAGAACTTGCATCCTGATCCATGGGTCAGTTCCCACTCAAAGTTCACAATGTTTATAAGCATACAGTCACAAAGGCACATCTTCCTCCTTAGAACACAACATCAGAGCTGCCAAAAATCAACAGAGCCAGGTGAGGCTTCCATGCACATCTGGAAAGAAACAGCACCGATACAGCCTCTACACAATAAGACAACTAACAAGAACTATTAACAGGAACCAGAAGGAGGTCACCTGCTGCCGCTGTCATAAAGATAATATATAAATATAAAATGATACCAGGAATCAGTAAAAGACTACTTAGATGATTAATACCAGTGATATCACATAAAATCTGCTCTCGTTGGGGATATAAATGAAATCCAATTATTCCAGATTTGGTAAAATTTTCCTTGTTGAATTCTTAATAAGTAAGTTATCTTTTCCATTCTAAATATTTCCAAAATAATGTCCGACCAGTCCTCCAGGGTGGGTGGAGTGGGACTTAACCACCTCCTCGTAATTGATTTTTTGCTCGCCACCAAGAGTATTTGTAGCAGCTTTATATCTCTCCCATGTGCCAGGCAAGAGACATGACCGAGGTACAGGGCCTCAAAACTCAGAGGTATTTGGGTGTTAAAGACTTCAACTAATGAAGCCCGGATACCCCTCCAGAATCCCCCTAGTTTGGGACATTCCCAGAAAATATGATAGTGGTTAGCCACAGTTGAGCCGCATTGTCTCCAGCATGGTATATTAGCCCCTTTGTACTTCTCCTGAAACGGTGTCTTAAAAAATCTAATGATATTTTTCCAGCAATGCTCTCTCCAGTCCATGGAACTAGATGTTGTCCACTGGAAAGACCAGATGTCGCCCCAAACTTCCTCAGATATCTCAATCCCCGCCTCCCTTTCCCATCTACCTTTTACATATAAGGTGTCATTCTTGCAAGCATGGGATAGAGCAGTGTACAGTTTAGAGATAGATTTAGATGGAGTCGTTGTCACAGCAGACTTTATAATATGGAAGAATTCTGATTCTACAGCTGAAGAATCAATGTATTCTTAATAAATGTTTGAACAGACATTTAACTTTCATAGTTAATTTCAATTAAGACTTAAGGTGTTGTTACACGACGCAATTTCCACGCAACTTTGGTGGCGGCAACTCGTTGCTGGTGATGTCATTTTATGCAATTCCACTGTTACACGAAGCAATTTAAATTGCACGCAATGACCAATCAGAATCAAGTATGTATGTAGCGTTCGATATTACGCCGGATCCGTTTATTCCGTTAGATAGAGTATTCTGGGGGCAATTGTAACGGGTCAATTGTAAGACAATTTTTTGTTACAATTACCCCCAACCCTGAACACATGAAACTAACTAGCTTGCTGGATAGAATCTCAGCTCTAGCTTGTTTCAGACTGGTGTAATTTAATGGTGTTACAATTGGCCCGTTACAATTGCCCCCAGAATACTCTACTCATATCAAGTCTTGATCGCTAAAATTAGCTAACGTTACAATTATTCTTGTTAACGTTGCATTTAGCTAGTTACATTTATTTATTTTCGCGATGTCGAAAATACTGCCAACAAGGAAACGCAAAGCCTTTCCTGTGCGTTCATTTTATTGGACCACCTTGAAAACGAGGAAACGATAACGTTATCGTCGTAGTAGGCTACGCGTAGACAGGTCTGCGTTCGCGTGTGATCAATATCGCTGTTCTGATTGGTTATTGCATGCAATCGGTTGCACGAAAGTTGAACTGCTCCCAACTTATTGCAACCAAGTTGCACAGAAATTGCAGGGAATGTTACACGAAGCAATCTATGACCAACTCAGTTGCAACTTAGTTGCAAGCAACAAAAATGGCCTTTAAAAAACACCTTTAATTATTGTTTTTTCCCCCCCATATGAAAAAAATAGTTTGGGAATTTACAAAGGATTCAGTGCCAGCTTTATTTGAACACATGCAAATAACCTACATATAAAACATAAAAAAGTAAGCCATGTACATATTACACACAAATACATCTTCAGAAATACACAAGGATTTACAAGTTTTGAATTAAGTAGCAAGTGCAACATTTATTTGAAGAGACTACTGCAGCTGTCCACAATCAGTTACGACTACCTTCTTACTCGGTCTGCCGGTTTTTGTGCCGAGCTCTCCCATCTGTTTAACAACGTCTATGCCGTCTTTGACAAAGCCAAAGGCGACGTGCTTGAAATCTAGGTGCTCCGCCTTCTTCAGGGTGATGAAGAACTGGGAGTTGTTGGTGTCGCGGCCGCGGTTTGCCATGGATAGCAAGCCCGGGCCTGTGTGCTTCACGTCAAAGTTCTCATCCTCAAACTTATCCCCAAAGATGGACTGTCCTCCTGTCCCATCCTGCTTGGTGATGTCTCCACCCTGGCAGTGGGAAAGGACAAAAACCATGAATTAAGTACCTAAATTCCGAGACTATATTAAAAATAAGTTTGTTCCAGTGTTTGGTTTTTCTGAACACAAACACACAAGAAATAATGATAATATGTGTGTGTATGTACTTATGTACGTACATACAAATACACATTTAAATAAAGCATATTCAACACAGGAAGTAATATCTGCAGTGCTGTCCACCTGACACATGAAGTTTGGGATGATGCGGTGGAAGATTGAGTTGCGGAAGCCGAATCCTCGCTCCCCCGTGCACAGGGCCCGGAAGTTCTCGGCGGTCTTGGGCACGATGTGGTAGAAGAGTTCTATGGAGATCTTTCCCAGCGGTTCTCCGTCGGCAGCAACACAGAAGTACACCACGGGGTTCCCCTCCCTGGAGTGCTCCATGGCCCGAGACAGCTGGCTGGCATCAGTCTGGGACATGCGGCTCAGGCATTCCTCAAACTTCCTCTTGAAGCAGTCCGCCAGTTCCGCAGTCTTGAACTTAGCAGCCAGCTGCTCAACCTTCGCGTCTCCCTCTGCGGGGGAAGGGGGGGAAATAAATATCATAAATAAATAAGAGAAAAAGGCAACACATTTTATCACCACATTCTTATGTCTCAGTAGTGTGATTATGGTCATTTTCAGCAAGATGCTTAACCTAGAGCAAGATGCTTAAGCGTTGCCCTGGTTCAAGGTTGTGCATAACAGACGTGCGATCAACAAGGTAAACCTTTGCTAATGTTAGCCAACTGGCTGAAAAGGTAGTGTGCAGAAAACAAAGGCGAAGAGGGAAGCAGCTGTTGTAAAACAAATCTAAAAACAATCCGCTGGTAATCCCTGGTGAACATCGCACTCCCTTTTGCCATCTTGTCCACCTTAACCAAATCAACAACATCACTGAACTGAATAGAACCTTCTATTTGAAGTCACTCAACAGTGACTGTTACAAGGGAACAGTTTGCCACACACATTAATCCTTGCTGAATGCATGTCTGGTTTAAGTGTTTGAATGTAATGGCAGCGGTGTTCTGTACCAGCGTAGTCTGTGGCGGTCCAGACCAGGGCATTGGCGGAGGTGTCCATGGGCTTGAGCTCCATGCCCTGGGTGATGGTGTGGTTGGCGCAGACTTTGAACACCTGGTCACGCCTCATGAGCACACGGTAGAACCTCTTTTGGGGGTGATAGAGGATCTTGATGTCCCCCACCCCGCGCTCTTTCCACTGGTTCGTGTCGCGGTCCCACCGGTACAGCTTGGTCCGCTCTTTAAACAGGATCTCCTCATCCTCCTCTCCAGACCTGGTCTCCACCTGATGAGCGCAAGTAATGTAGTTCTTTATTGAAGGGGTTTCTTCACATTCACTCACTTATACAGTGCAGTAAATGGTACAGGTCGTTGACGGGGGGGTTTTACTTTAGCTTTCCTGAGTTAACCTAACCTAAACAAATCCATTCTTCCGTGCGTGGCCGCAAATTGCCGCAAATGAAAACACTATTTTATATTTTCAGGCGGGGCGGCAAGCTCTGTAAGCGGGCCAAATGCATGGTGGGGGAAACACTGCCCTCCTTTCATTTTTCCAATGTTTACTGGAGTACACACAGATTCTTAATCACTTCGGAAACAAAATTGTAATCGAAAATCTGAATTTTCTTTAGTCTAATGAAAACAAGGTGCAACCAATATACAAAAATGAATAAACTGCTCATATAACTGGTGCGTCACACCCCCCCCCCCCAAAACCTAATAAAACATTTTTCAAACAAGTCTGTAGCCTCAGTTCACTAAAGCCTGAAAATTATAGGAATGAGACGGATAGCTGTGGGGTGCTTATTCACTTATTCCCGTCCTCGTGTTCTGGGTTTGAAGTAAAGTCGGACAAACTACTTAAAGGCCATGCCTTTAAGCGGGTGTGCTGTTGTAAAATGGGCTTCAGAGGGAAATCTCGAGTAATCGTCAGGACAAATCTGCTCGTCATCGTGTAGAGAAAATAGTAAAATGTCCCACCCCTAGTAGCAACCCCAATCAAATACAGCCAACAAAAACGAAAACACACAGGATTTGGAAATGCATTTCAACAAAGCTTGAGTGAACACTGAAGACTCTACCTCTGGGAGTGAGACAATAGGCTCGAAGTGAATGTCAGTGTTGCTTGCACCCTCTTCATCTTCGCTGCCCTCCTCATCCCCTTCATTTCTGGTCACAGGAGCCGCCCCAAACACTGTGGCCCCCGCATTTGCCCAGGAGAATTCGGCATCTAGAGTGGAAAGAGGCAAGCGAGAGAGGAGAAATAATTTAAATGAGCTTGAACAGAAGACATGAGTGGGAGGCAGACACTTTATATACAGCTTGAGCAAGCAGACCGAATCACGCTCTGCCTGGCAAAGCCATAGCTAATTATGTGTTGACCAACTTGACCTGCAGGTTGGACATTCAGCATTAGCACATCCTGGATTCAATACCCAACCATGGGGGCCCCCTCAAAAAACTGAAACTGTGAATTAACAGGATGAGCCATCCAACAGCCCCCGGAGTTGCCACTTTGATAGAACGTTAGAAATATATTTGTGGAAGTTAGATTGGCTAAAACTGCACTTCACCCCCACTAATTGTTATAAACCATTTGCCTTTTAAAAATGAGCAAGATCAGCAAATCTGTACACAATGTTGGAGCATATGTACCTTGCTTCCCAAAAACATAGTCGCTGGTGTTGTTAGCCAGGTCTGCGAACGAGAATCCCTCCAGGCTGCCAAAACCAGTGGAAAAAAATGTAGCGGAAAGTTCTATGGGAGAAACAATGCACGCATTATGAAAACAGCACCAGCTGCAGACAACACTCAGATTCAATAAACACGTCTGGATCATAATTTTTTTTCTCCGGCGTCACTCTGGACATTGTCTGTTGACGGGAAGGGTGTGCCAGAGCTTCGCACCTTGGCTAGTAGAATCGGGCTCAGGCTCTGGGCCCTTTTTAGTGGACAGGTCAATGGGGGCGCCGTCCTGGGCAGGAGGGGTAGGGCTAGGAGTGGCTTCGCTGGAAGAATCAGGTTGGGGTGTGGCCTGTTCCTCTGCTACTGGGGCGTCGCTACTGCTGGAGACGATAGGATGGGCATCATCGCTCTCTTCTGTCCTCTTCTGCTGCAGCTCCTGAGAGAAAGGAAAATGCTACATTTATAAAACATCACCTCACATTTAACCTTTAAAACGGTAAATGTACTGAGAAGCAATCACCAGGGCAGAGGTTTACACAAAATTATTATATGGCTCCCTTTTCATTCAATGCTTTCTACAAATTGGCACTCTAAAAATGGCCAGATAAAGCACAACTGAACTTTGGTAGAACTTTGTGTTGTGTAGTTACCTGGCCATGATATGAGTCCAAATGGTGGCGAAATATGTTCATTAGTGCTCCCCTGGGGTGATAATCCAGAACAGGGTATTTGTCGCTCTCCATTCACTTCTATAGCACAGCTAAAATGGTCTCAAAATTACACGTATACTGAACGCGAACCAAGCAGATTCTGTCAATACATTACAAACAAAAACCAGTCCTCTTACGTATTTTTTTCAGTGTAATAAAAATTATTTATAAAAGTACCATTTTCTTCAATGTTGTTAGCAAGCTACCAGAAAAAGACTAACAAAATGTCGCAGGTCGGTTTGTTTACCATAGATATATACTACCAGGAGCGCTTGCTTCTGTGGAAATTTGGACCAATGAGTGGGTTCTGACGCATCGGCACATTAAAGCCGTGTCTGGCGCAAGAATTACCTACCGGATCTACATTCCAAATAAAATACGAAAAAGCCAGGAAAGGGCCATTTCATTTTCTAAAGAAAATACGAGGACTGGTTATTGCTTGTATTGACAGAATCCGCTTTGTTCGCATTCGTATACATGCTATTTATACATGTCATTTTGAGACCGTTTTAGCTGCCCTATGGAAGTGAATGGAGAGCGACAAATACCCTATTCTGGATCATCACCCCAGAGGAGCACAGAGCAACTAACGAACATATTTCCCCACCATTTGGACTCATATCATGGCCAGGTAACTACACAACCCAAAGTTCTATTGTGCTTTAAAGTTAACAGGTTCTTTTTTTTCGTTTGAGAAAGTGAATTGTTCCGAAATGTAAAATAAATAAAATTAAAAATACTGAAAATGGCACATTTTTTTGTTATGGAATACTCCACTCCCGATCTCACCAGATCTTCCTGCACTTTTCTGAGCTCGGTTTGGAAGTCATCCGGCTCGTCCTTGTCGGCCTCGCCGCTTCCTGCTCCGCAGAAGAAGGTGGGGGGCAGCTGAAGGCGCGCGGCTCTCTCCTCCTCCTCCGGCGTGGGCTTTTTCTCCCACACTATCACACACTCCTCATCCCTCTCTCCCGCAGGGGGCTGAGCAGGTGCTGTGGACAGGTGTAACAGACAAATTAATGGTAAATTTAACAAATAAGAGTAAATCAGGCTGGCCCAAGGCCTGAAAGCTCTTCCGGACAACAAACTAAGAGCTTCACCTATTGTGAAGAATGTGTGCATGTGTATCATGTTGAAAGACCCTGAACAAGGGGTCATCTTACGAGTAAGCGAAACGCTAAATGTTCCTCATGTAATCCCGCTATGTTAGCTAGCTATGTATTTAAAGTGCAGCTCACCAAGTCCAGTCAGGTAAAGTAACATTAAGCCCATTTCACACCAAACAACATCCAACTTGTTTTCAATTTGACAGGTCTTGAAAATCTGTCCTTGCCCAAAGGTCACTCGTCACAAAAGAAACTTACACCATTCAAACATCAGCAAATTACCAGCATTGGTGGCATTCACAGAGCACAGAGTCCAAGCTCAGTGCCACCTTTACAGCTCTCAAGTGTGGTGTATAATACACTGCCCGGCCAAAAAAAAAGTTGCACACTAATATTTTGTTGGACCGCCTTTAGCTTTGATTATGGCGCGCATTCGTCGTGGCATTGTTTCGACAACCTTATGCAACGTTACAACATTTATTTCCGTCCAGACTTGCATTAATTTTTGGCCGAGATCTTGTATTAACGACGGGAGAGTCGAACCACTCCGTGAAGTCTCCTCCAGCACATCCCAAAGACTTTCAATGGGGTTAAGGTCAGGACTCTGGTGGCCAATTCATTCCTCATGCTCCCTGAACCACTCTTTCACAATTTGAGCCCGATGAATCTTGGCATTGTCGTCCTGGAATATGCCCATTGATGGGATAACCTGGCCATTCAGTACATTCAGGTACTCAGCTGACTTCATTTTATTGCTGCATAATGTTGCTGAGCCTAGACCTGACCAATTGAAGCAACCCCAGATCATAACACTGCCTCCAGAGGCTTGTACAGTGGGCACTATGCATGACTGGTGCAACTGCAACTTTTTTTTTGGCCAGGCAGTGTATATGGAAGCATATCCGTGCCAAAATTCAAATGAAAATGCAAATCGGCATTCGATGTGCGCAAAAACCATGACATAGTTCAAATGAAAATGCAAAAAGCCACTTTGCGTTTTCATTTTCAAGTTAATGTACGCACTTTATCTGACAATTTGAAAACGTAAATCCATTTCACATTTTTCTTGCCCCTGCCAGAATTTAAATGAAAATTAAAAACCACATTTGCATTAGCAGTTTCTTATTGTAATCGCATGATCCATGACAAAAAGGAAATGATAATTCAATTCACCACTGAACATATAATTTTCATGCTTTGCGGCACAAGTGAGACATAATTCAAATGCAATGGCATTGCATCCGTTTACATTATAATTTCCGCGTGGTCACGCAAAAACCCTGCCAACAATCTGAACTGAACATGCAACCTGTAAAAGCATGCCCATCAAGGCGGGGCCTCAAAGAGGCTACAGATTTTTAAAAAGTGGACATTAACACAATTTTTTTAAATTATATTTTTATTTTATTATTACCATTGTAGCCTACAAAACAATCCACCGTCTTTTGTAGGCTAGTAGGTAGGCTATTTGCACAGCCTCTGAAGCTTTTCCGAGCTCAATGCGGCGGTTAGTATCTATGACGCTGATTTTACTGTTGTAGCCTAGCCTACTACACAAGACATTTTAATTGTTTAATTTAAATAGGCTAGGCTACGTGAGAGAGAACGTAAAAACTGGTCTTTTTAGAGGGTGTGCGAATACAGTGAGTTCCGACAGTAGCCTATCTACACACAGGTGTAAAATAAAAATAATGCATGTCAGTATTGGTTTGGCACAGTGCCATTATGCTCAGTCTTTTAAGAGCATAGGCTACAGAATCATTTTAATTTAAATACCACTCAGACAAAATGTGAGACATAAGCACTTATTTTATTGATAGCCTGCTCATTTTATTTTAGTGACATGGGATATAGGCCAAGCAATAGCCCAATATTACCCCAATGGTTTATCACACAGCCCTGTCTATGGCAAACCGGTGAACGGAAATCTATTGCCTCTTACGACAAGTCCTCCCTGCTGTTAAGGTTAAGTTAGTAAACAACTGGTTGGCTAGGCTCATCGTAGTGTTTAGGCTGCCTCGTTTCCTTTCTAGTTTTTAGGATTTAGCCTATAATCCCCAAACACAGAGAACTAGGAAATGTCGCTATCTGTATCTAGCCAGGTAACTTCCTGACGACCAAAATCACAGAAAACCATTGAAATTGAACCATAGGTTCATAGGTTTGACGGTCCTGAAAGGCCCCTTTCTTCGATGCCCCGCCTTGATGGGCATGCTTTGACAGTTTCCATGTTCAGCTCGGATTTTTGGTAGGGTTTTTGCGTGACCACACGGAAATTATAATGTAAACGGCAATGCCATTGCATTTGAGTTATGTCACTCTTGTGCCACAAAGCATGAAAACGATATGTTAAAAATTATTGAATTATCATTTCCTTTTTGTCATGGATCATGCGATTACAATAAGAAATGCCAATGCAAATGTGGTTTTTAATTTTCAAAAAAGGGTTGTGTCGTCGAGGGCGAGAAAAAATAAATGTGAAATGGATTTGCATTAACATTTTAAAATTGTCAGATAAAGTGCGTACATTAACTTGAAAATGAAAACGCAAAGTGGCCTTTTGCATTTTCATTTGAAATATGTCATGGTTTTTGCGCACATCGAATGTACACTAAATGCAATCGCCGATTTGCATTTTCATTTGAATTTTGGAGCGGATATGCTTGCATAATAATATACATCCATATGGAAAGTAAATCTCAAAACAAATTGACTTTTCATTTAATTTTCCACATCATTGCTTTCTTTAAACCCCTGGGAACACACTTGAAGGGTTATAGTGTTCAGTGTCTGCACCGCCTGACATATTATTATGCCAACAGGAGACAATTTCTAAAGCACCAAAATTAATTTAAGCAAGAGGTAAACAACTGTTTACTGACAAACAGCTTTTGAGGGGTTCTGCGGACTGTGTGCTGCGGCTGGGGGGGTTGAACCATGTGTGGCATTGCAACTCTGAGGAGGAAGATCTGTTCGCTCTCTGGTGGCCTCCTCCAACACAGCTACTGCAGCCTAACCGCAGGGTGTCTTGTTCAGAGTAGTCTCTCTGGGCGATACAGGCGTAAGCACAGTCATAGTTTCCTGGGCATTTATGGCCTGTTCAAAGATTTCTCTGAAGGCTTTAGTCACCTCCTGCAGCTTAAAGCGAACTGCAAGCTGCTCAACTTTCACTACACCTGTAAAGTCAAAGGCACTCCAGATCCAAGCTTTCTCTGACCCTTTCATGGGTTCCAGCTTCATGTTGGGGGTGATCGTGTCTAGCACAGAGCTTGAGCACCTGGTCCCGCACCCGCTTGGTGTCATCGTTCTGCAGAATATTGATGTTGCCGATGCCCCTCTCCTTCCACCGACTCAGTTCTTTTTCGTAACGGTAGAGTTTGGCTCTGTGGCTGAACACTAGCTTATTTTCCTCACCGGTCGATATTTCCACCAAGTCAGGCAATGGCACAACGGGCTGAAAGTACTGACCGTCCCTCTCATCTTCCTGGGTTGTTTTCAATTTGTCATCTGTGCCAACAGAAATTCTGCTTTTGTTTAGTTTTGCTGGAGATTTAGATGGGCTGATGACAGGTTGAAAGCTGAAGCTGTTGATTCTTCAAAGTGAAACTAATTATTTCGAATGGCTTGGCTGTCCTGCTCCTTAACCTTTGCTTTGTCATCAGTCAAGAAGGATTTAAGGTACTTTAAGCCAGTCTTCATCTCCTCCGCTTTCTGAATGAGGTGTGCAGTTCTTCCGGTGTCAACCAGCTTGTGAGGGGTCTGCAAGGGTATATCCAAGAGGAGCCTCTGACATTCCTCAAATTTCTGTTTGAATTCTTCTGCCAATTCTGGCATTTTAAATTTAGCAGCAAGTTATTCCAACTTGGCATTTCCATCTGAAAAATCATTAGCAAGCCACGTCCAAGCTCTATCAGATCCAAAAACGGGTTTCAGGTTCATAGCTGCGGTGATCAAATGGTTAGCACACACCTGCAAAACCTGTTCTCTCCTCATCAGCACTCTCAACTTTCCGTTTTCACTGTTCTTCAAGAACTTGAGATTTCCGACACCCCTTTCTTTCCACTGGCTAATATCTGCATGAAATCTGAAGAGCTTGACTTGCTGTGAATACTCATCTCCTCATCCTCCTCCCCTGTCACAAGGTCCACCTTCTCAGGCATCTGAACAACTGGTTCAAACTGGATGTCATCATTATCCTCCGTTTTGTACATATCTTCATCTGCCTGGTCTTGAGAGGTGTCTGGTTTTTGGCTAGACTGGAGCGAGGCAAAGAGTGTGAGGATCGGGACAGGGACCCAAACGCAGACCAGGATGTATCAGAAAGGGAACGTTTATTTCCAGTCCAAGGTCAATATCCAGTAGATCCGAGTATGAGACAGTACAAAATCGAATGCCAAAAGAATAATCAAAAAACATTCCAGAGATAAAAAACAAACCAGGAGAACAGAGGCAGAGGCGTAGTCAAGAAACAAACAGATCAAAACAAAATAAACTCAATAAACAAACCAAAAGGGAAAAGGCAAACTCGAAGTCGTACGGAAGGGTGTCTCGGAAATCACTAACAAATCACTGGCTTAGAAAGGCGTAGGCACAGGAAAAGTAGATCAACGTTCTGACAGTGAATGAATACAAACTGGAGTCTTAAATACACTAGGGAAGATCACACAAAAGGAATCAGGTGTGCAGAGGAGGGAAAAGGGGCAACGACACAGGTGAAAACAATGAGGGTTAAGTAGAACTAATTATACAATAACAAGGGGAGACGTAAGACACGGACTGGATATCACGTAAACACAATGATAACAAACGACCCGGAGTTAACAGGTAAACACGTGCACAGCTCGGAGGGGAGGAACGTGGAAGTGGACACACGTGCAGAAAATGCGAAATCACCGATAGATACAGGGATAGGATAATGAGAGGGAGAATGACAGCTGCAGGTAGAAACTCAAGATAAATTAGTAATTAGTAATGTTAGTAGAAAATTCTAAATCCCTAATGTTAGTAAGTTAGTTGTTTAGTATTATGTACACGTTAGTAGGTTAGTATTAAATCTAATCTAACAGTACGATTTATACGTTAGCATAATATATAAATATTAATTAAGTCAGAAGGAAGAAAACGAGATACGAAACACAGAGGAAACCCGAATGTACCAAAATCACCAGAATAGTGCAATGACAAAGACAGGGAGTGGAATCTCGAGGAACACGGAACAAAGACAGACAAATGCAGAATCATAACAAAGAGCTGCTCACCGGCTCGCGAGAAGTTGGGAGCTTTTTGTCCAAACTGCAAGTCACCCTGTGAGGAATTATCCAGGTCTACAAAACTGAAAGTGTCGGGTTTTCCAGAAAAGAGAGGGTTTTCATCCTGCTCAGTACTCTCCACTGACGAGCCTGCATCCACGGCTGCATCTTTCTCTTTTTCTCGGTGCTGCTCTGCAATGTTTTTCAGGAACAGGGATGCCGACCCTCCATCAGGTTGGCTCACAGCTGGCACCATTAGCTTCACAGGTTCCTGAGTGCCAAACTTAAACCCGCCGGCAGGAACTGGCATCGAGAAAGAGAAGCCTCCACTACTGGAAGGCTTGCTCTCGACTTCTGATGGAGGGAGCTTAAACTTGAACAATGCTGTGGAGCTCTTATCTTCACCCTGGCCAAATTTGAATGTGCTGCTGGTGTTAAAATTGGGTTTAAACCCAGTGGCTGCAGGCACATTTGATGCATTCTGGCTCCCAAAACTGAAGCTGAAGGCTGAGCTGGATGGTGGTGCTGCATTTGTTGTACTTTTACCTTTTGCATTAGGATTTGGCGTCTGGTAGGTGACACAAACACTTGAGGAGCCATCATTTCGAACCAGATAGGTATTGCAACCCCACTGCCCCTCTTTCTTTCCAATAAAGGCAGAGCTTGATAGTGGTGCTTCAAACTGAGCACCAAATCCTGTAGGTTTTCCCTGTAGAGTGCCAAATCTGGGAGTCTGACATGAGACACAATGACTTACAGATATCTCATTTCTTACTGCACATACACCACAGTCCCATTGGCCAGGCTTCTTTTTAAACTGAGTGCCAAATCCCATAGGTTTTGAACTATCGCTAGTCCCGAACTTAAAAGTAATTGGTATCTGAGCAAATCTTGGTATCTCTGCTGCTGGCATCGCGGCTGCAAAACCTTTGGTATCTTTCTCTGGCTGAGATTCAGCAGAAGGGTTGGGGCTCAAACAAGCAATGCACTGCATAGCTGTGGGGACGTTTCTTATGCAGCACACACTGCAGTCCCATTCAGCTTCCTTCTTTGCAAATTGGGCTCCTAAGTCTGATTCTTTGCCTGCTGCCTGAGGAGATGAGGCTTTTGGACCAACATCTTTTTCTGCTGGTTGTTCCTGCTTCTGTGGTGACTTAGGTGCTGCCTTCTGTGCCTCTTCAAACTTAGCTTTGAATAGAGCTGCCTCATCTGCCGTTTTAAAACGGATGGCCAGTTGCTCAGGCTTCGGCATTTCATCTGCGTAATCAATGGCATACCACACCCAGGACTTATCAGAGCCAGCATTTGGTTCCAGCACCATATCTGCAGTGATGTAGTGATTGGCACAGATTTTCAGTACCTGTTCCCTCCGCATCAACAATCGGACCTTGCCCGACATTCTGTGCCTCAGAATTTTGATGCTTCCAATACCCCGCTCTTTCCACTCTTTCGTTTCCGTTTCAAAGCGGAAAAGCTTGGCTCTGTTGCAAAACATCTCCTCCTCTTCCTCTTCTCCAGTTTTAACATCCACTTTGTCAGGGAGAGGCACAATGGGCTCAAAATGGGGGCCGTCTTCGTCCTCCTCAACACTAGTGCTCTCATTGTCGCTCTCACCTTTCTCCTCCTGCTCCTCAGCGCTAGCCACGCCAAAGGCAGGCTTGCCCATGTCTGAAAAACTGAATGGATGGTCCGTTTTCCCAAACATGCCCGTTTTGGCCTGGCTCTGTGCAGCATCAGCAAAGGAGAACCCAGCCGTGTTTTTAGCTTCAAAGTTGAAGATTCCACCCTGGGAAGCGGGACCTTGGTCTTGCGCAGAAGCCTTCTGCCCAATTTGTGCTTCGTTTCTGGTTGGTATGTCAGATGTCAGAAGTCCCAGCAGGCTCTCACTGTTTTTAACCTGTACAGAGGAGAAGGTGAAATCCCCATCATTAGATTTGAAATTCGAATTTAACTTGAAGGCAGCAGCCGGTGTGGACTGGGCGACAACTCCTGCCCCGAAGCTGGGTACCTTTGGGGGCTCAACTGGAATCTGTTGGCCGAAGCTGATTTTCCCAAACTCTACAGGCTTGGCCTCACTGCTCTTCGGTGGTTGGACAAGGACCACGGTGGGTTGGGTAAAATAGCCAGGCTCTGACAGAAGGGGGTTGGTAGAGGGTTGAGGAACATTGTGGCTGTAGTATTCCTCACTGTACGGGGAGAGCAGGCCAGTTGCTGGTGACTCGAAGCGCAGGAGAGCACCATAAACCTGGTCTTGGGGGTACATGCATCCCGGGTTTGTCTGCAGGGCTGGTGTGTGCGTAGGCTGCTGGTAGGCATACATATGCTGCTGTGGGGGGAGACGGTTGATCCCATAAACTGGAGTCTAAAAATAAAAGAAAATGAATAAATAAAAACTAATAAATAAATATAAATAGCCCATTATAGGCTGTGCTAACATGAGACTGACGACTGGAAGACATTTGAGGTTTGCTTACCAACAGCTTAAACTAGCATCTTAAATAGAAAGGAATAGCTTAAGAAATGCATACCTTTGTTGGGGTGACATTTGCAGTTGTGCGAAGAAGATACTGAGAGTTGTAAGCAGGTGACGGGTTGTAATACACAGGTCCTGTAGGTCCTGTAGTAGCCACTGACATGAGATTTAAAAAATGTCACTTTTGTACAAAAGATTTATTTTTTTTCCTCCAAAAAAAAAACATCTCAGAAGGACATCGACATCCAACCCACCCCGACATTGACAACAAAAAGGCATCATCTAACCTGTGAACGGCGCTCCATGGAAGCTCTGGGCTGCTGGAAACGGCTCCTGCAGGCTCTCAGCTGCATACCCCTCACCGTACATCGTGTGGTGGGGGGAGACTGTGGCCCCAGAAGAGTTGTGCCTCAGGTCATGGACCTCATTCTGTACGCACATAAACAAAGAGCATGTAAGCAACATCCTTGCAGTTAATGACATCCACATTCAAGATTATATTATTTACTTTAACACCATACTGGTCAAGAAGTGTCGAGAATAACTTTTCAGGGTGAAAAACTGTTAAACAAAAACATTATCACATTTGTGCATATATTCAGTGTAACCCACTGACCGTGAGGGCCTCCACTTTTTTACACAGCATTTGTAGAGTCGACTTTTGTTCCTCAGCCCAATGAGGAATCGTCTGGGGAGAAAACTGGAAAGCACAAGAACAGAGGAAATTGATGCCATTTCAAACCATCCAACTGGATAACAAGGATAAATTGAAGACTACATAACTAGGCTTCAAGAAGACAACAGAACAAGGGGGATGGGGGCTGTTGGAAAAGAGACCAGAATGACTGAATGAATGATGACGTACTATGTGTCTTTTTGAGGGGGAGACCACACTCTTGCTTGGAGATGGGGTGGAGAATTTGATGCGAGAAGAGGCACCAGGCTCAGTGAGCTGATTGGGACTGGAGTGTGCAGGTTGACCCTCCTCGTCGTCGTCCATGACCTCTTCGCTCTCACCAAGCTGTTGGTTGACATCATTCAGCAGATCCATCACCTCCTCCATGGATACAGGTAACTGGACACAAAACCAATGCAAAACAGCATGGTTGAATAAGACATATACCCACAGTAACTTCAACACATTGCTTAATATTTCTTATACTGGGTGAAGAATGAAAAACCGTTTGGTCGGCAAGGTCAAAAAGTAACTTTTCAACATTTTAGCAAGCAACATAATCCAAAGCATTCAGGTTTTGACTTCAAAATGCAATTTGTGCAAAATTTTAAAAAGTGAAAATAATTGTTCACCTTTTCAATTTCAGCAGCATTGGCATTGTGGATTTGAGACAAGTACTTTCTGAACTTTTGTAGGAATGTGATGCACCTGTCTTGAGTCTCTTCAACACCATTCGCTTCTTCAGAAAGCCTCTGAAATATCTGCACAGACAAAGCAACAGCAAAAGAATAAAAATAAAGAAACCAAAAAAAATTAGTAAACTGCCAATAAACTACAATCATTGGGGCTGCTGGGCTGCATGTCTGGTTAAACAAAATGCTCCAACATGTCAGTGTGTCCCTAAAGCTGGTGTCAAAACCAGACCATGGTGGCACAAAACTGTCCACCTTCACCCATGGATGCCCATCCCATTGCACAAGATCAAGCATCTGGGTAAAATGGGGAATGCAGCATACCTGTGCAAGATGCCAACTGGAGGAAATGCTGTTTATGTTTTCAAGCATCGCGATTGCCTCCTCCGTTTTGCCTTCAATATCCAGGAGTGTGGCAAAAGCAATCTTTGCTTCCTCTTCATGGCTTTTCACTTCAGAAATCTGAAACAGAAAACACAAATTTTATTTATTTTTTTACATCTGCAGTACGAAATACAAAAACAAAACATGTATCCAAGATTTCCACTTTTCAGAGGATAAGCCACGTTACAAAAAGCCATTTTACCTGAATGTCTATACTACGAAAGTGCATGAACAAGGGATCAAGGGGTTCAGGAATGCTCCGTCGTTTCTTAATCTTCTCCAGGAGGGGCAGCACAATCTTCCAGTAGTGCACACTACGCCCGATGTATTCTTTCTGGTTGTAACAGTTTGCCTAGAGAGAAACACAAAACACAAGTGTGCATGGTAGTTTCTTGGAACTATTACAAGGAAACAGACTACATTTCAAGGAATCCAACACTCATTGGGAACAGATCAGTGGAAATACCAGCCTCCAATAGGTCAAAAAAAGCCTTATCGGAAAACGTATATTTAGCTGTATCTATGCCCAAAAGATGGGGAAAAGGCTGACATGCTACAATGTTAGGGCGTATTCCAAGAGTATCGCTGCTACAGTATTCTAAATTTACGATGAAATGAAACGAGGTCCTGGCGTGTAGAGGAATTTTAAATTCGACAGGCAGTGACAGGTGTACCGTTTCGCTGAGGTGTTGGGCCCAGTGTATGGCTAGCGCTGGCTGCAGGCCGTGCTTCTCTCCAGCCCTCAGGGTACTAAGACCGTGCTGGACAGTCATCCTCAACTTACCAGACATTCCTGGCCTGCAGAAACACAAACACACACGCGCAGCATATAATGCAACACCTAAATCAGAAAGCAAACCATAGGTGGAATTTAAGAAAATTTTCTTTTTTTTTCTCTTCTCAACTTGATGGGCTGCCCAGGCAACACCTAATTGGCTGTAGTGTTGCCAGGAGCGATTCAGCTGGCCAGAATGACCATGAGGCCAATCCAAATTACAAGAAAAGAGGGGGAAATTTCTTGAGAACAAACTTGCAGTTCCACTATAGTATCTGACACCGATATTATCTCCTTTCGATATCGATTCTACAAGCGTGACTCACGGAGCCTTCTTATGGATGAGGCTATAGATGGCGTTCCACCAGTCCCTCTGCCTCTCGGTGGAGAGAAGCTTGATGACCTGCAGGGGCAGACACCTGACCTCGTGCAGCTGGGAGCTGGCCGTGATCTTCTGCGTCTCCTGCAGCTGCGTCTGACTGCAGAACACAACCCCAGTGAGGAAGACCTGCACCAGCACAGACATGGGGAAAGAGGAGAGGTGCTCATTAGTCCAAAGACCCAAAAAACATAAAGAGGAAACTGGAAGATAACAAGCACCAGTTTAGAATGGTCTCGGTCTCACAACCTGGACAGCAGAAATATAGGTATAAAATTTAAAAAAAGACATTTTCTGACCATTTTTCATACAATTTCCAAGCAATTAGTCTTTACACGACACCACAAAAAATTTTTTGTGGGTGAGAGCACAGGTCAGTAGAGGCTTCCGCATGTCAGTGTACGGTGGCGTGCAGGGTGGAGGGCGCTGGGTGAGTCGTACCTCCAGGTCGAGCAGGCAGATGGATTCGGGGACGTTGGTGTCCAGTTTGGAGGTCTCCAGCGTGAGCTGGGGGAAAAGTTGCTTCAGCCAGTCCCTGAGGGCGGGCTTCTGGGCCATGAGCGCCCACTGCAGGCCCAGCCAGGCCAGCTGCTGCAGGTCACCTCCATACAGCAGGATCGCACCTGAAACGTGCAGGAACACTATAGCCCACATAGCATTTGCTACCGCACCTTAAAAAGCACAGGAAGGCTTTACCACAACAGCTCCCACGGGACTCAAAAGGTGGACCTTGACACGTCAGATGAACGAATAACGTTCGCTTCTCACCATTGTCCCACTTGGCGAGGTCGGCGATGTCCGGCATGTCCGTGCTCATGCTGCCAATGTCGTCGTTGCCGATGAAGGAGGGGCCAGCGGGAGCCTGGGCGCCGAAGAGCATCTCGAACAAGCTGCCCTGCCCACTGCGGTTCCCAAACGCCTCCACCACCTCCTTCACAAAGCCATCATTCTCCTGGCTCAGGTTGAGCAGCATGTGGCCTGCCTGGCTCAGCCGATCGCAGGCGAGGGACTCCACCAGCTGGTGGGTGGCCTGCTCCCCTTTCGAGGGCTTAGTCTTTGGTTTGGGCACCTGGGGGGGGGTTAATGGTCACACCAAGAATGTGTGAAGAGGATTTCATTTCAAATAATAAATGAATCTTTATGCTAATCTTGGAACACATAAGATGGCATGCATTCTGAAAAAATGTGACTTGTGAAAACTGGAGCATCCCACAAACCATCTACACATAAAATAGATCAATAAACAATACATTTAAAATAAAAAAAATTTATGAAAATGTTCTGAACACATACCCCACATACACATACTACTTTCATTTTTATAAATCATTCAAATGGATCAACCACATTTGGTACTGGTTTATCTACAGTGCAGTCACACTGACACCATTTCTGTTGTTTTGGCTATATACTCCAGCACATTGGCTAAATGGCACAGTGACTATGAGGTTAAAGTCCAGATTTTCATCTTTAAAGGGGAATTTTGGGTTATTTCTTAAACTTCTATACCGATTCTATACGTTTAATGTGAATCTTGAAGCTTACCGCACTAGAACTGCGTCTCCTGGTTCTTTTGTTTCCAGCTTGTTTCCGTCGCTGGTGCAGCGCTGCTGCCATCAAGCAAAGATTTTAGATATGACAAGATACGCAACTGGCACTTTCATACAATTTCTGAAACTTTTGACTGCAATATTATATAAAATGTTTTCGTTTTCATAGCTACATTATACATCGCCGAAATCAGAAGAACCTGAAGATAATGAGGATGGCATCTCTTTAGTCATATCAGACTTTTATCTATCAGTGACTCTGATCAATTTCGAACCTTCCACTATACAGTATAGACCTACAGCTGGAATTATACTGCTGCCTTCAAGTGCTGTCGGAATTATCGGAAATACAAGTTTCCGACATGGAAGTTGCACTTGACTGGAGGTCAACGGAGTTTTTACAAAACAGTTAGCTAAACGGGTCATAATCAGAAAGACAAAATCTAGATTATATATGCCTATAGGTTTTCGAGACCAAGTACTACTACTTACAACCCGTTATGATTTTGACTATCCAACGAAAACCAACTTTAAATCCGGCTAGCACCGGTCAGATGCACATCTTGTCATATCTAAAATCTTTGCTTGATGGAGGCAGCGCTACACCAGTGACGTAGATTAGTGCGACGCAGCGCATCTGCAAAAAAGCTGGAAATAAAAGAACCAGGAGGCGCAGTTCTAGTGCGGTAAGCTTCAATACTCACATTAAACATATAGAATCGATATAGAACTTTCAGAAATAACTCGGAGTTCCCCTTTAATTAGAGGTATTTTACATCCATATCGAGTGAACCGTGTAGCAATTCTAGCTATTTTTATACATAATACGCCCCATTTTAGGGGGCAAATTGGACAAATTAACATAAACTTAAATATCATATCTAATATTTGGTTGCATTATTCTTTGCATGCCATATGTTCCTGATGTCTGTGACCCAACAACATCAAAAGGCTGTTGTGTTGATATCCTATTTTCAGGTACTCTTACAAGCTATACTATAACCTCTCTGCATTTGAATGGATCTCTATGGGAATTGGGGGGTGGGACTAGATTAAGCTGTAAATTACACGGGAATAGTATGGAACCCATGGTTGGCTAAGTCATCAAGTGTCTGCGGTATCAAACGAGCCTCAAACCATCACTGCTGCCAGATATACAGTAGATATGGATGAATCACTTGAAGGGTTGTTTCTACTGACTTATTTTTCCATAGAGTTCAATGAGTTAAAGTGATCCATCCATATCTACTGCATATCTGGCAGCAGAGTGATGGTTCGAGGCTCGTTTCATACCTCAGACCCTGATTTATTCTTGACTTTTGTCGCCTTTATAGCATTCTGCAGTGGAAGATGATCCATCTGGGCTATCTATTTTGCATTGATTTAATTGCATGTAATTTGAGTTGAGAGGTACGCTTTTATCGCTATACATGCAATAAAAGTGAATGTATGCACCAAGTTTGTCATTCTGCTCATTACAGACGGGTGTAAGAAAGAATACAATAGCCTACCCCTGGCCTGGGACCACAGTGTAGTATAATAACAGCCATAAACAATTACATTTACAAAAACATAAATAAATACAAGAATTAGCCTAATATAAACATAAAAAAGAAAAAAGACAGCAAACAATGAATGCAAAGTATACACTTTTCCTGCTTGGGGGATTTATTTCAAAGTCTTCGCCAGTGATGGCTCGCCACTGGCCAGAAAATAGAGCCCCAATCTGCTCGATCTGGACTGACACACCTCCACTAATGACTCTCCTCCCACTTTGGTGCATGGCGAGTCAAACGGGCTCAGGAGCGTGAAAATACATGCCGAAAATGTCACTTTGCCAATGCGCTGACTCACCACCCACCATGCGCCAGCCGGAAAATAGAGCCCCAAGAGTCTTTTGTTATCCTTTTATACCATAGTTATGATAGCATCACCTGTTTACCTGTGGAATGTTCCAAACAGGTGTTTTCTGAACTTCCCAGTCTTTTTTTTGTCCCTGTCCCAACTTGGAACGTGTTGCAGGCATCAAATTAAGAATTAGCATATATTTACAAAAATCAATAAAAGTTGATAAGGTAAAACATTAAATATCTTTTCTTTGTACTGTTTTCAATTAAATATATGCAAAACAGAATTTACAAATCACTGCTTTCTACTTTTATGTGAATTTTATATACTGTCCTAACTTATTTGGAATTGGGGTTTGTACTTTAAACAGATTAATGGCTTCACCCTAACAGAAAGCCCTACTGATGCCATCCCCTAGCAGTTTCACCTGATTGGATAAAATGGCACCTTTCCCAGTAGGTCTCACCTGATAGGCCAAGAGGTAGCAGAGGGCTGCAAGGTCAGTCACTGCCCTCCACTGCTGCTCCTTGACGTGGGCCATCTTGAGCAGCAGCGTCCCTGCGTGCAGGTAAAGGTGACCCCTCATCTCTGTGAAGGCCTCAGACAGCTCATCTGTAGTAGTGGTGGCGAACTTCGCGGTCGCTTGCATGGCGCGGTCAAAGCTGAAGAGGCAGAAGAGGAGCAGACAGGAGCGTGAGCACAAAAAATACTTAAAGTGGCAGACAAGGAAAATCCGCAATATGCTTATAACCACGTTATTTATGGCTATTAAGGTGTGCATTGAGCACCAATAAAGTGCGAGGAATAAATTCCATTGCAATCTCATTAAATTTCAGTCTATCACGTCACATGGCGCTGTAATGGCGACATAGTCTAGCTGTCTCTCGTGTTCATGTTTGTTAATTTGAATGTGTTTTGTTGCGTCTGGCTTTTGTCTTTTTCATGCGCTGTCGTCTGCTGTGGGACAGGGAGGCGGGCTGGAGATTTTTCAGGGCACTCCTGCTGCTCGTTTTGATAATATTGATTAATTGTCTAGTCGGGATAATTCTGTTTGTGGTCGCATTCGCAACATGTGCTCGGGAATGTCTGTTGGATCTGCAGCTACAAAGTTTACCATCGCTCTTCACCGGAGGTGAAGATGTCGTGACTGATCCAGGACTGCAGACAATCTTCAAAAGGCCACCAGGGAAGGGAAGGAGAAGATAATGTGGGGGAGGAGTGAGACGACGACTGGGAAGGCTGACGCAGTTCGGTGCTCCGTTTTGACAGTGGACAGAGACGGCAACACTGCGTGTACGGAGGAAAGTCGTGGAGGCGAAGTTTGTGTGTTGGACTGCTTGATGACACTGGACATCTCGGGACAGCGGGGGCTATTTTTAATGATGAGGTTTGGCTGTATTCCACTTTAATTCACTTAATTAGTTTGATTAATACAATTCTATTGAATGTCTTTATTTGATATGTTTGTGTGTTGTGGGTCTGCCCCACTGTCTATGTCGTTTTTGTTGTTGCTGGTTGCTACAAAATAAGTTATTCTATTCTGTTCCATATCTCTTTATTCCACTATGCTGAAAAGGGTGGAGTCGAAAATGGGTCCATGGTGACATAGACGTGAAACCTCAACCAATATAGCTCCGTAGAGCTCCACTTTGGTGACGAAGGTCTGGTGCCATTTTTCAGAAAAAATACAATGGGAGTCAATGGACTGAAAATGTTTTTTTTTTTAAAATATATTCAGGCAGCTACACGTTCAAAATACCCAAGAGAGGGGTTGTCACATTTTAAAATAATTTATAAAATTGGAAATTATGTCCAACAAATAAACAACAAACACGTTTTCAAAAAACAACTAAAACGACTACAACACCCGGCTACAACACTTGCTCACCACCACTGCTGATAAGCCATAAAGCTGACACTTTTGACATGGCCAGACTGATAGTGACTCTCGCCCTTGGTGATACTCTTAGTTTCACTTCCATAATAAAATAAAATGATAGCCATTTTCGCTAGCGGCCGGTAGCTACTTCCATAATAAGTTACAAGAGCAGACCGAGTGATAGCCATTTTCGCTAGCAGAGCAGCCGGTCTCTAACTCTGTTAATTATAAGATTCATGCACCGCGGTGGTGCAGCGGTCTAAGGTGCAGACTTTGTCTGTGCGGTTGCGCCCCGAGGATCGGGGGTTTGATCGCCGGTCCTGCCAGATCCAAGCATGGCCAGTACCTTGAGGGAGCAGCAATTGGCGGGACCGTTTACAAGATACAAGATTCCTGAACATCACGGCCAAATTATATCCAAATTATAACTAACCCTGCCAATGCATAGAGACATTTTCAACTTTTCTCACAGAAATAGTTAACTAACACAGCTAGCTAACTAGCTAACATTAGGCTAATGTTGTTACACCAGTCTGATCTTACGACGCGATTCAATTGTCCCAATTGTCTGTTGGAGGATTTTTGCATCCTGGCATGGTGTGGCATCAGGTTCAAAGCAAAACCGCTCAATAAACGCTTCCACTTGTTCCTCCTCAAAATATTAAAATTCCTCTTCATCCTAAGTCATATAAAAAAGTTGTAAATATAAAAGTTGTCCATTATCTGGTCTCTTTAAATCATAATATGTGCCACTCTAAATAATTTTTTTTTTTAAAGTGTACCAACCTCTCCAAAACATTTGAATTAAAACATAGGAAAAACTGTGTGCGACAAATCTCCCATCTTCACTGATGAATACATATTACACAAGACAGGTTGACCAAAATAAGAACGGTTCAAAAAATAAAGGCCCAGTATGATAATGAGTGTGTGAGATGATTGAACTGAAAGTGGCGAGGTGTGCTACCTCTGCAGGGTCTCCACACACTGCTGCACGCTCTGATCACACAGGCTGAGCCTCAGCAGGCTGCAGTGGGTCAGCAGCAACTCCTTCTGCAGCTTCCGACGCATCTTCTCAGTGGACAACATGCTGGGCTGGGCCATCTAGGCTAGTAAGGCTACTCCTGTGATGCACGCGCACACACACACACACGCACACGCACACACACACACACACACACACACGGGTGAGTATGGAAAGAGAGAAGCAGGCTGTGTCCGAATGCGACCCCTGCTCCCTGTCCACTCAGACCCCTATCTACTATGCCCTGTCCCTTCATTTTGTAAGCAGTGTGCGAAAGAAATCCTGCAAAACTCTTTCCAAACTAGTGAGGAAAGTAGTTTGTAATATATATATATATATATATATAATTATTTTTATTGAGAATATCAATCAGTTAACATACAACGATTGTTACAAAGTGTAGATTACAAATGAAGATAGAATTAACCAAAAAAGAGTAGTTTGTAATATGAACCTATCTTGTACTATAGATGTGCATATCTATGTCGTTTAAGTTTTCACTTCCGGGTTACTTACTGAAATTGTCAGATGAGTGCACTGTTCTGCAGATGAGTGTGCTCCTGAATTCCCTCAATAAAACCTCGGAAATAAGGGGTTCATCCTGCCCCCTATTTGTGAGAAAAAGTCGGCCACTCAAATATGCGCCCTCAAAAGTGTGTAGGGGTCGTATTCGGACACAGCCTTACTCAGAACTCCAAGGTGAGATTTGAACCCCGCTCCTCTCACTCGTACAAATATTCCAAAGCGAACGCGAACCAATCAGCTAAAGGTGACATCACCGATAGCTAAGGGCAACGTCGTTATTTTGAACCTGAGGGTTGCGTCGCCAGAGAGTGTTGCCACGGTCACCTGCTACAAGGCCGTCGCTTTACTGCACCTCACTGTGCTTACTAGCGAACCAGCCGATCTACACCTGCTACACTGGCACACGCGCACACATAATCATATGAACATAACACCGATGACAGGAACAGGAAATTCAGTCCATCTACACCTGTCATTTGGCGAATGTTTCACAAAGCCACAGACAACATGCCGCATTAAACCGCAGTTAAGTGCTCACAAGCCACTCCTGTGAACAGTGTCGTTGTACTACTGCACTGGCACACCTACTCGGAAGAAAAAAACACCACCATTTAGTTATTTGATCACGATTTAATGAAAAGGTCAGAACTTCACAAAACAAATAGCTAATTATTGTATTTAAATGTCCAGCAATATCAAAATATATTTATATGTGCAGGTAACTATTGGACTACAAAACCTGATGCTTTTTAACCACCAACTACACTTAGAGCCAAATATACTGAACACATGGGTACAATACAAGCTGTACCTGCACACATGTTCACAAGCATACTAGTGTAGTTCAGTTTGACTTTGGTAAACAACAAATTAAAAAAACAAAACAACATGGTATGTTCTTAACTTTCACGGTTGTATATAATGTCACAAACAAGTAAACAATAGTTAAATATAAATGGCAATTAAGAAGTCCTCGTTACTGAGATTGACTAAACCTGCTCAGACATCAGAAAATGATTCAACTTTTCTAAACATAAAGACTGGACTAAAATAAGTACTTGCCTCGAGAACTTGCAGTGCAGATTATCATTTGCTTTCCAAACAGCCTCTTCCTGAGGGGCAGAAGTCACAATTCAATAATTACCCTCGTATATACAGCTGGGCATTTAGTGAATACAATATTGTACACTCAAAGGAATTCCTGGCAGTGGCAAGACTATGCTTGACAGGTCGCCCATGTCTCCTTGTGAACACACCCACTTCAAGACTTCCTCATGGCTGTGTCTCAAATGGGCATCGAGGCGTGTCTCATTCGAAAGTTTCCATAAAATGCGGCCTTCTCAGGTGTCTGACGTCATGTTATTTGTTTATGGTGAAATGCATTGAGATCTTTAACAACTGTACTGGAAATCTGCCAGCCTTGCAGTGTGGCAATAAAAGAAAGGAGAGGAGGGAGGGCAAGTACGAACTCAAACACGTCTAACCAGTTGCACAAACAGAAGATCTTAAAAAGAATTAAAAACGAAAAGAGACTTAAAGATTTTGAACAAGATATGATAAATCAAAAATGGAATGACGTATGGACAGAAAAAGACACAAACAAAGCGTATGAGGCCTTCTTAAACACAATAAACTCAATATACACTACTCACAAAAAGTTAGGGATATTTGGCTTTCGGGTGAAATTTATGGAAAATGTAAGTTCACGCTACAGTGATATTATACGTATCATGAAAGTAGGGCATTTAAGTAGAAGCATGCAATGGTGATTTCCTCATCTCAAACAATTTATTGAAACAAAAGCCAACAACAGTGGTGGGTATACCACAACAAAAATGTCAATGTCTCAATAACTTGTCATGTGCCCTTGAGCATCAATTACAGCTTGACAACGACGTCTCATGCTGTTCACAAGTCGACTTATTGTCTGCTGAGGCATGGCATCCCACTCTTCTTGAAGGGCGGCCCTCAGGTCATTGAGGTTCTGGGGTACAGAGTTACGAGCCTCTACACGGTGAGTCAGCTGATCCCATAGGTTTTCTATGGGATTCAGGTCTGGAGAAAGTGCAGGCCACTCCATTTGAGGTACCCCAGTCTCCAGCAGCCTTTCCCTAATGATGCGACCTTGATGAGCTGGAGCATTGTCGTCCATGAAGATGAAATTAGGCCTGTATTGTTCATGCAGGGGCACAATAACTGGATTAATGATGTTATTCAGGTAGTATGGGCTTGTCACTGTACCATTCACAAAGTGTAGGGTAGTTCTGTATTGACTAGACACACCTGCCCACACTGTAACACCGCCACCACCAAAGGGTCGTCTGGTGACAACAGTGGCTGATGCATAGCGCTCTCCTTGACGTCTCCAACATCGTTGGCGGCCATCATTTCTGCTCAACGTGAATCGACTTTCATCAGAGAACAGCACTGAGGCCCACTGGTCCCTCGTCCAGCGTAAATGCTCCCTGGCCCATGCAAGACGATGACGCCTGTGCCTGGTGGTGTGGTCAGGTACCCTTGCAGGTCGTCTAGCACGCAGACCACGCTGATGTAAACGGTTTCGAATGGTCTGACGTGACACTTGGGTGCCTCTCACCTCCCTTAAATGTGCCTGGAGTTGAGTGGCATTCATCATCCGGCTCCGCAGGGCACTGTTCACAATGAAGTGGTCATCAGTGTGGGATGTGGCCAAAGGACGTCCACTTCTATGCCTTTCTGTGACTCTTCCAGTCTCTCTGTATCTCTGTTGCAACCTGCTGATGACACTCTGTGACACTCTAAGCTCAGTGGCCATTTCCGTCTGAGAACATCCTGTTTGAAGCCTCGCAATGGCGAGGTACTGTTGATCAATTGTTAGGTGTCGTCTTGGTCTCATGATGTCAAAATGTGAACAGCATGATGAAGAGGACTGTTTAAATACCAATTCTAATTGAACCAGGAAATTTATTGGTCGATTCATGGATCAAACACCTGTTGTGAATTTTGCCGTTCAGCTCCTTGTTAGAGAACAGCAAGTTGTGCAAAAAGTACTGAAACATTGAATAGTTGGACATGTGCATTCAAAAGTTTAGAGAAGGTCAAATTAATTTCACCCGTAAAGGTTATAGTGCATTTTAGGTTCATCCTGAAATTTCACCCGAAAGCCGAATATCCCTAACTTTTTGTGAGTAGTGTATGACAAGCACTGCCCGGTAGTCAAATATTCGAGTAAAGACAACAATGTCAAAGTCAAAAAAAATAGGCCATGGTTCACCAAGAACATAGAGAATGCCTGTAGGAAAAAAAACAGCTTATATAAACAGTTTTTAAAGGAAAAGAATGTACAATCATATGCAAAGTACAAACACTATAGAAACAGAGTGACATATTTGTTGAGGAAACATAAAAAAGAATATTATGACAAGTTACTAACAGAAAACAAGAACTACACCAAAAATCTTTGGAAAATCATAAATTCCGTCTCAGGCAGAAAGGCCAAACAGACATTCTCCGACTATTTCAATATAAACAACAGGAGGGAAGACGATAAGAAAGTGATAGTCGAGAGCTTCAACAAATACTTTGTTAGTGTAGGTTCAGAACTAGCCAAGGCCATTCCATCCTCACTCCAGCAGTGGGATCACTGGGATAGGGGCGGGGAGACAAAACAAGAGTCTTTATTTTTAAATCCTGTCACACAAAACGAAATCAAAACAATCCTGAGAGACTGTACAGCTAAGACATCCATTGACGCAGATCAGATAGACATGACATTATTAAAAAGGATATCAAAAGCTATCATACCTCCTTTAACATATATATGTAATTTATCTTTCTGCAATGGCGTGTTTCCCGATAAAATGAAGATAGCAAAAGTTCTTCCTCTGTACAAAAGTGGAGACAAACAGGAGTTTTCAAATTATCGTCCGATTTCAATTTTACCACAGTGCTCAAAAATTATTGAAAAGCTCTTTAATGTTAGATTAGATAAGTTCATTGATAAACACAAGCTGCTATGTGACAGCCAATACGGATTCAGGAAAAAACATTCAACAGCAATGGCCCTAACAGAATCCATAGAATTTATCAAAGACGCGCTAGACCGCAAATTATTCACCATAGGGATTTTCATCGACCTGAAAAAAGCTTTCGACACGATAAACCACAGCATATTGATCGAAAAATTGTACAAATATGGAATTAGAGGAATCGCATTACAATGGATTAAGAGTTACCTATCAAATAGAGTTCAATTTGTACAGATAGGGGACAACATATCAACATGCCTGAACATCAACTGTGGGGTCACACAGGGTTCAGTCTTAGGACCGAAATTATTTATACTATATATCAATGACATAATCAAAGTATCTGACGTTTTAAAATTAATTTTATTCGCGGACGACACAAACATCCTCTGCTCAGGAAAAGATCTTAATCAAATGGTCATATCAGTGAACAATGAAATGTCAAAGCTTCACACGTGGTTTAATATTAATAAACTATCACTAAACCTTTCAAAGACAAAATTCATATTATTTGGGAAAAGAGGCCTGAAAGAAAACATAAATTTACAAGTCAATGGTATTAATATTGAAAGAGTGAACGAACACAAGATTTTGGGGGTTACGGTAGATAGCCTCCTGACATGGAAACCACATGTGAAGCTAGTTCAATGTAAATTGGCCAAAAGTGTGTCTATTTTGTGGAAAATGCAGAAATTACTAAATCAACATTCACTTAGGACAATTTACTCAGCACTCATAACTCCTCACCTGCACTACTGTGTTGAAGTATGGGGGAACACTTATAAAGAAACTACAGAGATGCTGTTTAAACTTCAAAAAAGGGCATTGAGAGTGGTATATGGTGTCCCATATAGAGACCATACAAATGACTTGTTTATTAAGGCAAAGTTTCTTAAGTGGCAGGATATAATTAAATATAATACCATACAAATATTATTCTTAGCATCCAAAAATCTCTTACCCTCAAATATACAGAAACTGTTTCAAAAGAGAGATGACATGCATAACTTAAGAGGAAACATGATATATAAACAAAAAACTATAAAGTCAACTCTCAGAGGTCATTCATTATCCATTGTGGGGGTTAAGCTCTGGAACGGTTTACACGATGAGCTTAAAATGTCTATTAACCTGAAGACCTTCAAGAGTAAGATAAGATGTAAGATGGTAGGAAATTATCAAATGGGGACTGTCTACTGTTCAAATGAAACAAATTGTTTTGACTAATGTATGACATGTATATTCAAATTCGACTTATTTGGACTTTAATGTCTATTTTATTTTACTTTAGCTTATTTTTTCTTTCTCAAACTGTTTTGTTATAAAGAAAATTCAGTTATGCTGTTGTGATACAAAAAAAAATTGTTTTAAACAAATGTATATTATGAACATGTAAAATAATGAGGGAAATGGGGCGGGACTATGATAAGCAGGCTGCTTTTTCCCGTATCCCTTTTCGGCAAGTAATGTGTTTTGTCAGGGCATATTACTGAAATTGTGATAAAGTGTAAATATATGCATGCCGAAATAAATAAATAAATAAAAATAAATTTAAAAAAAAATAAAAAAGAGAGAAAAGTTTCAATATTAATTTCAAAGGGAGCTTTGATTAAATGTATGCATTTACCCATCATCTCACTGGCTCTATGATTAGCCCATGCTAACCAAACTGTCAGGTAAGGGACAACGCATTTAGGGTTTCGGCGAAGTTCCAGGTACTCTGTACTGACAGACCTTCAGGTTGTAGACCGCAGGGCTTCCTGGGAGAAGCTTGGCAGCCTTTTCCACCCAGAACTCCGCCCTACTGTCGCGCTCCGGCTTGCTGCACAACAGCTCTGCCACCTTCAGGACCAGGTCTCTCTGGGCCCGGTTCAAATCCACCGAGCACTGGAGAGGCCCAAGGGAGGAAAAACTAATTTATGCAAGAAGGAGACCTTCCTGTGCATCACCACAGACAGCATATAATACACAGGTGAAGGCTTTTTGATTCACAATGCAAAGGCCATCAGCAAATAGGCCTACATTTTAAGCCATCCAAATGGATTTTCGTGTTTGTGTGTGCGCCTTCAGTGCCTTGATAAATAAATTACTCAAGGGGAGAAACAACCTGACCTAGGGCAGCCAGAATCTGACCAATCACAGAATCTTAATGTTTCACTTTTGCATTGTTTTATATGATAAACCAATAACCAGTTATTCATAATTTTGGCAAGTGGCAATTGAATTAGCACAACCAGTGCTGCAAGTAAATTGAATAATGCTGACAGCAGTGGAAAAATTAAGACTGACAGGGTACTGAGAGACTCATCTGAGAGCCATCTTCTAGAAGAGCATCTCTTTCCTGAACATAAGAATCAATGGTTTAGACTTAAGAATATGGGTTCAGACCAAATAGAGGACATTCATTCATAGTACTGACATACATCTACATCTACTCATGCACAGATTTAATTAATCTACAGGGCAGAATGTCTGCAAATGCATGCACTGTACTAATATTGGCAAGTACATATCCATTATGAATTAATAATAACAGTAATAGTAATAAAGCTCTGCACAAACCATGTAGCATCCCACTGCTTTATCAATGTCTCCCTCTCGCTCATAACTACAGCTGGCCCAGAAACGTGTGTGCTTTTGCTCTTTCCTGGACTGTTAGGTAGCCTAAGCCGACACGTTGTCATAAAATGTCCTCTTACCATGAGTTTCATTAGTTTTATGAACTACAAAGTGGCCCATTTAGTCCCAAAGACAGGTGTTCACTTTTATAGCACGAAAGACCAGATTTCTCCCGTTCAGGTAGGCTATGGATCATTCCATGTCAAATCACCCAATATTTTTCTGTTAGCTAGCTAGCTGTTGACATATTGTATTTTAGCTAGCTAATGTTAGCTAGGTCAACAAAATAAAAAAACCACATGAGGTTTTGGTCTGTTGAAAATGTGCAACAAAATGCTTTTTCCTGACTGTAGGAGGGTGTCATGTGATAGCTAATGAATATGCAGGATATATGCAGGAAAAAGGAATTAATATGCAGGAATTACAGAGCCAGTCGGACCAGCTTTAGGAGTAAAAAAAATGCGGGGCTATATTAAGTAGAAGTATCTCATTTAGGTCCTTAGGCCCTACATGGCTGCTCGCAGAATTAAATTACATATTTGGGACATTTCAAATGCATCTGGGCAATTTCTATTAACATTAATCACGGATATTTTGATTTATATCAAGTCTATAGGTCATTGTTTATCACCACAGAACATTTCATTGCTCTTTGTGCTGTATTTGCTAAGATATGGGGTACTGGATATAGCCCAAAATAAGATGGCCGCAAATTTCGGGCAAAATGTGACGCACACCATGCACAGTAAAAGTTGCAATGTCACTTCTCTAGCTCCCAAAATTAGCCAAACTGCAGTTAATCTCAGAATTCATAAAAATTTTGTGCAGCTCAAGGTAGGTTCTCACCAAATCCGGCGAGGTGCATGGTGCATGATGGATGTGGCACGGCGACTGTGTGGTACGTTCACTGGTTATGAATTTGAAAAGGATAGTTTCCAAACCTACTTTATGCAAATTAACACGTACGCCGTTGCTCGTGAAACTCGGATCAAATCGGACGGTCAAAGTAAGCGTTTTAGATAAAATATTAATCAAGATTCAGCAACTGCGTAGACTATTTCTCACCTCAAATGTTTTCAGAAACTTATTTTAGTGTACCATTAAGGTGGGTAAAAGAAAGTTTATTAACAGGCCGCCATATTGTTCCGGTTTAATGCAGTAATCTCAAACTCCAGCAACTGCAGGGCCTCAGTGTCTTCAGGATTTGGTTTTGTTTTAATCAGAAGGTATTTTAGGCCTTGCAAAAAGTGTGCACACCCCTGTCCTCTAGGAGAGGAGATTGAGATCCCTGATATACGTATGGCCGTCGTTGTATAAGACCCACTACAAGGATTTCTACTTAATCCATCATGAATTTAGAGGACCCTTACTGAAAGTCAAATGCACTACCCTTACATTTTCCTAATATATGGCTTAAACATGACAAACAAAACCATAACCATGATATCAGTAGCATCCACTGCAAAGATTTGTACAAATATTACTTATTTCCACCTCAAGGTTATTTCTGCAACTTCAATTACACCTTTCTGAAGAAGTGAAAATTAAGATCTTAAAGGTTGTATCAGCGATTTTGGGTGGAAACATAAATGATCACATTCATCTGATTTTTCCTCACGATCCGCTAGCTGCCCGCCCCATAAGCAGGCTGTCAAAAAACCGCGTCTCTGTAGGCAGCCTATGCTCCGAGATCGTACACAAAAACAATGGTACTACCAACTACTCAAAACCAAAATAAACAGTATTCCAACCAATCACAATGATCTGCACAAACGTGACGTCACTTCTGAAGCGAAATCCCAAACAAACATACTTATGAATAATTATGTTATGTTTTAAAAAATAGTGTTCAAGCATCCAGAATTATAACCACGTTAATAATGTTTGTAAGAAACCAAACCGTTTGTAAATCCGTCAAGATTTCAGCGAGATAAGAGTATTAGCGTTTGTGCAGATCATTGTGATTGGTTGGAATACTGTTTATTTTGGTTTTGAGTGGTTGGTAGTACCATTTGTTTTTGTGTACGATCTCGGAGCATAGGCTGCCTACAGAGACGCGGTTTTTTGACGGCCTGCTTATGGGGCGGGCAGCTAGCGGATCGTGAGGAAAAATCAGATGAATGTGATCATTTATGTTTCCACCCAAAATCGCTGATACAACCTTTAAGGGCCCTATCTTGGCGATCTTGGCGCTTAGTCTAAGCGCATGGCGCTAAGTCCATTTAGGGCGTGTCCAAGTCCACTTTTGCTATTTTTTAGTCGCTTCATTAATTATAGGTGTGTCTTGGGCGTGACATTCAATAAACCAATCAAAATGTCATATCCCATTCCCTTTAAAAGCCTGCTTATCCACCTTGGCGGATTGCTTATGATGGCGAAACAGACATGCTCGTGCGTGTTTAGGGTGATCAAGGAATAGGCTAAATGGAGTATGATCAATATTATTCGGACTAACCATTAGCCTATGAGTTCCCGGTAATTCCAGACAGGGCTGTTATTTTACAAAATATGTGCGGTTAAATTTCGTCAAAAGGACCTGCAACAGCTGAGAATAAGCTATCAATGGCTTCAGTCTCACCTTAGAAAACGCCAAATTAGCCTGCTTGTTCAGCGAATTTCGTTTGATTATGCAATGAAAGTGTCAAACATCAATTCCAAGAGGCTGTTCTCATGGAATTCTCGAAGTTCAAGCTTCATCCAAAGTTCATTAGGCTACCTGCATAGTAGGCTAATATTGATTAATAACATACATACCGTTATTTTGCCTTAATGATGACACTAAATAGCCTACAATAAAGCTGTCAGGTTCGCAACCCATAAGTTCACGCATATTTCCCCTTGTTTAATAATGTCCTGTTTATGGAAATGTGACCAACCTGTTTTACTCGTAGCGTAATCCTTTAAAACAATCCACTTTCCCAGGAAGACCGTGAAACGTGCGACTTGAGAACATGCAGCTCACGTGCAGAGAATGGCATTAAAATTAATTGTGAATTAATTGTGTAACGTGCTGCAAATTTGTTTTAGTTTCTAATTAGACGCTTAGTTCTCTTTAAAATCGTTTTGTTCAGTTAAGGAATAACGGGTGAAATCAGCTGGGTTTTAAACGGTGAGAGTATGGAAACCTGGTCACTGTAATTTAAAAAAATATGAAGGACGAAGAATAGCTAAGGTTACAATTTAGTTAACATGGTGACATCTCCGTTTTTTAACCATAGGCTATCGAAAAAAACCTTATGCACAGCGAATTCGCTGTAGCCTAGGCTATTTGAAAAACAATAAATGCAATATTCACTGGACAAGGTTTTGAACTTTTTTCAGTCACAAACCATTCTATTTACTTACAGGCTGTATTCATAGATAAACAGAGCTGTATTGTAATGACATCTGAAGCGCATTTTCAGAACTTAAATGTCCGTCTATTGCCGTGCGTGAGTTTTCCATTGAATGACAATTCACGCATTAGGTGCAAAGACAATTCGCGCATTAGGCTTGATAGCTATAGGTGTTATCAGCTCCTTTTTAATGGATAGCCATTGTCCCGTACCATCGCACATCGCCTGGATGTTGATGGAGTGGGCTGAGAGCAATGTAATGTGGCGTTGTTTCCCTTCGCTGAGGGAAAGGTATGTGGACCTATGGAACCTTTTATTATTATGCATTTTTGATATAGCCTACACAATAATAATATTTCACATTGTGATCTAGATATTTTAGTCATGCCTGTGCACGCCCCTGTGTGTAACAGACAGGAGGGTATGCGCGTTGTGCACACGCCTATGTAGACGCACTTATATGCGCCGTTAAAATAGCATGTAAACAACTGCGACATGACTTTAGACCAGGTTTGTGGTGGTTCTAGCGCAAGCGCTTTCTACTGGCTCAAGATAGCAATACGCCAAAAAGAATCCTGGCCACTCCTCATCTTAAGACCAACACGCCCAGTTCACTAATGATGGTGCAAGAGTTACGCCATCAAACATGCTAGTTTGATGGTGTAAGCGTTAGGCGTTATTATGGACCTAGCGCCGGGTGTAAGATAGCAAAGACACTTGCGTTTGCGTTAGCGCCGCTTTGCGCCGGGTGTAAGATAGGGCCCCAAGTGTACAATTACTTGGAAATTGAGGGAATTTAATGATTCCACAGTAAACTATTCTGAAACATCATGAACACGATGAGACATTCCTAGAAGTTCAGAAAGGACTGCATCCGTGCAGCTGCTCTTTTAAAACAGGTTGTATGAAGTGAAATCAAGATTTTAGAGTGCTTTCCCATAAACCCCATGTTCTTATCACAAAAAAAAGTCATTCATGACACAAAATTCTATTTCCAAGCACAAACATGTAACCCACATCCCCACAATGTATCCAACAACGTCACAGTACCACATTCGAATCAATGTATTCTTAATAAATGTTTGAACAGACATTTAACTTTCATAGTTAATTTCAATTAAGACTTAAGGTGTTGTTACACGACGCAATTTCCACGCAACTTTGGTGGCGGCAACTCGTTGCTGGTGATGTCATTTTATGCAATTCCACTGTTACACGAAGCAATTTAAATTGCACGCAATGACCAATCAGAATCAAGTATGTATGTAGCGTTCGATATTACGCCGGATCCGTTTATTCCGTTAGATAGAGTATTCTGGGGGCAATTGTAACGGGTCAATTGTAAGACAATTTTTTGTTACAATTACCCCCAACCCTGAACACATGAAACTAACTAGCTTGCTGGATAGAATCTCAGCTCTAGCTTGTTTCAGACTGGTGTAATTTAATGGTGTTGCAATTGGCCCGTTACAATTGCCCCCAGAATACTCTACTCATATCAAGTCTTGATCGCTAAAATTAGCTAACGTTACAATTATTCTTGTTAACGTTGCATTTAGCTAGTTACATTTATTTATTTTCGCGATGTCCAAAATACTGCCAACAAGGAAACGCAAAGCCTTTCCTGTGCGCCCATTTTATTGGACCACCTTGAAAACGAGGAAACGATAACGTTATCGTCGTAGTAGGCTACGCGTAGACAGGTCTGCGTTCACGTGTGATCAATATCGCTGTTCTGATTGGTTATTGCATGCAATCGGTTGCATGAAAGTTGAACTGCTCCCAACTTATCGCAACCAAGTTGCACAGAAATTGCAGGGAATGTTACACGAAGCAATCTATGACCAACTCAGTTGCAACTTAGTTGCAAGCAACAAAAATTGCCTTTAAAAAACACCTTTAATTATTGTTTTTTCCCCCCCATATGAAAAAAATAGTTTGGGAATTTACAAAGGATTCAGTGCCAGCTTTATTTGAACACATGCAAATAACCTACATATAAAACATAAAAAAGTAAGCCATGTACATATTACACACAAATACATCTTCAGAAATACACAAGGATTTACAAGTTTTGAATTAAGTAGCAAGTGCAACATTTATTTGAAGAGACTACTGCAGCTGTCCACAATCAGTTACGACTACCTTCTTACTCGGTCTGCCGGTTTTTGTGCCGAGCTCTCCCATCTGTTTAACAACGTCTATGCCATCTTTGACAAAGCCAAAGGCGACGTGCTTGAAATCTAGGTGCTCCGCCTTCTTCAGGGTGATGAAGAACTGGGAATTGTTGGTGTCGCGGCCGCGGTTTGCCATGGATAGCAAGCCCGGGCCTGTGTGCTTCACGTCAAAGTTCTCATCCTCAAACTTATCCCCAAAGATGGACTGTCCTCCTGTCCCATCCTGCTTGGTGATGTCTCCACCCTGGCAGTGGGAAAGGACAAAAACCATGAATTAAGTGCCTAAATTCCAAGACTATATGAAAAATAAGTTTGTTCCAGTGTTCGGTTTTTCTGAACACAAACACACAAGAAATAATGATAATATGTGTGTGTATGTACTTATGTACGTACATACAAATACACATTTAAATAAAGCATATTTAACACAGGAAGTAATATCTGCAGTGCTGTCCACCTGACACATGAAGTTTGGGATGATGCGGTGGAAGATTGAGTTGCGGAAGCCGAATCCTCGCTCCCCCGTGCACAGGGCCCGGAAGTTCTCGGCGGTCTTGGGCACGATGTGGTAGAAGAGTTCTATGGAGATCTTTCCCAGCGGTTCTCCGTCGGCAGCAACACAGAAGTACACCACGGGGTTCCCCTCCCTGGAGTGCTCCATGGCCCGAGACAGCTGGCTGGCATCAGTCTGGGACATGCGGCTCAGGCATTCCTCAAACTTCCTCTTGAAGCAGTCCGCCAGTTCCGCAGTCTTGAACTTAGCAGCCAGCTGCTCAACCTTCGCGTCTCCCTCTGCGGGGGAAGGGGGGGGAAATAAATATCATAAATAAATAAGAGAAAAAGGCAACACATTTTATCACCACATTCTTATGTCTCAGTAGTGTGATTATGGTCATTTTCACCCTTCAGCAAGCTGCTTAACCTAGAGCAAGATGCTTAAGCGTTGCCCTGGTTCAAGGTTGTGCATAACAGACGTGCGATCAACAAGGTAAACCTTTGCTAATGTTAGCCAACTGGCTGAAAAGGTAGTGTGCAGAAAACAAAGGCGAAGAGGGAAGCAGCTGTTGTAAAACAAATCTAAAAACAATCCGCTGGTAATCCCTGGTGAACATCGCACTCCCTTTTGCCATCTTGTCCACCTTAACCAAATCAACAACATCACTGAACTGAATAGAACCTTCTATTTGAAGTCACTCAACAGTGACTGTTACAAGGGAACAGTTTGCCACACACATTAATCCTTGCTGAATGCATGTCTGGTTTAAGTGTTTGAATGTAATGGCAGCGGTGTTCTGTACCAGCGTAGTCTGTGGCGGTCCAGACCAGGGCATTGGCGGAGGTGTCCATGGGCTTGAGCTCCATGCCCTGGGTGATGGTGTGGTTGGCGCAGACTTTGAACACCTGGTCACGCCTCATGAGCACACGGTAGAACCTCTTTTGGGGGTGATAGAGGATCTTGATGTCCCCCACCCCGCGCTCTTTCCACTGGTTCGTGTCGCGGTCCCACCGGTACAGCTTGGTCCGCTCTTTAAACAGGATCTCCTCATCCTCCTCTCCAGACCTGGTCTCCACCTGATGAGCGCAAGTAATGTAGTTCTTTATTGAAGGGGTTTCTTCACATTCACTCACTTATACAGTGCAGTAAATGGTACAGGTCGTTGACGGGGGGGTTTTACTTTAGCTTTCCTGAGTTAACCTAACCTAAACAAATCCATTCTTCCGTGCGTGGCCGCAAATTGCCGCAAATGAAAACACTATTTTATATTTTCAGGCGGGGCGGCAAGCTCTGTAAGCGGGCCAAATGCATGGTGGGGGAAACACTGCCCTCCTTTCATTTTTCCAATGTTTACTGGAGTACACACAGATTCTTAATCACTTCGGAAACAAAATTGTAATCGAAAATCTGAATTTTCTTTAGTCTAATGAAAACAAGGTGCAACCAATATACAAAAATGAATAAACTGCTCATATAACTGGTGCGTCACACCCCCCCCCCCCCAAAACCTAATAAAACATTTTTCAAACAAGTCTGTAGCCTCAGTTCACTAAAGCCTGAAAATTATAGGAATGAGACGGATAGCTGTGGGGTGCTTATTCACTTATTCCCGTCCTCGTGTTCTGGGTTTGAAGTAAAGTCGGACAAACTACTTAAAGGCCATGCCTTTAAGCGGGTGTGCTGTTGTAAAATGGGCTTCAGAGGGAAATCTCGAGTAATCGTCAGGACAAATCTGCTCGTCATCGTGTAGAGAAAATAGTAAAATGTCCCACCCCTAGTAGCAACCCCAATCAAATACAGCCAACAAAAACGAAAACACACAGGATTTGGAAATGCATTTCAACAAAGCTTGAGTGAACACTGAAGACTCTACCTCTGGGAGTGAGACAATAGGCTCGAAGTGAATGTCAGTGTTACTTGCACCCTCTTCATCTTCGCTGCCCTCCTCATCCCCTTCATTTCTGGTCACAGGAGCCGCCCCAAACACTGTGGCCCCCGCATTTGCCCAGGAGAATTCGGCATCTAGAGTGGAAAGAGGCAAGCGAGAGAGGAGAAATAATTTAAATGAGCTTGAACAGAAGACATGAGTGGGAGGCAGACACTTTATATACAGCTTGAGCAAGCAGACCGAATCACGCTCTGCCTGGCAAAGCCATAGCTAATTATGTGTTGACCAACTTGACCTGCAGGTTGGACATTCAGCATTAGCACATCCTGGATTCAATACCCAACCATGGGGGCCCCCTCAAAAAACTGAAACTGTGAATTAACAGGATGAGCCATCCAACAGCCCCCGGAGTTGCCACTTTGATAGAACGTTAGAAATATATTTGTGGAAGTTAGATTGGCTAAAACTGCACTTCACCCCCACTAATTGTTATAAACCATTTGCCTTTTAAAAATGAGCAAGATCAGCAAATCTGTACACAATGTTGAAGCATATGTACCTTGCTTCCCAAAAACATAGTCGCTGGTGTTGTTAGCCAGGTCTGCGAACGAGAATCCCCCCAGGCTGCCAAAACCAGTGGAAAAAAATGTAGCGGAAAGTTCTATGGGAGAAACAATGCACGCATTATGAAAACAGCACCAGCTGCAGACAACACTCAGATTCAATAAACACGTCTGGATCATAATTTTTTTTCTCCGGCGTCACTCTGGACATTGTCTGTTGACGGGAAGGGTGTGCCAGAGCTTCGCACCTTGGCTAGTAGAATCGGGCTCAGGCTCTGGGCCCTTTTTAGTGGACAGGTCAATGGGGGCGCCGTCCTGGGCAGTCGGGGTAGTGCTAGGAGTGGCTTCGCTGGAAGAATCAGGTTGGGGTGTGGCCTGTTCCTCTGCTACTGGGGCGTCGCTACTGCTGGAGACGATAGGATGGGCATCCTCGCTCTCTTCCGTCCTCTTCTGCTGCAGCTCCTGAGAGAAAGGAAAATGCTACATTTATAAAACACCACCTCACATTTAACCTTTAAAACGGTAAATGTACTGAGAAGCAATCACCAGGGCAGAGGTTTACACAAAATTATTATATGGCTCCCTTTTCATTCAATGCTTTCTACAAATTGGCACTCTAAAAATGGCCAGTTAAAGCACAACTGAACTTTGGTAGAACTTTGTGTTGTGTAGTTACCTGGCCATGATATCCAAATACCACTATTCTGGATCATCACCCCAGAGGAGCACAGAGCAACTCCCGAACATATTTCCCCACCATTTGGACTCATGGCCAGGTAACTACACAACCCAAAGTTCTACCGAAGTTCTCTTGTGCTTTAAAGTTAACAGGTTTTTTTTTTTTTCTTTTGAGAAAGGGAATGGTTCCAAAATGTAAAATAAAAACAATTAAAAATACTGAAAATGGCACATTTTTCGTTATGGAATACTCCACTCCTGATCTCACCAGATCTTCCTGCACTTTTCTGAGCTCGGTTTGGAAGTCTTCCGGCTTGTCCTTGTCGGCCTCGCCGCTTCCTGCTCCGCAGAAGAAGGTGGGGGGCAGCTGAAGGTGCGCGGCTCTCTCCTCCTCCTCCGGCGTGGGCTTTTTCTCCCACACTATCACACACTCCGCCTCCCTCTCTCCCGCAGGGGGCTGAGCAGGTGCTGAAAGTTAACGCATTGTTCCGTCAGCTTGATGCAAGGAAGCGCAATGGCTCAGACTACAACCAACAGCACACTCACCACCCTGCTTCTGTGGACAGGTGTCATTTTGACATATACCTCTACCAAATTTGTAACTTTAGCTGTCAATATTTCGGTTCAGATTGTTTTGGCCATCCACAGAGAGAAACTTAATCAGTTGCACCTTGATCTGTTAAATAAGGTTCATGTTGTTTTTCTGTGGAATTCCCCTGTAATGGTAAATTTAACAAAGAAGACTAAATCAGGCTGGCACGACACCTGAGAGCTCTTCCGGACAGCGAATGAAGAGCTTCACCGAGTGTGAAGAACATGTGCGTCTCATGTGGAAACAACTTGGCTAGCATGCTAGCTAACATGGAATGGGAGGTCATCTTATGAGGAAGCAAAATGCTTAATTTTCCTGATGTAATCCATTGTGTGGCTCACCAAGTCCAGTCAGGTAAAGTAACATTCATGAAGCCCATTTCACACCAAACATCCAACTTGTTTGCAATTTGAAAGGGTTTGAAAATCCGTCACAAAAGAAACTTGACACCATTCAAAGTCAAACATCAGCAAATTACCAGCATGGTGGCATTCACATAGCCAAAGTCCAAATGCAGTGCCACCTTTACAGCTCTCAAGTGTGTTGTATAATATAGATCCATGTGGAAAGTAAATCTCAAAACAAATTGCCTTTTCATTTAATTTTCCACATCATTGCTTTCTTCAGACCCTTGGGAACACACTTGAAGGGTTATAGTGGTCAGTGTATATCTCGTCTGACATGACACTTTTGATTGCACCAAAGTTATTTGAAGCTACCGTTCACTGACCGACTTGTTTTGCCTTCTAATATCAGAATTTGACAATATGTGCATAAGACTAACACAATGAGAAACATTTAAACATGAAATGTAATTTTAAAAAAATATATATTTTAATTATTTAGAATAGTTAAAGGGTAAGTTCGCTATTTTGGACCTTGGACCCTATTTGCGGTCCGTCTTCCATGAACCTGACCCATGAAGTCAATTTTTTTGCTGATCGGTCCAGTATTGAGTTCGCTACAGATTTCCTGTAGGCTCTCACTGGGCTACAATAGATGTCAACGGGGCAATTAGAAATGTTCGATAAATGTGCTTTCATGTACAGTAAATGAGACGGGAAGCTAAGGGTGTATTGTTACCGGTCTCAGTATGCTCTCCTGTGAAATGTATCTCAATCCGAACATTTTTACGTGCTTGGCATGGCTTGGAAGTAAGCATTTCTCTGTTGCTTGTTTTCGCTGCTCCCGCTGAGTACTATGTGTCGGGGGTAGGGGAGCGGGAAGGTGTGCCGGCCGTTTACGAAACTATCTAGTTGAGCAGTCTGCGTTTGTTTACCTGCAGCAACGTAGGCTACAATTTCCACAAAAAAACTTGGATGATGGATGACTATAATGATTACGAAGACGAAGAATTCGATTTTGACTGACGTTAATCGCTACAGATTTGAGCCAGAATACACGGACACGGAACTACAAGAGATGGATGATAAGAGAGCAAGAGAAGAGAGAGAGGCTGAAGTTGCGCAGGTAATGTTATCCGAAGTCAGTGCGAGGTAGTGCGGTCGGAGAAATAGTTCTGTTTCAAATGGAACTGTTGTTTCAACGTTCGGTTTGCGTTTGCGATAGCCTACATTTCACGAGAGCATACTGAGACCGTAAGAATACACACTGAGCTATAAAAGCACATTTATCGTTGTTTTTCCATAACATTTCTAATTGCCCCGTTGACTTCTATTGTAGCCCAGTGAGAGCCTACAGGAAATCTGTACCGAACTCAATACTGGACCGATCAGCGAAAAAATGGACTTCATGGGTCAGGTTCATGGAAGACGGACCGCAAATAGGGTCCAAGGTCCAAAATAGCGAACTTGCCCTTTAATATTGTGAGTGCAAGAAATCCAGAGATCCCTTTTGTATGGCTAAGAAAGACTAGGCTCTACAAAGCGGTGATCCAAAACCGTTAAAAAGCAGAAAAACAGAATGCATTGAGCCATACAAACAAGTAGTACAGGTAGCTAAGGAAATGTGAGAACCCTTTTTGAACTCTGTGATTTGCAAAGCCATGTGCATTTGTGCATTATTTAATACACCATGGCACATATACAGCTGGTGGTTGGGGGGGGGGGGGGGGGCAAGGCAAACGTATGATAGTTGAGCAAAGCTTGTAAAAAGATGGCTTTTGCTCGTATAGTATTTGACCTGAGAATTCGAACAAACCCCAGTTCCCTAATGATTATACTACACTGGCACCCAAATATGAATTGTGTATCAAGATAAACTCTACTTCGCTGTTAACTACCATTAGTGCTACAACCCTGCACGCAGAGAATTGCAAATTTCACTATTGTGAGTGCATTGCTTACCAGCCTCATGTGTTTCGGTTTCCTGGGTCACCGTCTCCGGAGGGACGGCCTCCTGGGTCACCGTCTCCGGAGGGACGGCCTCCTGGGTCACCGTCTCCGGAGGGACGGCCTCCTGGGTCACCGTCTCCGGAGGACCGGTCTCCTGGGTCACCGTCTCCGGAGGGCCGGTCTCCTGGGTCACCGTCTCCGGAGGGCCGGTCTCCTGGGTCACCGTCTCCGTGGGGCCGGTCTCCTGGGTCACCGTCTCCAGCCCTCCGGTCTCCTCCTCAGGAGGATCAGGATACAGCTTTCTCACTGCGGTCTCAAAGTCATCATCTGCACAAAGAAATATGCCAATTGAGAAAATTTACATTCAAGTCCAACTCATAAATGACCCTTGATTTGCTGCCCCACCCCTCCCAAACTGCATACTTGTTCAATTAAGTTAAATAATTTGAACTAGTTCAAGTGCCAAAGATTGGGCCCAAATCGTTCCTCACCATCCTGCGAGTCGTCGCTGACGTAGCCGGGCTCGTTCTGGTAACAGAAGAAGGTGGGAGGCAGCTGGAGTGTGTGGGCCAGCTGTTGTTGGTCCGAAGTGGGCTCCCGTGCAAAAACGACCTGTAGATCCTCCGAATCGGCCTGCTCAACAGCCTCCTCCACCTTCGCCATAATGTCTGCCTCTTCTGGCACTGCCTCAGAGGCAGCTTCAGAACAATAAAAAAAAGCAAAGAAAACTTTCAACATTTATACCAACACGATCACAGGAAAGGATTCTATAACAGGCAATATGACTGATGCATAATGTAGGACATAACTGGGAGTTTTCCAAATATCAATTCTATGGTTTGTTGGTTGGTTGTACCCAGCTCTACGGTGTGCAAGACACTTTTTTTTCTGAAGAGGGACAACAATGAAAACGAACCCAACAAGATCCGTCAAAAGCAAACCAGTAAAACATGAAATAAAGAAAAAATCCATAAATAGTGTATAAGGGCAAACCATTTGAATGTCTTAGGTTAGTTCCACACAGATACACACATGTAAGATCCAGTCATAATAAAAAAATAACAATCACCTGGCATGCATTTGACCATAAGGGGAGGCGGACTCCATTTCTGTTATAATGCTGCAGTATCCGTGGCAAACCATTTAACTTGTATCTGGCAGCACCAATTAAAAAATACAAAAATGGTGCAAGTTCCCACTGCCTTTCATCAATTCATACACCCCCAAGTTACCAAGGAGATAACGGATTACTTGCCAGGCCAGTAACGGATTACAGTACTGTTGCTACCATTCCTGTGCTAAATATGTGGCTGACCTTATGTCTCATTACACATCTTTACACAGTGCGTTCCAATTACAGAGCAAGTATGACTGGCATCTCCAAGTGTCCCGTTTCAAATGCCTGAAAAGTTTCTGGCTCCACATCCACTGTATACACTTACCCGAGGATCACAGGGAACTCCACTTCTCCTATATAGCTAGAAAATATGCTTTCTACCAAGTTGCACCTCTGCATTACATGTTTAATGAGAGCAATCAGAACTCTTGGGCCTCTTTAGACACACTGTGTATACTTGGCATTTGCTAGTTCGTCAATAACGTCTAAATTCCAAACACGATGGGCATGCAACATGTTAGGTTCTTGCACAAACGTTGATGCTTCCACACCATACAGCCAGGTTAACTCTGGCAGCGACAGCCAGTGGGTGACAGCTCAGCAGGTGATGTGTCACAGTGCAGTGACAAAATACCTTGGGGTTCAAATTGGGTGGATGATGTGCAGGTCCAAAAATCCATTGGGTTATCTTTGAAAAGCCTAAAATCCAATCCTAAAAAAATAATTGCTCGGTGAGACAAACTAGATGACGTTCGTAAATTGAGAAGATAATCTTGAAATGGTTAGTTGCTTTTGAGATTAATTTTTTCAAATCACACATGGAAATATTCAAAAGCTGAAACGTATTAGGAAAGCAGGAAATCGTCTTCATATTATCCAGCTTCTGCTTTATAAACATGCAACCTACTGAAAAAGCAGGGACTGCACTCCACTTCTCTTCCTTTAGTATGCAGTCTTCAAAATTAAGTGGCACTAAACTCTTTCTTTACCATTATAATCGTCAAGAAACCCGCTGATAAAAACGGTTTCTACTAAGCATTTATCATGGTAAACATTCATGGAAATTACACTGGTGAGATTGGAATATTCTTATTTCTTATTTAAATGCCTGTGGATGGGGCCCAGTATTACTCAAGGGACAGATTCTGGAACATAATACAGGTAAACGCAAAGGGGTAAAACAAAACAAAATAACACCATGGGTTCAGCACAAGCAGCTTCCACTGAAACACACTGAAATCTGATGAAAACATTACCTCTTGCTGGGACTTTGAATGTAGGCATTGCTGGAGTTGGTGTTTCAGTGGAGGGCTGACTGGCTAGATCACTCTCTGAAGCCCTGGAAATGGTGGAAGAGACACTTGAAGCTTTATCTTTGGAGCTTGTCTTGATGCTGGGCATCACCTCACTGGAAGATGGAGGGCTTCCAAAGATTTTCTGGACAGAATCGGTGCTGAAGACAAACTTAGGTGGAGAGACAACGGCTTTTGAGGGGTTCTGCGGACTGTGTGCTGCCACCGGGGAGGTTGAACCGTCTGTGGCATGGCCAATCTCAGGAGGAAGATCTGTTCGCTCTCTGGTGGTCTCCTCCAACACAGCTACTGCAGCCTAACCGCAGGGTGTCTCATACAAAGTAGTCTCTCTGGACGATACAGGCGTAAGCACAGTCATAGTTTCCGGGGCATTTATAGCCTGTTCAAAGATTTCTCTGAAGGCGTTAGCCACCTCCAGCAGCTTAAAGCGGACTGCAAGCTGCTCAACTTTCCCTACACCTTCTGTAAAGTCAAAAGCACTCCAGATCCAAGCTTTCTCCGACCCTTTCATAGGTTCCAGCTTCATGTTGGGGGTGATCCAGTGATTAGCACAGAGCTTGAGCACCTGGTCCCGCCTCATGACAAGCCGCACCCGCTTGGTGTCATCGTTCTGCAGGATCTTGATGTCGCCGATGCCTCTCTCCTTCCACTGACTCAGTTCTTTATCGTAGCGGTACAGTTTGGCTCTGTGGCTGAACATTACTTGCTCATTTTCCTCACCGGTCGATATTTCCACCAAGTCAGGCAATGGCACAACGGGCTCAAAGTATTGACCGTCCCTCTCCTCTTCCTGGGCTGTTTCCGATTCGTCATCTGTGCCAACAGAAACTCTGCTTTGGTTTAGTTTTGCTGGAGATTTAGATGGGCTGATGATAGGTTGAAAGCTGAAGCCAGAAGTGGATTCTCCAAAGCGAAACAAATTCTTTTGATCTTCTGGACTACTAGCTAATGGGGAAGCATACACGGAGGTATCTGCAGTGTCATCCAAGGTGTCTTCTTGTAAGTCATAGTTGTCCCACTCAAGGGTAATACCAGCAGTCTCAGAGTGGGGTTTAATAAACAAGCCAGAAGTGGCGTGAGCAGTTGTGTCTCTGGCTTGGCTGTCCTGCTCCTTAACCTTTGTTTTGTCATCAGTCAAGAAGGATTTAAGGTCCTTTAAGCCAGTCTTCATCTCCTCCGCTTTCTGAATGAGGTGTGCAGTTCTTCCGGTGTCAACCAGCTTGTGAGGGGTCTGCAAGGGTATATCCAAGAGGAGCCTCTGACATTCCTCAAATTTCTGTTTGAATTCTTCTGCCAATTCTGGCGTTTTAAATTTAGCAGCAAGCTGTTCCAACTTGGCATCTCCATCTGAAAAATCATTAGCAAGCCACATCCAAGCTCTATCAGATCCAGAAAGGGGTTTCAGGTTCATAGTTGTGGTGATCAAGTGGTTAGCACACACCTTCAAAACCTGTTCTCTCCTCATCAGCACTCTCAACTTTCCATTTTCACTGTTCTTCAGGAACTTGAGATTTCCAACAACCCTTTCTTTCCACTGGCCAATATCTGGATCAAACCTGAAGAGCTTGATTCGCTGTGAATACATAACCTCCTCATCCTCCTCCCCTGTCACAAGGTCCACCTTCTCAGGCATCTGAACAACTGGTTCAAACTGGATGTCATCATTATCCTCCGTTTTGTACATATCTTCATCTGCCTGGTCTCGAAAGGTGTCTGGTTTTTGGCTAGGCTGGAGCGAGGCAAAGAGCTGCTCACCAGCTCGCGAGAAGCCTTTGAAGTTGGGATCTTTTTGTCCAAACTGGAAGTCACCCTGTGAGGAATTAGCCAGGTCTGCAAAACTGGAAGTGTCGGATTTTCCAGAAAAGAGAGGGTTTTCATCCTGCTCAGTACTCTCCACTGACGAGCCTGCATCCACGGCTGCATCTTTCTCTTTTTCTCTGTGCTGCTCTGCAATGTTTTTCAGGAACAGGGATGCCGACCCTCCATCAGGTTGGCTCACAGCTGGCGCCTTTAGCTTCACAGGTTCCTGAGTTCCAAACTTAAACCCGCCGGCAGGAACTGGCATCGAGAAAGAGAAGCCTCCACTACTGGAAGGCTTGGTCTCGACTTCTGATGGAGGGAGGTTTAAACCCTGTGGCTGCAGGCACATTTGATGCATTCTGGCTCCCAAAACTGAAGCTGAAGGCAGAGCTTGATGGTGGTGCTGCATTTGTTGTACTTTTACCTTTTGCATTAGGATTTGGCGTCTGGCAGGAGACACAAACACTTGAGGAGCCATCATTTCGAACCAGACAGGTATCGCAACCCCACTGCCCCTCTTTCTTTCCAATAAAGGCAGAGCTTGATGGTGGTGCTGCATTTGTTGTACTTTTACCTTTTGCATTAGGATTTGGCGTCTGGCAGGAGACACAAACACTTGAGGAGCCATCATTTCGAACCAGACAGGTATCACAACCTCACTGCCCCTCTTTCTTTCCAATAAAGGCAGAGCTTGATAGTGGTGCTTCAAACTGAGCACCAAATCCTGTAGGTTTTCCCTGCAGACCGCCAAATCCTGTAGGTTTTTCCTGCAGACCGCCAAATCCTGTAGGTTTTTCCTGTAGAGTGCCAAATCCTGGAGTCTGACATGAGAGACAATGACTTGCAGATGCCTCATTTCGTACTGCACACACATTGCAGTCCCATTGGCCAGGCTTCTTTTCAAACTGAGCGCCAAATCCTGTAGGTTTTTCCTGCAGACCGCCAAATCCTGTAGGTTTTTCCTGCAGACCGCCAAATCCTGTAGGTTTTTCCTGCAGACCGCCAAATCCTGTAGGTTTTTCCTGCAGACCGCCAAATCCTGTAGGTTTTTCCTGCAGAGTGCCAAATCCTGTAGGTTTTTCCTGTAGTGCGCCAAATCCTGGAGTCTGACATGAGACACAATGACTTGCAGATGCCTCATTTCTTACTGCACACACATCGCAGTCCCATTGGCCAGGTTTCTTTTCAAACTGAGCGCCAAATCCTGTAGGTTTTGAAGTAGCATCGTTAGTCCCAAACTTAAAAGTAGCTGGTATTTGAGCAAATGATCCAAAAGGCTGTGCGCTGGAAGCAGAACTGGTCTCTTTTGACATTTCTTTCCCAAACCCAAATGTGAATGTCCCCGTTGTAGGCATCGTGGCTGAAAAACCTTTTGCCTCTTTCGCGGATTTTCCATCTGGCTGAGATTCAGCAGAAGGGTTGGGGCTCAAACAAGCAATGCACTGCACAGCTGTGGGGACGTTTCTTATGCAGCACACACTGCAGTCCCATTCACCTTCCTTCTTTGCAAATAGGGCTCCTAATCTTGTAGGTTTTTCCTGTAGAGTGCCAAATCCTGGAGTCTGACATGAGAGACAATGACTTGCAGATGCCTCATTTCGTACTGCACACACATTGCAGTCCCATTGGCCAGGCTTCTTTTCAAACTGAGCGCCAAATCCTGTAGGTTTTTCCTGCAGACCGCCAAATCCTGTAGGTTTTTCCTGCAGACCGCCAAATCCTGTAGGTTTTTCCTGCAGACCGCCAAATCCTGTAGGTTTTTCCTGCAGACCGCCAAATCCTGTAGGTTTTTCCTGCAGAGTGCCAAATCCTGTAGGTTTTTCCTGTAGTGCGCCAAATCCTGGAGTCTGACATGAGACACAATGACTTGCAGATGCCTCATTTCTTACTGCACACACATCGCAGTCCCATTGGCCAGGTTTCTTTTCAAACTGAGCGCCAAATCCTGTAGGTTTTGAAGTAGCATCGTTAGTCCCAAACTTAAAAGTAGCTGGTATTTGAGCAAATGATCCAAAAGGCTGTGCGCTGGAAGCAGAACTGGTCTCTTTTGACATTTCTTTCCCAAACCCAAATGTGAATGTCCCCGTTGTAGGCATCGTGGCTGAAAAACCTTTTGCCTCTTTCGCGGATTTTCCATCTGGCTGAGATTCAGCAGAAGGGTTGGGGCTCAAACAAGCAATGCACTGCACAGCTGTGGGGACGTTTCTTATGCAGCACACACTGCAGTCCCATTCACCTTCCTTCTTTGCAAATAGGGCTCCTAATCCTGTAGGTTTTTCCTGTAGAGTGCCAAATCCTGGAGTCTGACATGAGAGACAATGACTTGCAGATGCCTCATTTCGTACTGCACACACATTGCAGTCCCATTGGCCAGGCTTCTTTTCAAACTGAGCGCCAAATCCTGTAGGTTTTTCCTGCAGACCGCCAAATCCTGTAGGTTTTTCCTGCAGACCGCCAAATCCTGTAGGTTTTTCCTGCAGACCGCCAAATCCTGTAGGTTTTTCCTGCAGACCGCCAAATCCTGTAGGTTTTTCCTGCAGAGTGCCAAATCCTGTAGGTTTTTCCTGTAGTGCGCCAAATCCTGGAGTCTGACATGAGACACAATGACTTGCAGATGCCTCATTTCTTACTGCACACATCGCAGTCCCATTGGCCAGGTTTCTTTTCAAACTGAGCGCCAAATCCTGTAGGTTTTGAAGTAGCATCGTTAGTCCCAAACTTAAAAGTAGCTGGTATTTGAGCAAATGATCCAAAAGGCTGTGCGCTGGAAGCAGAACTGGTCTCTTTTGACATTTCTTTCCCAAACCCAAATGTGAATGTCCCCGTTGTAGGCATCGTGGCTGAAAAACCTTTTGCCTCTTTCGCGGATTTTCCATCTGGCTGAGATTCAGCAGAAGGGTTGGGGCTCAAACAAGCAATGCACTGCACAGCTGTGGGGACGTTTCTTATGCAGCACACACTGCAGTCCCATTCACCTTCCTTCTTTGCAAATAGGGCTCCTAATCCTGTAGGTTTTTCCTGTAGAGTGCCAAATCCTGGAGTCTGACATGAGAGACAATGACTTGCAGATGCCTCATTTCGTACTGCACACACATTGCAGTCCCATTGGCCAGGCTTCTTTTCAAACTGAGCGCCAAATCCTGTAGGTTTTTCCTGCAGACCGCCAAATCCTGTAGGTTTTTCCTGCAGACCGCCAAATCCTGTAGGTTTTTCCTGCAGACCGCCAAATCCTGTAGGTTTTTCCTGCAGACCGCCAAATCCTGTAGGTTTTTCCTGCAGAGTGCCAAATCCTGTAGGTTTTTCCTGTAGTGCGCCAAATCCTGGAGTCTGACATGAGACACAATGACTTGCAGATGCCTCATTTCTTACTGCACACACATCGCAGTCCCATTGGCCAGGTTTCTTTTCAAACTGAGCGCCAAATCCTGTAGGTTTTGAAGTAGCATCGTTAGTCCCAAACTTAAAAGTAGCTGGTATTTGAGCAAATGATCCAAAAGGCTGTGCGCTGGAAGCAGAACTGGTCTCTTTTGACATTTCTTTCCCAAACCCAAATGTGAATGTCCCCGTTGTAGGCATCGTGGCTGAAAAACCTTTTGCCTCTTTCGCGGATTTTCCATCTGGCTGAGATTCAGCAGAAGGGTTGGGGCTCAAACAAGCAATGCACTGCACAGCTGTGGGGACGTTTCTTATGCAGCACACACTGCAGTCCCATTCACCTTCCTTCTTTGCAAATAGGGCTCCTAATCCTGTAGGTTTTTCCTGTAGAGTGCCAAATCCTGGAGTCTGACATGAGAGACAATGACTTGCAGATGCCTCATTTCGTACTGCACACACATTGCAGTCCCATTGGCCAGGCTTCTTTTCAAACTGAGCGCCAAATCCTGTAGGTTTTTCCTGCAGACCGCCAAATCCTGTAGGTTTTTCCTGCAGACCGCCAAATCCTGTAGGTTTTTCCTGCAGACCGCCAAATCCTGTAGGTTTTTCCTGCAGACCGCCAAATCCTGTAGGTTTTTCCTGCAGAGTGCCAAATCCTGTAGGTTTTTCCTGTAGTGCGCCAAATCCTGGAGTCTGACATGAGACACAATGACTTGCAGATGCCTCATTTCTTACTGCACACACATCGCAGTCCCATTGGCCAGGTTTCTTTTCAAACTGAGCGCCAAATCCTGTAGGTTTTGAAGTAGCATCGTTAGTCCCAAACTTAAAAGTAGCTGGTATTTGAGCAAATGATCCAAAAGGCTGTGCGCTGGAAGCAGAACTGGTCTCTTTTGACATTTCTTTCCCAAACCCAAATGTGAATGTCCCCGTTGTAGGCATCGTGGCTGAAAAACCTTTTGCCTCTTTCGCGGATTTTCCATCTGGCTGAGATTCAGCAGAAGGGTTGGGGCTCAAACAAGCAATGCACTGCACAGCTGTGGGGACGTTTCTTATGCAGCACACACTGCAGTCCCATTCACCTTCCTTCTTTGCAAATAGGGCTCCTAAGTCTGATTCTTTGCCTGCTGCCTGAGAAGATGAGGCTTTTGGACCAACATCTTTTTCTGCTGGTTGTTCCTGCTTCTGTGGTGACTTAGGTACTGCCTTCTGCGCCTCTTCAAACTTAGCTTTGAACAGAGCTGCCTCATCTGCCGTTTTAAAACGGATGGCCAGTTGCTCAGGCTTAGGCATTTCATCTGCGTAATCAATGGCATTCCACACCCAGGACTTATCAGAGCCAGCATTTGGTTTCAGCACCATATCTGCAGTGATGTAGATTTTCAGTACCTGTTCCCTCCGCATCAACAATCGGACCTTGCCCGATGTTCTGTGCCTCAGAATTTTGATGCTACCAATACCCCTCTCTTTCCACTCTTTTGTTTCAGTTTCAAAGCGGAAAAGCTTGGCCCTGTTGCAAAACATCTCCTCCTCTTCCTCTTCTCCAGTTTTAACATCCACTTTGTCAGGGAGAGGCACAATAGGCTCAAAATGGGGGCCGTCTTCGTCCTCCTCAACACGAGTGCTCTCATTGTCGCTCTCACCTTTCTCCTCCTGCTCCTCAGCGCTAGCCACGCCAAAGGCAGGCTTGCCCATGTCTGAGAAACTGAATGGCTGGTCCGTTTTCCCAAACATGCCCGGTTGGGCCTGGCTCTGTGCAGCATCAGCAAAGGAGAACCCAGCCGTGTTTTTAGCTCCAAAGTTGAAGATTCCACCCTGGGAAGCGGGACCTTGTTCTTGCGCGGGAGCCTTCTGCCCAATTTGTGCTTCGTTTCTGGTTGGTATGTCAGATGTCAGAAGTCCCAGCAGGCTCTCACTGTTTTTAACCTGTACAGAGGAGAAGGTGAAATCCCCATCATTAGATTTGAAATTCGAATTGAACTTGAAGGCAGCAGCCGGTGTGGACTGGGCGACAACTCCTGCCCCGAAGCTGGGTACCTTTGGGGGCTCAACTGGAATCTGTTGGCCGAAGCCGATTTTCCCAAATTCTACAGGCTTGGCCTCACTGCTCTTCGGTGGTTGGACAGGGACCACGGTGGGTTGGGTAAAATAGCCAGGCTCTGGCAGAGGGGGGTTGGTAGAGGGTTGAGGAACATTGTGGCTGTAGTATTCCTCACTGTACGGGGAGAGCAGGCCAGTTGCTGGTGACTCGAAGCGCAGGGGAGCACCATAAACCGGGTCTTGGGGGTACATGCATCCCGGGTTTGTCTGCAGGGGTGGTGTGTGCGTAGGCTGCTGGTAGGCATACATATGCTGCTGTGGGGGGAGACGGTTGATCCCATAAACTGGAGTCTAAAAATAAAAGAAAATGAATAAATAAAAACTAATATAAATAGCCCATTATAGGCTGTGCTAACACGAGACTGACATCTGGAAGATATTTGATGTTTGCTTACCAACAGCTTAAACTAGCATCTTAAATAGATAGCTTAAATGGTAAGAAATGCATACCTTTGTTGGGGTGACATTTGCAGTTGTGCGAAGAAGATACTGAGAGTTGTAAGCAGGTGACGGGTTGTAATACACAGGTCCTGAGGGTCCTGTAGGTCCTGTAGTAGCCACTGACATGAGATAAAAAAATTGTCACTTTAGTACAAAAGATTTTTTTTTTCCTCCAAAAAAAGTTGTGCACAGAAAACATCTCAGAAGGACATTGACATCCACCCCGACATTGACAACAAATAGGCATCATCTAACCTGTGAGGGGCGCTCCATGGAAGCTCTGGGCTGCTGGAAACGGCTCCTGCAGGCTCTCAGCTGCATACCCCTCACCGTACATCCTGTGGTGGGGGGAGACTGTGGCCCCAGAAGAGTTGTGCCTCAGGTCATGGACCTCATTCTGTACGCACATAAACAAAGAGCATGCAAGCAACATCCTTGCAGTTAAATCCTTTGCGTAGAAGGTGACGCCGGCGGAACCTTTTTGCTCAACTGAGACACAATGACTTGCAGATGCCTCATTTCTTTGCTACTGCAGCCAAACTATTATTGGAAATCACAAACTCTGTGTTTGAAATTTATTGGTAGACGGTTCGTGGCGATTTCTGCTGAATAGGGAGTTTCTAAGTATCACTATTTCCCCGTAGCAAGTCCATTTAACAAGCAACCCCCCACCTAGTCTATACCTACCCATGCGTGACATAGTGGACAATAGCGTCTATGTTTGAGTTCATAAATATATTTATTCATCATATAAAATTAGAATAACGTCATAGCAACGTCAACACAACAACAGCCTGATCGTATGCCAGAAAAGCCATGAAAAGCCCTGCTCACTCAAATGCAAAATAAACTGAAAGTACTGTCTCATTCTACCATGTATTCTACTAGCAATATATGCTACTAAATATGAAATAAATATACAATCCTACCATTGGTTTTACACATCGAGATGTTCCTTTCAAAATTCAGTGGTCATTTATTGTCTGGTACAATCGGTTTGAGAAATATACAACACTTTATACCGCTATTACACTATCTGAAACGTCGCTGCGTAATACCCCCATGCCCTGTAAGCCTGTCTCATTCATTACAGTTCATTCTGGTTTAATTGTCGGCTTTTTTATCCAAAAGAGTACATTATAACCTTAACAACGGCATATGCTATGTCTTTTTGGGTGCTTTGAGCAATTTACTACAGCCCAGCGTAACGGCAGTTTTTGTTTTAACTGTCTAGTATTACGCAAGCTCTATAGAATACGCTTAGGGAGGGGAGTTTCCCTTTTCCGATATGTAAGTATTTTTGCGTCTAAAATGCCGTTGGTCTCGCTGGCTACATATGTACATTCGTGTTTCCACTCGAGCACTGTCTTTCCAATATGTTTGATAGCCCTATTGTTATTTTCGCATTTTGAGTGCAGTTCACATACTGTAGTGCAATCGTTAAATATATTTTTGATGTAGGCTACCAACGTTCATTGAAGATAGAACATTTGGCAGCATTTTGCAGATGGTGGAATACTATTTTATTTTCACGTTATCGTACATAAATATAGGCTATGGCGTATATACTTGTCTCTTAGGGCATGACAAATGCTCATTCCAATTTACTGTGCGCTGATATGTGGTAGATTAAGGTAGAAATTTCCTTGGAGTCATTATGAATAAGAAAATGTAAAAAACTACAGGAAAATGCAATCCCAGGACAAAAGTATACATACTGTAGAGTACAGGGACAAGTGATGTTTTATTGAGGTACAGTAGTGAATGATTAGGCAACATATTTAGGTGTATGTAACACTGTGATATCAATGTTTTTTATCTTAAGCCATCAGGAGGAGCAAATGTATATGCGTTATAATGGACAAAACTAATTTTATTCATTTTATGACATGTTTTGCATAGGGGTTTTGGACCCATAGATATCTACCCCCCTATACTGATGAAAATATGTAATTCCCACTTTGAAATTATGCAAAAGTGAGTTTTATGTGCCAAAACTGTTGATTTGTAGTTAAATATATCATAATATTTTTTTATTTACAGCAGTGCACAATTTATCCATTTGGATAGATTTGGAGCCACTAATGGGCAACAGGGTACACTGCTATATTTTGTATCATAGACCTTTAGTAGTTCTGCATATCATCCTTAGATTTAGCAAAACTTGTGGACATGGAGTTTATGATCCAGGAAATGTATATATATTACCAATTTCACTTATGTAGGTCTCAGCAAACTAAAGAAAAACATTTTTTTAAAATTTTTTTCTCCAAAGTTTCTTTGCATTTGTGGCACTTTATTTTGACTTAAATTATGAAAATAAACAAATCTAAGTTTGTATTGTAAATGGTACCCCTGTCTTGTTTCATTTAAGCCATTTACTAAGTTTATGTGATGCTCACACCTGGGGCCCTATCTTGGCGATCTTGGCGCTTAGTCTAAGCACATGGCGCTAAGTCCGTTTAGGGCGTGTCCAAGTCCACTTTTGCTATTTTAACGGCGTGTTTTTTGGGCGCTAAGCACGGCGCAAGGTGCAACTGGGCTGAACCTAGTCTCTTCATTAATTATAGGTGTGTCTTGGGCGTGACATGCAATAAACCAATCAAAATGTCATATCCCATTCCCTTTAAAAGCCTGCTTTTCCACCTTGGCGGATTGCTTATGATGGCGAAACAGACATGCTCGTGCGTGTTTGGTGCGATCAAGGAATAGGCTATATGGATCAGTAGCAGTAGTAGTATTATGAGTTCCCGGTAATTCCTGACAGTGCTGTTTACAAAATATATGCTGTTAAATTTCGTTAAAAGCACCTGCAACAGCTGAGAATAAGCGACCAATTGCTTCCTTCTCACCTTAGAAAACGCCAAATTAGCCTGCTTGTTTAACGAATTTCGTTTGATTATGCAATGAACTCATGTTCAAGCTTCATCCGAAGTTCATTAGGCTACCTGCATTCTAATTTAGATTAATAACATAACTAACGCTATTTTGCCTTAATGATGACACTAAATACAACAAATCTGTCAGGTTGGCAACCCATAGGTTCAGCATAATTTCCCTTGTTTTATAATGTCCTGCTTATGGAAATGTGACCAACCTGTGGTAGCGTAATACTTTAAAACGATTCACTTTCCCAGGAAGACCGTGAAAAGTTTGATGTACAGCAGGGGAAACAGACCTGCTCTTGTAAAGCGAACATGCAGATAATGGAATAAAAGTTAATTGTAAATTAATTGTGTAACAATTCGTTTCTAATTAGACACTTAGTTCTCTTTAAAATCTTTTGTTCAGTTATGGAATAACAGGTGAAATCAGCTGGGTTTTAATAAGCTGAGGGTATGGAAACCTTGTCACTGTAATTTAAAAAATATGAAGAATAGCTAAGGTTAGGCTACAATTCAGTTAACATGATGACATTTATCTCCGTTTTTTAACCATAGTCTATCGAAAAAAACATTATGCACAGCGAGTCCGCTGTAGCCTAGGCTATTTGAAAAACAATAAAAGCAATATTCACTGGACAAGGTTTTGAACTTTTTTCAGTCACAAACCATTCTATTTAGCCTACTTACAGGCTGTATTCCTAGATAAACAGAGCTGTATTGTAATGACATCTGAAGCGCATTTTCAGAACTTAAATGTCCGTCTATTGCCGTGCGCGAGTTTTCCATTGAATGACAATTCACGCATTAGGTGCAAAGACAATTCGCGCATTAGGCTTGATAGCTATAGGTGTTATCAGCTCCTTTTTAATGGATAGCCATTGTCCCGTACCATCGCACATCGCCTGGATGTTGATGGAGTGGGCTGAGAGCAATGTAATGTGGCATTGTTTCCCTTCGCTGAGGGAAAGGTATGTGGACCTATGGAACCTTTTATTATTATGCATTTTTGATATAGCCTACACAATAATAATATTTCACATTGTGATCTAGATATTTTAGTCATGCTTGTGCACGCCCCTGTGTGTAACAGACAGGAGGGTATGCGCGTTGTGCACACGCCTATGTAGACGCACTTATATGCGCCGTTAAAATAACATGTAAACAACTGCGACATGACTTTAGACCAGGGTTGTGGTGGTTCTAGCGCAAGCGCTTTCTGCTGGCTCAAGATAGCAATACGCCAAAAAGAATCCTGGCCACTCCTCATCTTAAGACCAACACGTCCAGTTCACTTGTGATGGCGCAAGAATACATGCTAGTTAAAGGACGTAAGCGTTAGGCGTTATTATGGACCTAGCGCCGGGTGTAAGATAGCAAAGACACTTGCGTTTGGGTTAGCGCCGCTTTGCGCCGGGTGTAAGATAGCAAAGACACTTGCGTTTGGGTTAGCGCCGCTTTGCGCCGGGTGTAAGATAGCAAAGGCACTTGCGTTTGGGTTAGCGCCGCTTTGCGCCGGGTGTAAGATAGCAAAGGCACTTGCGTTTGGGTTAGCGCCGCTTTGCGCCGGGTGTAAGATAGCAAAGGCACTTGCGTTTGGGTTAGCGCCGCTTTGCGCCGGGTGTAAGATAGGGCCCCTGGAGTTATAAAGCCTTAAACAGAGCACCCCCTAAATAGGTGAAATTTGCCATCTGCGCCAAGGGGTTAATGACATCCACATTCAAGATTATATTATTTACTTTAACACCATACTGGTCAAGAAGTGTCGAGAAGAACTTTTCAGGGGGAAAAACTGTTAAACATTATCACATTTGTGCATATATTCAAAGTAACCCACTGACCGTGAGGTCTTTCACTTGTTGACACAGCATTTGTAGAATAGACTTTTGGTCCTCAGCCCAATGTGGGGGCGTCTTGGGAGAAAACTGGAAAGCACAAGAACAGAGAAAATTGATGCCATTTCAAACCATCCAACTGGATAACAAGGATAAAATGAAGACTGCATAACTAGGCTTCAAGAAGACAACAGAACAAGGGGGATGGGGGCTGTTGGAAAAGAGACCAGAATGACTGAATGAATGATGACGTACTATGTGTCTTTTTGAGGGGGAGACCACACTCTTGCTTGGAGATGGGGTGGAGAATTTGATGCGAGAAGAGGCACCAGGCTCAGTGAGCTGATTGGGACTGGAGTGTGCAGGTTGACCCTCCTCGTCGTCGTCCATGACCTCTTCGCTCTCACCAAGCTGTTGGTTGACATCATTCAGCAGATCCATCACCTCCTCCATGGATACAGGTAACTGGACACAAAACCAATGCAAAACAGCATGGTTGAATAAGACATATACCCACAGTAACTTCAACACATTGCTTAATATTTCTTATACTGGGTGAAGAATGAAAAACCGTTTGGTCGGCAAGGTCAAAAAGTAACTTTTCAACATTTTAGCAAGCAACATAATCCAAAGCATTCAGGTTTTGACTTCAAAATGCAATTTGTGCAAAATTTTAAAAAGTGAAAATAATTGTTCACCTTTTCAATTTCAGCAGCATTGGCATTGTGGATTTGAGACAAGTACTTTCTGAACTTTTGTAGGAATGTGATGCACCTGTCTTGAGTCTCTTCAACACCATTCGCTTCTTCAGAAAGCCTCTGAAATATCTGCACAGACAAAGCAACAGCAAAAGAATAAAAATAAAGAAACCAAAAAAAATTAGTAAACTGCCAATAAACTACAATCATTGGGGCTGCTGGGCTGCATGTCTGGTTAAACAAAATGCTCCAACATGTCAGTGTGTCCCTAAAGCTGGTGTCAAAACCAGACCATGGTGGCACAAAACTGTCCACCTTCACTCATGGATGCCCATCCCATTGCACAAGATCAAGCATCTGGGTAAAATGGGGAATGCAGCATACCTGTGCAAGATGCCAACTGGAGGAAATGCTGTTTATGTTTTCAAGCATCGCGATTGCCTCCTCCGTTTTGCCTTCAATATCCAGGAGTGTGGCAAAAGCAATCTTTGCTTCCTCTTCATGGCTTTTCACTTCAGAAATCTGAAACAGAAAACACAAATTTTATTTATTTTTTTACATCTGCAGTACGAAATACAAAAACAAAACATGTATCCAAGATTTCCACTTTTCAGAGGATAAGCCACGTTACAAAAAGCCATTTTACCTGAATGTCTATACTACGAAAGTGCATGAACAAGGGATCAAGGGGTTCGGGAATGCTCCGTCGTTTCTTAATCTTCTCCAGGAGGGGCAGCACAATCTTCCAGTAGTGCACACTACGCCCGATGTATTCTTTCTGGTTGTAACAGTTTGCCTAGAGAGAAACACAAAACACAAGTGTGCATGGTAGTTTCTTGGAACTATTACAAGGAAACAGACTACATTTCAAGGAATCCAACACTCATTGGGAACAGATCAGTGGAAATACCAGCCTCCAATAGGTCAAAAAAAGCCTTATCGGAAAACGTATATTTAGCTGTATCTATGCCCAAAAGATGGGGAAAAGGCTGACATGCTACAATGTTAGGGCGTATTCCAAGAGTATCGCTGCTACAATATTCTAAATTTACGATGAAATGAAACGAGGTCCTGGCGTGTAGAGGAATTTTAAATTCGACAGGCAGTGACAGGTGTACCGTTTCGCTGAGGTGTTGGGCCCAGTGTATGGCTAGCGCTGGCTGCAGGCCGTGCTTCTCTCCAGCCCTCAGGGTACTAAGACCGTGCTGGACAGTCATCCTCAACTTACCAGACATTCCTGGCCTGCAGAAACACAAACACACACGCGCAGCATATAATGCAACACCTAAATCAGAAAGCAAACCATAGGTGGAATTTAAGAAAATTTTCTTTTTTTTTCTCTTCTCAACTTGATGGGCTGCCCAGGCAACACCTAATTGGCTGTAGTGTTGCCAGGAGCGATTCAGCTGGCCAGAATGACCATGAGGCCAATCCAAATTACAAGAAAAGAGGGGGAAATTTCTTGAGAACAAACTTGCAGTTCCACTATAGTATCTGACACCGATATTATCTCCTTTCGATATCGATTCTACAAGCGTGACTCACGGAGCCTTCTTATGGATGAGGCTATAGATGGCGTTCCACCAGTCCCTCTGCCTCTCGGTGGAGAGAAGCTTGATGACCTGCAGGGGCAGACACCTGACCTCGTGCAGCTGGGAGCTGGCCGTGATCTTCTGCGTCTCCTGCAGCTGCGTCTGACTGCAGAACACAACCCCAGTGAGGAAGACCTGCACCAGCACAGACATGGGGAAAGAGGAGAGGTGCTCATTAGTCCAAAGACCCAAAAAACATAAAGAGGAAACTGGAAGATAACAAGCACCAGTTTAGAATGGTCTCGGTCTCACAACCTGGACAGCAGAAATATAGGTATAAAATTTAAAAAAAGACATTTTCTGACCATTTTTCATACAATTTCCAAGCAATTAGTCTTTACACGACACCACAAAAAAATTTTTGTGGGTGAGAGCACAGGTCAGTAGAGGCTTCCGCATGTCAGTGTACGGTGGCGTGCAGGGTGGAGGGCGCTGGGTGAGTCGTACCTCCAGGTCGAGCAGGCAGATGGATTCGGGGACGTTGGTGTCCAGTTTGGAGGTCTCCAGCGTGAGCTGGGGGAACAGTTGCTTCAGCCAGTCCCTGAGGGCGGGCTTCTGGGCCATGAGCGCCCACTGCAGGCCCAGCCAGGCCAGCTGCTGCAGGTCACCTCCATACAGCAGGATCGCACCTGAAACGTGCAGGAACACTATAGCCCACATAGCATTTGCTACCGCACCTTAAAAAGCACAGGAAGGCTTTACCACAACAGCTCCCACGGGACTCAAAAGGTGGACCTTGACACGTCAGATGAACGAATAACGTTCGCTTCTCACCATTGTCCCACTTGGCGAGGTCGGCGATGTCCGGCATGTCCGTGCTCATGCTGCCAATGTCGTCGTTGCCGATGAAGGAGGGGCCAGCGGGAGCCTGGGCGCCGAAGAGCATCTCGAACAAGCTGCCCTGCCCACTGCGGTTCCCAAACGCCTCCACCACCTCCTTCACAAAGCCATCATTCTCCTGGCTCAGGTTGAGCAGCATGTGGCCTGCCTGGCTCAGCCGATCGCAGGCGAGGGACTCCACCAGCTGCTGGGTGGCCTGCTCCCCTTTCGAGGGCTTAGTCTTTGGTTTGGGCACCTGGGGGGGGGGGGGGGGGTTAATGGTCACACCAAGAATGTGTGAAGAGGATTTCATTTCAAATAATAAATGAATCTTTATGCTAATCTTGGAACACATAAGATGGCATGCATTCTGAAAAAATGTGACTTGTGAAAACTGGAGCATCCCACAAACCATCTACACATAAAATAGATCAATAAACAATACATTTAAAATAAAAAAAATTTATGAAAATGTTCTGAACACATACCCCACATACACATACTACTTTCATTTTTATAAATCATTCAAATGGATCAACCACATTTGGTACTGGTTTATCTACAGTGCAGTCACACTGACACCATTTCTGTTGTTTTGGCTATATACTCCAGCACATTGGCTAAATGGCACAGTGACTATGAGGTTAAAGTCCAGATTTTCATCTTTAAAGGGGAACTTTGGGTTATTTCTTAAACTTCTATACCGATTCTATACGTTTAATGTGAATCTTGAAGCTTACCGCACTAGAACTGCGTCTCCTGGTTCTTTTGTTTCCAGCTTGTTTCCGTCGCTGGTGCAGCGCTGCTGCCATCAAGCAAAGATTTTAGATATGACAAGATACGCAACTGGCACTTTCATACAATTTCTGAAACTTTTGACTGCAATATTATATAAAATGTTTTCGTTTTCATAGCTACATTATACATCGCCGAAATCAGAAGAACCTGAAGATAATGAGGATGGCATCTCTTTAGTCATATCAGACTTTTATCTATCAGTGACTCTGATCAATTTCGAACCTTCCACTATACAGTATAGACCTGCAGCTGGAATTATACTGCTGCCTTCAAGTGCTGTCGGAATTATCGGAAATACAAGTTTCCGACATGGAAGTTGCACTTGACTGGAGGTCAACGGAGTTTTTACAAAACAGTTAGCTAAACGGGTCATAATCAGAAAGACAAAATCAAAAATCTAGATTATATATGCCTATAGGTTTTCGAGACCAAGTACTACTACTTACAACCCGTTATGATTTTGACTATCCAACGAAAACCAACTTTAAATCCGGCTAGCACCGGTCAGATGCACATCTTGTCATATCTAAAATCTTTGCTTGATGGAGGCAGCGCTACACCAGTGACGTAGATTAGTGCGACGCAGCGCATCTGCAAAAAAGCTGGAAATAAAAGAACCAGGAGGCGCAGTTCTAGTGCGGTAAGCTTCAATACTCACATTAAACATATAGAATCGATATAGAACTTTCAGAAATAACTCGGAGTTCCCCTTTAATTAGAGGTATTTTACATCCATATCGAGTGAACCGTGTAGCAATTCTAGCTATTTTTATACATAATACGCCCCATTTTAGGGGGCAAATTGGACAAATTAACATAAACTTAAATATCATATCTAATATTTGGTTGCATTATTCTTTGCATGCCATATGTTCCTGATGTCTGTGACCCAACAACATCAAAAGACTGTTGTGTTGATATCCTATTTTCAGGTACTCTTACAAGCTATACTATAACCTCTCTGCATTTGAATGGATCTCTATGGGAATTGGGGGGTGGGACTAGATTAAGCTGTAAATTACACGGGAATAGTATGGAACCCATGGTTGGCTAAGTCATCAAGTGTCTGCGGTATCAAACGAGCCTCAAACCATCACTGCTGCCAGATATACAGTAGATATGGATGAATCACTTGAAGGGTTGTTTCTACTGACTTATTTTTCCATAGAGTTCAATGAGTTAAAGTGATCCATCCATATCTACTGCATATCTGGCAGCAGAGTGATGGTTCGAGGCTCGTTTCATACCTCAGACCCTGATTTATTCTTGACTTTTGTCGCCTTTATAGCATTCTGCAGTGGAAGATGATCCATCTGGGCTATCTATTTTGCATTGATTTAATTGCATGTAATTTGAGTTGAGAGGTACGTTTTTATCGCTATACATGCAATAAAAGTGAATGTATGCACCAAGTTTGTCATTCTGCTCATTACAGACGGGTGTAAGAAAGAATACAATAGCCTACCCCTGGCCTGGGACCACAGTGTAGTATAATAACAGCCATAAACAATTACATTTACAAAAACATAAATAAATACAAGAATTAGCCTAATATAAACATAAAAAAGAAAAAAGACAGCAAACAATGAATGCAAAGTATACACTTTTCCTGCTTGGGGGATTTATTTCAAAGTCTTCGCCAGTGATGGCTCGCCACTGGCCAGAAAATAGAGCCCCAATCTGCTCGATCTGGACTGACACACCTCCACTAATGACTCTCCTCCCACTTTGGTGCATGGCGAGTCAAACGGGCTCAGGAGCGTGAAAATACATGCCGAAAATGTCACTTTGCCAATGCGCTGACTCACCACCCACCCGGAAAATAGAGCCCCAAGAGTCTTTTGTTATCCTTTTATACCATAGTTATGATAGCATCACCTGTTTACCTGTGGAATGTTCCAAACAGGTGTTTTCTGAACTTCCCAGTCTTTTTTTGTCCCTGTCCCAACTTGGAACATGTTGCAGGCATCAAATTAAGAATTAGCATATATTTACAAAAATCAATAAAAGTTGATAAGGTAAAACATTAAATATCTTTTCTTTGTACTGTTTTCAATTAAATATATGCAAAACAGAATTTACAAATCACTGCTTTCTACTTTTATGTGAATTTTATATACTGTCCTAACTTATTTGGAATTGGGGTTTGTACTTTAAACAGATTAATGGCTTCACCCTAACAGAATGTTATCCCCTAGCAGTCTCACCTGATTGGATAAAATGGCACCTTTCCCAGTAGGTCTCACCTGATAGGCCAAGAGGTAGCAGAGGGCTGCAAGGTCAGTCACTGCCCTCCACTGCTGCTCCTTGACGTGGGCCATCTTGAGCAGCAGCGTCCCTGCGTGCAGGTAAAGGTGACCCCTCATCTCCGTGAAGGCCTCAGACAGCTCATCTGTAGTAGTGGTGGCGAACTTCGCGGTCGCTTGCATGGCGCGGTCAAAGCTGAAGAGGCAGAAGAGGAGCAGACAGGAGCGTGAGCACAAAAAATACTTAAAGTGGCAGACAAGGAAAATCCGCAATATGCTTATAACCACGTTATTTATGGCTATTAAGGTGTGCATTGAGCACCAATAAAGTGCGAGGAATAAATTCCATTGCAATCTCGTTAAATTTCAGTCTATCACGTCACATGGCGCTGTAATGGCGACGTAGTCTAGCTGTCTCTCGTGTTCATGTTTGTTAATTTGAATGTGTTTTGTTGCGTCTGGCTTTTGTCTTTTTCATGCGCTGTCGTCTGCTGTGGGACAGGGAGGCGGGCTGGAGATTTTTCAGGGCACTCCTGCTGCTCGTTTTGATAATATTGATTAATTGTCTAGTCGGGATAATTCTGTTTGTGGTCGCATTCGCAACATGTGCTCGGGAATGTCTGTTGGATCTGCAGCTACAAAGTTTACCATCGCTCTTCACCGGAGGTGAAGATGTCGTGACTGATCCAGGACTGCAGACAATCTTCAAAAGGCCACCAGGGAAGGGAAGGAGAAGATAATGTGGGGGAGGAGTGAGACGACGACTGGGAAGGCTGACGCAGTTCGGTGCTCCGTTTTGACAGTGGACAGAGACGGCAACACTGCGTGTACGGAGGAAAGTCGTGGAGGCGAAGTTTGTGTGTTGGACTGCTTGATGACACTGGACATCTCGGGACAGCGGGGGCTATTTTTAATGATGAGGTTTGGCTGTATTCCACTTTAATTCACTTAATTAGTTTGATTAATACAATTCTATTGAATGTCTTTATTTGATATGTTTGTGTGTTGTGGGTCTGCCCCACTGTCTATGTCGTTTTTGTTGTTGCTGGTTGCTACAAAATAAGTTATTCTATTCTGTTCCATATCTCTTTATTCCACTATGCTGAAAAGGGTGGAGTCGAAAATGGGTCCATGGTGACATAGACGTGAAACCTCAACCAATATAGCTCCGTAGAGCTCCACTTTGGTGACGAAGGTCTGGTGCCATTTTTCAGAAAAAATACAATGGGAGTCAATGGACTGAAAATGTATTTTTTTTAAAATATATTCAGGCAGCTACACGTTCAAAATACCTAAGAGAGGGGTTGTCACATTTTAAAATAATTTATAAAATTGGAAATTATGTCCAACAAATAAACAACAAACACGTTTTCAAAAAACAACTAAAACGACTACAACACCCGGCTACAACACTTGCTCACCACCACTGCTGATAAGCCATAAAGCTGACACTTTTGACATGGCCAGACTGATAGTGACTCTCGCCCTTGGTGATACTCTTAGTTTCACTTCCATAATAAAATAAAATGATAGCCATTTTCGCTAGCGGCCGGTAGCTACTTCCATAATAAGTTACAAGAGCAGACCGAGTGATAGCCATTTTCGCTAGCAGAGCAGCCGGTCTCTAACTCTGTTAATTATAAGATTCATGCACCGCGGTGGTGCAGCGGTCTAAGGTGCAGACTTTGTCTGTGCGGTTGCGCCCCGAGGATCGGGGGTTCGATCGCCGGTCCTGCCAGATCCAAGCATGGCCAGTACCTTGAGGGAGCAGCAATTGGCGGGACCGTTTACAAGATACAAGATTCCTGAACATCACGGCCAAATTATATCCAAATTATAACTAACCCTGCCAATGCATAGAGACATTTTCAACTTTTCTCACAGAAATAGTTAACTAACACAGCTAGCTAACTAGCTAACATTAGGCTAATGTTGTTACACCAGTCTGATCTTACGACGCGATTCAATTGTCCCAATTGTCTGTTGGAGGATTTTTGCATCCTGGCATGGTGTGGCATCAGGTTCAAAGCAAAACCGCTCAATAAACACTTCCACTTGTTCCTCCTCAAAATATTAAAATTCCTCTTCATCCTAAGTCATATAAAAAAGTTGTAAATATAAAAGTTGTCCATTATCTGGTCTCTTTAAATCATAATATGTGCCACTCTAAATAATATATTTTTTAAAGTGTACCAACCTCTCCAAAACATTTGAATTAAAACATAGGAAAAACTGTGTGCGACAAATCTCCCATCTTCACTGATGAATACATATTACACAAGACAGGTTGACCAAAATAAGAACGGTTCAAAAAATAAAGGCCCAGTATGATAATGAGTGTGTGAGATGATTGAACTGAAAGTGGCGAGGTGTGCTACCTCTGCAGGGTCTCCACACACTGCTGCACGCTCTGATCACACAGGCTGAGCCTCAGCAGGCTGCAGTGGGTCAGCAGCAACTCCTTCTGCAGCTTCCGACGCATCTTCTCAGTGGACAACATGCTGGGCTGGGCCATCTAGGCTAGTAAGGCTACTCCTGTGATGCACGCGCACACACGCACACGCACACGCACACGCACACACACACACACGGGTGAGTATGGAAAGAGAGAAGCAGGCTGTGTCCGAATGCGACCCCTGCTCCCTGTCCACTCAGACCCCTATCTACTATGTGCCCTGTCCCTTCATTTTGTAAGCAGTGTGCGAAAGAAATCCTGCAAAACTCTTTCCAAACTAGTGAGGAAAGTAGTTTGTAATATATATATATATATATATATAATTATTTTTATTGAGAATATCAATCAGTTAACATACAACGATTGTTACAAAGTGTAGATTACAAATGAAGATAGAATTAACCAAAAAAGAGTAGTTTGTAATATGAACCTTGTACTATAGATGTGCATATCTATGTCGTTTAAGTTTTCACTTCCGGGTTACTTACTGAAATTGTCAGATGAGTGCACTGTTCTGCAGATGAGTGTGCTCCTGAATTCCCTCAATAAAACCTCGGAAATAAGGGGTTCATCCTGCCCCCTATTTGTGAGAAAAAGTCGGCCACTCAAATATGCGCCCTCAAAAGTGTGTAGGGGTCGTATTCGGACACAGCCTTACTCAGAACTCCAAGGTGAGATTTGAACCCCGCTCCTCTCACTCGTACAAATATTCCAAAGCGAACGCGAACCAATCAGCTAAAGGTGACATCACCGATAGCTAAGGGCAACGTCGTTATTTTGAACCTGAGGGTTGCGTCGCCAGAGAGTGTTGTCACGGTAACCTTCTACGAGGCCTTCGCTTTACCGCACCTCACTGCTTACTAGCGAACTAGCCGAGCTACACCCGCTACACTTCATGACCAGTAAATGATTTATTACTGGTCAGAGGCTACACTCACCCCCCTTTGAAACTCCGCAGCAACTACTTTTTTTTATTCGATTCTGATCCAGGTCAACAGGCACCAACGTAACGAGTATGGAAAGAGAGAAGCTTACTCAGAAGCCCAAGGTGAGATTTCCAAATATTCCAAAGCGAACGCGTTACAGCTAAAACCGAAATCGCCGATAGCTAACATCCGAGTGCAATGTTCCAAACATTTCACCTTTTATGACAAATACAAATATATTTAGTTCCAGGTCACCTATCGGTTTTTTTGTCTGTAAAGTTAAATTGCTTCTCTTTCCTTAAAAAACTTGGTTCGAGACACCTACGCGATATGTCTCAGCACGGTGACAAGGTAATGGCGCACCGGTGTGACAGAGGGGATGGGGAGGTTTTTGCTAGTGAGAGACAACTAAGTGGGCAGGCTTATAGTGATAAAAATGCTTCTAAGTTGTAAATTGCTTATTTAATTCCTTCAGACCCTGCGTCCATTGCAATGGACATCACATGTTTGGTGTTTTTTGTTTCTATGATAATGTATGATTTACATAATGGTCTTCTGGTTGGTTATTTAGTAGACCCTAACTAACCAATTAGATGCAAGTATGGTCCAATTTGTTAACATTTGAAAAAGTTACATCACACTAAAGTGAAGCATGGCAGCAATACCTCAAAGTCGTCAACCTCAAAGTCGTGTTCGCAACACCGGGTGACGGCGTTAAGGGCAACGTCGTTATTTTGAACCTGAGGGTTGCGTCGCCAGAGAGTGTTGCCACGGTCACCTGCTACAAGGCCGTCGCTTTACTGCACCTCACTGTGCTTACTAGCGAACCAGCCGATCTACACCTGCTACACTGGCACACGCGCACACATAATCATATGAACATAACACCGATGACAGGAACAGGAAATTCAGTCCATCTACACCTGTCATTTGGCGAATGTTTCACAAAGCCACAGACAACATGCCGCATTAAACCGCAGTTAAGTGCTCACAAGCCACTCCTGTGAACAGTGTCGTTGTACTACTGCACTGGCACACCTACTCGGAAAAAAAAACACCACCATTTAGTTATTTGATTACGATTTAATGAAAAGGTCAGAACTTCACAAAACAAATAGCTAATTATTGTATTTAAATGTCCAGCAATATCAAAATATATTTATATGTGCAGGTAACTATTGGACTACAAAACCTGATGCTTTTTAACCACCAACTACACTTAGAGCCAAATATACTGAACACATGGGTACAATACAAGCTGTACCTGCACACATGTTCACAAGCATACTAGTGTAGTTCAGTTTGACTTTGGTAAACAACAAATTAAAAAAACAAAACAACGGTATGTTCTTACCTTTCACGGTTGTATATAATGTCACAAACAAGTAAACAATAGTTAAATATAAATGGCAATTAAGAAGTCCTCGTTACTGAGATTGACTAAACCTGCTCAGACATCAGAAAATGATTCAACTTTTCTAAACATAAAGACTGGACTAAAATAAGTACTTGCCTCGAGAACTTGCAGTGCAGATTATCATTTGCTTTCCAAACAGCCTCTTCCTGAGGGGCAGAAGTCACAATTCAATAATTACCCTCGTATATACAGCTGGGCATTTAGTGAATACAATATTGTACACTCAAAGGAATTCCTGGCAGTGGCAAGACTATGCTTGACAGGTCGCCCATGTCTCCTTGTGAACACACCCACTTCAAGACTTCCTCATGGCTGTGTCTCAAATGGGCATCGAGGCGTGTCTCATTCGAAAGTTTCCATAAAATGCGGCCTTCTCAGGTGTCTGACGTCATGTTATTTGTTTATGGTGAAATGCATTGAGGTCTTTAACAACTGTACTGGAAATCTGCCAGCCTTGCAGTGTGGCAATAAAAGAAAGGAGAGGAGGGAGGGCAAGTACGAACTCAAACACGTCTAACCAGTTGCACAAACAGAAGAGAGAAAAGTTTCAATATTAATTTCAAAGGGAGCTTTGATTAAATGTATGCATTTACCCATCATCTCACTGGCTCTATGATTAGCCCATGCTAACCAAACTGTCAGGTAAAGGACAACGCATTTAGGGTTTCGGCGAAGTTCCAGGTACTCTGTACTGACAGACCTTCAGGTTGTAGACCGCAGGGCTTCCTGGGAGAAGCTTGGCAGCCTTTTCCACCCAGAACTCCGCCCTACTGTCGCGCTCCGGCTTGCTGCACAACAGCTCTGCCACCTTCAGGACCAGGTCTCTCTGGGCCCGGTTCAAATCCACCGAGCACTGGAGAGGCCCAAGGGAGGAAAAACTAATTTATGCAAGAAGGAGACCTTCCTGTGCATCACCACAGACAGCATATAATACACAGGTGAAGGCTTTTTGATTCACAATGCAAAGGCCATCAGCAAATAGGCCTACATTTTAAGCCATCCAAATGGATTTTCGTGTTTGTGTGTGCGCCTTCAGTGCCTTGATAAATAAATTACTCAAGGGGAGAAACAACCTGACCTAGGGCAGCCAGAATCTGACCAATCACAGAATCTTAATGTTTCACTTTTGCATTGTTTTATATGATAAACCAATAACCAGTTATTCATAATTTTGGCAAGTGGCAATTGAATTAGCACAACCAGTGCTGCAAGTAAATTGAATAATGCTGACAGCAGTGGAAAAATTAAGACTGACAGGGTACTGAGAGACTCATCTGAGAGCCATCTTCTAGAAGAGCATCTCTTTCCTGAACATAAGAATCAATGGTTTAGACTTAAGAATATGGGTTCAGACCAAATAGAGGACATTCATTCATAGTACTGACATACATCTACATCTACTCATGCACAGATTTAATTAATCTACAGGGCAGAATGTCTGCAAATGCATGCACTGTACTAATATTGGCAAGTACATATCCATTATGAATTAATAATAACAGTAATAGTAATAAAGCTCTGCACAAACCATGTAGCATCCCACTGCTTTATCAATGTCTCCCTCTCGCTCATAACTACAGCTGGCCCAGAAACGTGTGTGCTTTTGCTCTTTCCTGGACTGTTAGGTAGCCTAAGCCGACACGTTGTCATAAAATGTCCTCTTACCATGAGTTTCATTAGTTTTATGAACTACAAAGTGGCCCATTTAGTCCCAAAGACAGGTGTTCACTTTTATAGCACGAAAGACCAGATTTCTCCCGTTCAGGTAGGCTATGGATCATTCCATGTCAAATCACCCAATATTTTTCTGTTAGCTAGCTAGCTGTTGACATATTGTATTTTAGCTAGCTAATGTTAGCTAGGTCAACAAAATAAAACTCGAAATAGAACAGTATATACTAAATACTTGATTGAGATGCTGCATGAAGAACAGGATGAGGAAGATGACAAGGCAATTCTTGGTCCTGATTCTGAGTCTGAAATCTCTGATGCTGATGACCTAGACTATGTGCCACAGGGTCAAGCTAATAAATACATTTATTTCAAAGATATAGCAAAGAAACACTCAGCCATGCATGGAATAACATAGGAAATGAATACGGGTCATTTTTGACCCATGTTGTACTTTAGAAGGGTAAAGATATAGAAAATATAAACTCAGTCGGGTCACTGACAAAGGGTTAAAGCTGGTCCGACTGGCTGTGTATTTCCTGAATATTAGAACTCTGTGTTCATTAGCTATCACATGACAACCCTTCTAAAGTCAGGAAAAATCATTTTGTAGCACATGTTCGTCAGAACCAAACCTCATGTGGGCATATTCCAAAAAACTTTGAATAAGCTTTATTTTGCAGGTTTTCTCATGTAGTGTTAGTGTGCCAACTTTCATTTTCTTTATGAAACTCCTTCTTGGAGAACAACTAGCTCAATTATATACAACTAGCCAGATCAGAGATGTTCCGGATCTCTTGATTCCTGCAGCAACCATAAACAATCTAAAGTACCTATTCTACAGTACTCGTCGTGAAATACTATAGCTGAACACAGAGCTGTAATCATAAAAGCAATGACTACTTTATAGTAAATGTTAAACAATGAAATATCCATGTTTGTAGGCATTGTAAGAATGATAAAGTACAATTGTATGTGTTACCTGCAGAATTGAGTCAGGTGACATTCATTCCCATCGAGATGATACGAACAAGAAGCTAGGCATGTAGCAATCTTTTGCTGTTGAGATTATATGCTGTCACATCTGAATAGATGAAGGTTGTTTCACATACTGAGCACTTCAGCAAATGTGTACTACCCCCATAAACTGGTAAGGGAAATTCCTGAACTTTTAGTTTCCTGCTTACAGGGAAACTTTCACTTTCTGTTCCTGTTAACAAGCTGTACTAGTACGGCTAAAAAAATCCCAGACTCCAGTTCAACAAGCCTGGTCCATACATAATAGCATGCGAGACCCATTAGCGAGTGTTAAAAGTAGTATACAATTGAGCTAGTTGTTCTCCAAGAAGGAGTTTCATAAAGAAAATGAAAGTTGGCACACTAACACTACATGAGAATACCTGCAAAATAGAACTATATTGAAGTTTTTTGTAATATACCCACATGAGGTTTTGGTCTGTTGAAAATGTGCAACAAAATGCTTTTTCCTGACTGTAGGAGGGTGTCATGTGATAGCTAATGAACAGAGTTCTAATATGCAGGAATTACAGAGCCAGTCGGACCAGCTTTAGGAGTAAAAAAATTGCGGGGCTATATTAAGTAGTATATATATTAAGTATCTCATTTAGGTCCTTAGGCCCTACATGGCTGCTCGCAGAATTAAATTACATATTTGGGACATTTCAAATGCATCTGGGCAATTTCTATTAACATTAATCACGGATATTTTGATTTATATCAAGTCTATAGGTCATTGTTTATCACCACAGAACATTTCATTGCTCTTTGTGCTGTATTTGCTAAGATATGGGGTACTGGATATAGCCCAAAATAAGATGGCCGCAAATTTCGGGCAAAATGTGACGCACACCATGCACAGTAAAAGTTGCAATGTCACTTCTCTAGCTCCCAAAATTAGCCAAACTGCAGTTAATCTCAGAATTCATAAAAATTTTGTGCAGCTCAAGGTAGGTTCTCACCAAATCCGGCGAGGTGCATGGTGCATGATGGATGTGGCACGGCGACTGTGTGGTACGTTCACTGGTTATGAATTTGAAAAGGATAGTTTCCAAACCTACTTTATGCAAATTAACACGTACGCCGTTGCTCGTGAAACTCGGATCAAATCGGACGGTCAAAGTAAGCGTTTTAGATAAAATATTAATCAAGATTCAGCAACTGCGTAGACTATTTCTCACCTCAAATGTTTTCAGAAACTTATTTTAGTGTACCATTAAGGTGGGTAAAAGAAAGTTTATTAACAGGCCGCCATATTGTTCCGGTTTAATGCAGTAATCTCAAACTCCAGCAACTGCAGGGCCTCAGTGTCTTCAGGATTTGGTTTTGTTTTAATCAGAAGGTATTTTAGGCCTTGCAAAAAGTGTGCACACCCCTGTCCTCTAGGAGAGGAGATTGAGATCCCTGATATACGTATGGCTGTCGTTGTATAAGACCCACTACAAGGATTTCTACTTAATCCATCATGAATTTAGAGGACCCTTACTGAAAGTCAAATGCACTACCCTTACATTTTCCTAATGTATGGCTTAAACATGACAAACAAAACCATAACCATGATATCAGTAGCATCCACTGCAAAGATTTGTACAAATATTACTTATTTCCACCTCAAGGTTATTTCTGCAACTTCAATTACACCTTTCTGAAGAAGTGAAAATTAAGATCTTAAAGGTTGTATCAGCGATTTTGGGTGGAAACATAAATGATCACATTCATCTGATTTTTCCTCACGATCCGCTAGCTGCCCGCCCCATAAGCAGGCCGTCAAAAAACCGCATCTCTGTAGGCAGCCTATGCTCCGAGATCGTACACAAAAACAATGGTACTACCAACTACTCAAAACCAAAATAAACAGTATTCCAACCAATCACAATAATCTGCAAAAACGTGACGTCACTTCTGAAGCGAAATCCCAAACAAACATACTTATGAATAATTATGTTATGTTTTAAAAAATAGTGTTCAAGCATCCAGAATTATAACCACGTTAATAACGTTTGTAAGAAACCAAACCGTTTGTAAATCCGTCAAGATTTCAGCGAGATAAGAGTATTAGCGTTTGTGCAGATCATTGTGATTGGTTGGAATACTGTTTATTTTGGTTTTGAGTGGTTGGTAGTACCATTTGTTTTTGTGTACGATCTCGGAGCATAGGCTGCCTACAGAGACGCGGTTTTTTGACGGCCTGCTTATGGGGCGGGCAGCTAGCGGATCGTGAGGAAAAATCAGATGAATGTGATCATTTATGTTTCCACCCAAAATCGCTGATACAACCTTTAAGTGTACAATTACTTGGAAATTGAGGGAATTTAATGATTCCACAGTAAACTATTCTGAAACATCATGAACACGATGAGACATTCCTAGAAGTTCAGAAAGGACTGCATCCGTGCAGCTGCTCTTTTAAAACAGGTTGTATGAAGTGAAATCAAGATTTTAGAGTGCTTTCCCATAAACCCCATGTTCTTATCACAAAAAAAAGTCATTCATGACACAAAATTCTATTTCCAAGCACAAACATGTAACCCACATCCCCACAATGTATCCAACGTCACAGTACCACATTCGAATCAATGTATTCTTAATAAATGTTTGAACAGACATTTAACTTTCATAGTTAATTTCAATTAAGACTTAAGGTGTTGTTACACGACGCAATTTCCACGCAACTTTGGTGGCGGCAACTCGTTGCTGGTGATGTCATTTTATGCAATTCCACTGTTACACGAAGCAATTTAAATTGCACGCAATGACCAATCAGAATCAAGTATGTATGTAGCGTTCGATATTACGCCGGATCCGTTTATTCCGTTAGATAGAGTATTCTGGGGGCAATTGTAACGGGTCAATTGTAAGACAATTTTTTGTTACAATTACCCCCAACCCTGAACACATGAAACTAACTAGCTTGCTGGATAGAATCTCAGCTCTAGCTTGTTTCAGACTGGTGTAATTTAATGGTGTTACAATTGGCCCGTTACAATTGCCCCCAGAATACTCTACTCATATCAAGTCTTGATCGCTAAAATTAGCTAACGTTACAATTATTCTTGTTAACGTTGCATTTAGCTAGTTACATTTATTTATTTTCGCGATGTCGAAAATACTGCCAACAAGGAAACGCAAAGCCTTTCCTGTGCGTTCATTTTATTGGACCACCTTGAAAACGAGGAAACGATAACGTTATCGTCGTAGTAGGCTACGCGTAGACAGGTCTGCGTTCGCGTGTGATCAATATCGCTGTTCTGATTGGTTATTGCATGCAATCGGTTGCACGAAAGTTGAACTGCTCCCAACTTATTGCAACCAAGTTGCACAGAAATTGCAGGGAATGTTACACGAAGCAATCTATGACCAACTCAGTTGTAACTTAGTTGCAAGCAACAAAAATGGCCTTTAAAAAACACCTTTAATTATTGTTTTTTCCCCCCCATATGAAAAAAATAGTTTGGGAATTTACAAAGGATTCAGTGCCAGCTTTATTTGAACACATGCAAATAACCTACATATAAAACATAAAAAAGTAAGCCATGTACATATTACACACAAATACATCTTCAGAAATACACAAGGATTTACAAGTTTTGAATTAAGTAGCAAGTGCAACATTTATTTGAAGAGACTACTGCAGCTGTCCACAATCAGTTACGACTACCTTCTTACTCGGTCTGCCGGTTTTTGTGCCGAGCTCTCCCATCTGTTTAACAACGTCTATGCCGTCTTTGACAAAGCCAAAGGCGACGTGCTTGAAATCTAGGTGCTCCGCCTTCTTCAGGGTGATGAAGAACTGGGAGTTGTTGGTGTCGCGGCCGCGGTTTGCCATGGATAGCAAGCCCGGGCCTGTGTGCTTCACGTCAAAGTTCTCATCCTCAAACTTATCCCCAAAGATGGACTGTCCTCCTGTCCCATCCTGCTTGGTGATGTCTCCACCCTGGCAGTGGGAAAGGACAAAAACCATGAATTAAGTACCTAAATTCCGAGACTATATTAAAAATAAGTTTGTTCCAGTGTTTGGTTTTTCTGAACACAAACACACAAGAAATAATGATAATATGTGTGTGTATGTACTTATGTACGTACATACAAATACACATTTAAATAAAGCATATTCAACACAGGAAGTAATATCTGCAGTGCTGTCCACCTGACACATGAAGTTTGGGATGATGCGGTGGAAGATTGAGTTGCGGAAGCCGAATCCTCGCTCCCCCGTGCACAGGGCCCGGAAGTTCTCGGCGGTCTTGGGCACGATGTGGTAGAAGAGTTCTATGGAGATCTTTCCCAGCGGTTCTCCGTCGGCAGCAACACAGAAGTACACCACGGGGTTCCCCTCCCTGGAGTGCTCCATGGCCCGAGACAGCTGGCTGGCATCAGTCTGGGACATGCGGCTCAGGCATTCCTCAAACTTCCTCTTGAAGCAGTCCGCCAGTTCCGCAGTCTTGAACTTAGCAGCCAGCTGCTCAACCTTCGCGTCTCCCTCTGCGGGGGAAGGGGGGGAAATAAATATCATAAATAAATAAGAGAAAAAGGCAACACATTTTATCACCACATTCTTATGTCTCAGTAGTGTGATTATGGTCATTTTCACCCTTCAGCAAGATGCTTAACCTAGAGCAAGATGCTTAAGCGTTGCCCTGGTTCAAGGTTGTGCATAACAGACGTGCGATCAACAAGGTAAACCTTTGCTAATGTTAGCCAACTGGCTGAAAAGGTAGTGTGCAGAAAACAAAGGCGAAGAGGGAAGCAGCTGTTGTAAAACAAATCTAAAAACAATCCGCTGGTAATCCCTGGTGAACATCGCACTCCCTTTTGCCATCTTGTCCACCTTAACCAAATCAACAACATCACTGAACTGAATAGAACCTTCTATTTGAAGTCACTCAACAGTGACTGTTACAAGGGAACAGTTTGCCACACACATTAATCCTTGCTGAATGCATGTCTGGTTTAAGTGTTTGAATGTAATGGCAGCGGTGTTCTGTACCAGCGTAGTCTGTGGCGGTCCAGACCAGGGCATTGGCGGAGGTGTCCATGGGCTTGAGCTCCATGCCCTGGGCGATGGTGTGGTTGGCGCAGACTTTGAACACCTGGTCACGCCTCATGAGCACACGGTAGAACCTCTTTTGGGGGTGATAGAGGATCTTGATGTCCCCCACCCCGCGCTCTTTCCACTGGTTCGTGTCGCGGTCCCACCGGTACAGCTTGGTCCGCTCTTTAAACAGGATCTCCTCATCCTCCTCTCCAGACCTGGTCTCCACCTGATGAGCGCAAGTAATGTAGTTCTTTATTGAAGGGGTTTCTTCACATTCACTCACTTATACAGTGCAGTAAATGGTACAGGTCGTTGACGGGGGGGTTTTACTTTAGCTTTCCTGAGTTAACCTAACCTAAACAAATCCATTCTTCCGTGCGTGGCCGCAAATTGCCGCAAATGAAAACACTATTTTATATTTTCAGGCGGGGCGGCAAGCTCTGTAAGCGGGCCAAATGCATGGTGGGGGAAACACTGCCCTCCTTTCATTTTTCCAATGTTTACTGGAGTACACACAGATTCTTAATCACTTCGGAAACAAAATTGTAATCGAAAATCTGAATTTTCTTTAGTCTAATGAAAACAAGGTGCAACCAATATACAAAAATGAATAAACTGCTCATATAACTGGTGCGTCACACCCCCCCCCCCCCAAAACCTAATAAAACATTTTTCAAACAAGTCTGTAGCCTCAGTTCACTAAAGCCTGAAAATTATAGGAATGAGACGGATAGCTGTGGGGTGCTTATTCACTTATTCCCGTCCTCGTGTTCTGGGTTTGAAGTAAAGTCGGACAAACTACTTAAAGGCCATGCCTTTAAGCGGGTGTGCTGTTGTAAAATGGGCTTCAGAGGGAAATCTCGAGTAATCGTCAGGACAAATCTGCTCGTCATCGTGTAGAGAAAATAGTAAAATGTCCCACCCCTAGTAGCAACCCCAATGAAATACAGCCAACAAAAACGAAAACACACAGGATTTGGAAATGCATTTCAACAAAGCTTGAGTGAACACTGAAGACTCTACCTCTGGGAGTGAGACAATAGGCTCGAAGTGAATGTCAGTGTTGCTTGCACCCTCTTCATCTTCGCTGCCCTCCTCATCCCCTTCATTTCTGGTCACAGGAGCCGCCCCAAACACTGTGGCCCCCGCATTTGCCCAGGAGAATTCGGCATCTAGAGTGGAAAGAGGCAAGCGAGAGAGGAGAAATAATTTAAATGAGCTTGAACAGAAGACATGAGTGGGAGGCAGACACTTTATATACAGCTTGAGCAAGCAGACCGAATCACGCTCTGCCTGGCAAAGCCATAGCTAATTATGTGTTGACCAACTTGACCTGCAGGTTGGACATTCAGCATTAGCACATCCTGGATTCAATACCCAACCATGGGGGCCCCCTCAAAAAACTGAAACTGTGAATTAACAGGATGAGCCATCCAACAGCCCCCGGAGTTGCCACTTTGATAGAACGTTAGAAATATATTTGTGGAAGTTAGATTGGCTAAAACTGCACTTCACCCCCACTAATTGTTATAAACCATTTGCCTTTTAAAAATGAGCAAGATCAGCAAATCTGTACACAATGTTGGAGCATATGTACCTTGCTTCCCAAAAACATAGTCGCTGGTGTTGTTAGCCAGGTCTGCGAACGAGAATCCCTCCAGGCTGCCAAAACCAGTGGAAAAAAATGTAGCGGAAAGTTCTATGGGAGAAACAATGCACGCATTATGAAAACAGCACCAGCTGCAGACAACACTCAGATTCAATAAACACGTCTGGATCATAATTTTTTTTCTCCGGCGTCACTCTGGACATTGTCTGTTGACGGGAAGGGTGTGCCAGAGCTTCGCACCTTGGCTAGTAGAATCGGGCTCAGGCTCTGGGCCCTTTTTAGTGGACAGGTCAATGGGGGCGCCGTCCTGGGCAGTCGGGGTAGTGCTAGGAGTGGCTTCGCTGGAAGAATCAGGTTGGGGTGTGGCCTGTTCCTCTGCTACTGGGGCGTCGCTACTGCTGGAGACGATAGGATGGGCATCCTCGCTCTCTTCCGTCCTCTTCTGCTGCAGCTCCTGAGAGAAAGGAAAATGCTACATTTATAAAACACCACCTCACATTTAACCTTTAAAACGGTAAATGTACTGAGAAGCAATCACCAGGGCAGAGGTTTACACAAAATTATTATATGGCTCCCTTTTCATTCAATGCTTTCTACAAATTGGCACTCTAAAAATGGCCAGTTAAAGCACAACTGAACTTTGGTAGAACTTTGTGTTGTGTAGTTACCTGGCCATGATATCCAAATACCACTATTCTGGATCATCACCCCAGAGGAGCACAGAGCAACTCCCGAACATATTTCCCCACCATTTGGACTCATGGCCAGGTAACTACACAACCCAAAGTTCTACCGAAGTTCTCTTGTGCTTTAAAGTTAACAGGTTTTTTTTTTTTTCTTTTGAGAAAGGGAATGGTTCCAAAATGTAAAATAAAAACAATTAAAAATACTGAAAATGGCACATTTTTCGTTATGGAATACTCCACTCCTGATCTCACCAGATCTTCCTGCACTTTTCTGAGCTCGGTTTGGAAGTCTTCCGGCTTGTCCTTGTCGGCCTCGCCGCTTCCTGCTCCGCAGAAGAAGGTGGGGGGCAGCTGAAGGTGCGCGGCTCTCTCCTCCTCCTCCGGCGTGGGCTTTTTCTCCCACACTATCACACACTCCGCCTCCCTCTCTCCCGCAGGGGGCTGAGCAGGTGCTGAAAGTTAACGCATTGTTCCGTCAGCTTGATGCAAGGAAGCGCAATGGCTCAGACTACAACCAACAGCACACTCACCACCCTGCTTCTGTGGACAGGTGTCATTTTGACATATACCTCTACCAAATTTGTAACTTTAGCTGCCAATATTTCGGTTCAGATTGTTTTGGCCAGCCACAGAGAGAAACTTAATCAGTTGCACCTTGATCTGTTAAATAAGGTTCATGTTGTTTTTCTGTGGAATTCCCCTGTAATGGTAAATTTAACAAAGAAGACTAAATCAGGCTGGCACGACACCTGAGAGCTCTTCCGGACAGCGAATGAAGAGCTTCACCGAGTGTGAAGAACATGTGCGTCTCATGTGGAAACAACTTGGCTAGCATGCTAGCTAACATGGAATGGGAGGTCATCTTATGAGGAAGCAAAATGCTTAATTTTCCTGATGTAATCCATTGTGTCCCTCCAAGTCCAGTCAGGTAAAGTAACATTCATGAAGCCCATTTCACACCAAACATCCAACTTGTTTGCAATTTGAAAGGGTTTGAAAATCCGTCACAAAAGAAACTTGACACCATTCAAAGTCAAACATCAGCAAATTACCAGCATGGTGGCATTCGCATAGCCAAAGTCCAAATGCAGTGCCACCTTTACAGCTCTCAAGTGTGTTGTATAATATACATCCATGTGGAAAGTAAATCTCAAAACAAATTGCCTTTTCATTTAATTTTCCACATCATTGCTTTCTTCAAACCCTTGGGAACACACTTGAAGGGTTATAGTGGTCAGTGTATATCTCGTCTGACATGAGACACTTTTGATTGCACCAAAGTTATTTTAAGCTACCGTTTACTGACCGACTTGTTTTGCCTTCTAATATCAGAATTTGACAATATGTGCATAAGACTAACACAATGAGAAACATTTAAACATGAAATGTAATTTTTTTTAAAATATATATTTTAATTATTTACAATAGTTAATATTGTGAGTGCAAGAAATCCAGAGATCCCTTTTGTATGGCTAAGAAAGACTAGGCTCTACAAAGCGGTGATCCAAAACCGTTAAAAAGCAGAAAAACAGAATGCATTGAGCCATACAAACAAGTAGTACAGGTAGCTAAGGAAACGTGAGAACCCTTTTTGAACTCTGTGATTTGCAAAGCCATGTGCATTTGAACGTATGATTTGCAAAGCCATGTGCATTTGAACGTATGATAGTTGAGCAAAGCTTGTAAAAAGATGGCTTTTGCTCGTATAGTATTTGACCTGAGAATTCGAACAAACCCCAGTTCCCTAATGATTATACTACACTGGCACCCAAATATGAATTGTGTATCAAGATAAACTCTACTTCGCTGTTAACTACCATTAGTACTACAACCCTGCACGCAGAGAATTGCAAATTTCACTATTGTGAGTGCATTGCTTACCAGCCTCATGTGTTTCGGTTTCCTGGGTCACCGTCTCCGGAGGGACGGCCTCCTGGGTCACCGTCTCCGGAGGGACGGCCTCCTGGGTCACCGTCTCCGGAGGGACGGCCTCCTGGGTCACCGTCTCCGGGGGGACGGCCTCCTGGGTCACCGTCTCCGGAGGGCCGGCCTCCTGGGTCACCGTCTCCGGAGGGACGGCCTCCTGGGTCACCGTCTCCGGAGGGACGGCCTCCTGGGTCACCGTCTCCGGGGGGACGGCCTCCTGGGTCACCGTCTCCGGAGGGCCGGCCTCCTGGGTCACCGTCTCCGGAGGGACGGCCTCCTGGGTCACCGTCTCCGGGGGGACGGCCTCCTGGGTCACCGTCTCCGGAGGGACGGTCTCCTGGGTCACCGTCTCCGGAGGGCCGGTCTCCTGGGTCACCGTCTCCGGAGGGCCGGTCTCCTGGGTCACCGTCTCCGGAGGGCCGGTCTCCTGGGTCACCGTCTCCGGAGGGCCGGTCTCCTGGGTCACTGTCTCCGGAGGGCCGGTCTCCTGGGTCACCGTCTCCGGAGGGCCGGTCTCCTGGGTCACCGTCTCCGGAGGGCCGGTCTCCTGGGTCACCGTCTCCGGAGGGCCGGTCTCCTGGGTCACCGTCTCCGGAGGGCCGGTCTCCTGGGTCACCGTCTCCGGAGGGCCGGTCTCCTGGGTCACCGTCTCCGGAGGGCCGGTCTCCTGGGTCACCGTCTCCGGAGGGCCGGTCTCATGGGTCACCGTCTCCGGAGGGCCGGTCTCCTGGGTCACCGTCTCCGGAGGGCCGGTCTCCTGGGTCACCGTCTCCGGAGGGCCGGTCTCCTGGGTCACCGTCTCCGGAGGGCCGGTCTCCTGGGTCACCGTCTCCGGAGGGCCGGTCTCCTGGGTCACCGTCTCCGGAGGGCCGGTCTCCTGGGTCACCGTCTCCAGAGGGCCGGTCTCCTGGGTCACCGTCTCCGTGGGGCCGGTCTCCTGAGTCACCGTCTCCAGCCCTCTGGTCTCCTCCTCAGGAGGATCAGGATACAGCTTCCCATTTAGCTTTCTCACTGCGGTCTCAAAGTCATCATCTGCACAAAGAAATATGCCAATTGAGAAAATTAACATTCAAGTCCAACTCATAAATGAACCTTGATTTGCTGCCCCACCCTTCCCAAACTGCATACTTGTTCAATTAAGTTAAATAAATTTAACTAGTTCAAGTGCCAAAGATTGGGCCCAAATCGTTCCTCACCATCCTGCGAGTCGTCGCTGACGTAGCCGGGCTCGTTCTGGTAACAGAAGAAGGTGGGAGGCAGCTGGAGTGTGTGGGCCAGCTGTTGTTGGTCCGAAGTGGGCTCCCGTGCAAAAACGACCTGTAGATCCTCCGAATCGGCCTGCTCAACAGCCTCCTCCACCTTCGCCATAATGTCTGCCTCTTCTCGCACTGCCTCAGAGGCAGCTTCAGAAAAAAAAGAAGCAAAGAAAACTTTCAACATTTATACCAACACGATCACAGGAAAGGATTCTCTAACAGGCAATATGACTGATGCATAATGTAGGACATAACTGGGAGTTTTCCAAATATCAATTCTATGGGAGTCAAAGCATACAACTACAAACCATGATTGGTTGTACCCAGCTCTACGGTGTGCAAGACACTTTTTTTTCTGAAGAGGGACAACAATGAAAACTAACCCAACAAGATCCGTCAAAAGCAAACCAGTAAAACATGAAATAAAGAAAAAATCCTCACATCCATAAATAGTGTATAAGGGCAAACCATTTGAATGTCTTAGGTTAGTTCCACACAGATACACACATGCAAGATCCAGTCATAATAAAAAAATGACAACCACCTGGCATGCATTTGACCATAAGGGGAGGCAGACTCCATTTCTGTTATAATGCTGCAGTATCCGTGGCAAACCATTTAACTTGTATCTGGCAGCACCAATTAAAAAATACAAAAATGGTGCAAGTTCCCACTGCCTTTCATCAATTCATACACCCCCAAGTTACCAAGGAGATAACGGATTACAGTACTGTTCCTACGCATCCTGTGCTAAATATGTGGCTGACCTTATGTCTCATTACACATCTTTACACAGTGCGTTCCAATTACAGAGCAAGTATGACTGGCATCTCCAAGTGTCCCGTTTCAAATGCCTGAAAAGCTTCTGGCTCCACATCCACCGTATACACTTACCCGAGGATCACAGGGAACTCCACTTCTCCTATATAGCTAGAAAATATGTTTTCTACCAAGTTGCACCTCTGCATTACATGTTTAATGAGAGCAATCAGAACTATTGGGCCTCTTTAGACACACTGTGTATACTTGGCATTTGCTAGTTCGTCAATAACGTCTAAATTCCAAACACGATGGGCATGCAACATGTTAGGTTCTTGCACAAACGTTGATGCTTCCACACCATACAGCCAGGTTAACTCTGGCAGCGACAGCCAGTGGGTGACAGCTCAGCAGGTGATGTGTCACAGTACACACACAGTGCAGTGACAAAATACCTTGGGGTTCAAATTGGGTGGATGATGTGCAGGTCCAAAAAGCCATTGGGTTATCTTTGAAAAGCCTAAAATCCAATCCTAAAAAAATAATTGCTCGGTGAGACAAACTAGATGACGTTCGTAAATTGAGAAGATAATCTTGAAATGGTTAGTTGCTTTTGAGATGAATTTTTTCAAATCACACATGGAAATATTCAAAAGCTGAAACGTATTAGGAAAGCAGGAAATCGTCTTCATATTATCCAGCTTCTGCTTTATAAACATGCAACCTACTGAAAAAGCAGGGACTGCACTCCACTTTTCTTCCTTTAGTATGCAGTCTTCAAAATTAAGTGGCACTAAACTCTTTCTTTACCATTATAATCGTCAAGAAACCCGCTGATAAAAACGGTTTCTACTAAGCATTTATCATGGTAAACATTCATGGAAATTACACTGGTGAGATTGGAATATTCTTATTTCTTATTTAAATGCCTGTGGATGGGGCCCAGTATTACTCAAGGGACAGATTCTGGAACATAATACAGGTAAACGCAAAGGGGTAAAACAAAACAAAATAACACCATGGGTTCAGCACAAGCAGCTTTCACTGAAACACACTGAAATCTGATGAAAACATTACCTCTTGCTGGGACTTTGAATGTAGGCATTGCTGGAGTTGGTGTTTCAGTGGAGGGCTGACTGGCTAGATCACTCTCTGAAGCCCTGGAGATGGTGGAAGAGACACTTGAAGCTTTATCTTTGGAGCTTGTCTTGATGCTGGGCATCACCTCACTGGAAGATGGAGGGCTTCCAAAGATTTTGTGGACAGCATCGGTGCCGAAGACAAACTTAGGTGGAGAGACAACGGCTTTTGAGGGGTTCTGCGGACTGTGTGCTGCCGCCGGGGAGGTTGAACCATCTGTGGCATGGCCAATCTCAGGAGGAAGATCTGTTCGCTCTCTGGTGGTCTCCTCCAACACAGCTACTGCAGCCTGACCGCAGGGTGTCTCATACAAAGTAGTCTCTCTGGACGATACAGGCGTAAGCACAGTCATAGTTTCCGGGGCATTTATAGCCTGTTCAAAGATTTCTCTGAAGGCGTTAGCCACCTCCAGCAGCTTAAAGCGGACTGCAAGCTGCTCAACTTTCCCTACACCTTCTGTAAAGTCAAAAGCACTCCAGATCCAAGCTTTCTCCGACCCTTTCATAGGTTCCAGCTTCATGTTGGGGGTGATCCAGTGATTAGCACAGAGCTTGAGCACCTGGTCCCGCCTCATGACAAGCCGCACCCGCTTGGTGTCATCGTTCTGCAGGATCCTGATGTCGCCGATGCCTCTCTCCTTCCACTGACTCAGTTGTTTATCGTAGCGGTACAGTTTGGCTCTGTGGCTGAACATTACTTGCTCATTTTCCTCACCGGTCGATATTTCCACCAAGTCAGGCAATGGCACAACGGGCTCAAAGTATTGACCGTCCCTCTCCTCTTCCTGGGTTGTTTCCGATTCGTCATCTGTGCCAACAGAAACTCTGCTTTGGTTTAGTTTTGCTGGAGATTTAGATGGGCTGATGATAGGTTGAAAGCTGAAGCTGAAGCCAGAAGTGGATTCTCCAAAGCGAAACAAATTCTTTCGAACTTCTGGACTACTAGCTAATGGGGAAGCATACGCGGAGGTATCTGCAGTGTCATCCAAGGTGTCTTCTTGCAAGTCATAGTTGTCCCACTCAAGGGTAATACCAGCAGTCTCAGAGTGGGGTTTAATAAACAAGCCAGAAGTGGCGTGAGCAGTTGTGTCTCTGGCTTGGCTGTCCTGCTCCTTAACCTTTGTTTTGTCATCAGTCAAGAAGGATTTAAGGTCCTTTAAGCCAGTCTTCATCTCCTCCGCTTTCTGAATGAGGTGTGCAGTTCTTCCGGTGTCAATCAGCTTGTGAGGGGTCTGCAAGGGTATATCCAAGAGGAGCCTCTGACATTCCTCAAATTTCTGTTTGAATTCTTCTGCCAATTCTGGCGTTTTAAATTTAGCAGCAAGCTGTTCCAACTTGGCATCTCCATCTGAAAAATCATTAGCAAGCCACATCCAAGCTCTATCAGATCCAGAAAGGGGTTTCAGGTTCATAGTTGTGGTGATCAAGTGGTTAGCACACACCTTCAAAACCTGTTCTCTCCTCATCAGCACTCTCAACTTTCCGTTTTCACTGTTCTTCAGGAACTTGAGATTTCCAACACCCCTTTCTTTCCACTGGCCAATATCTGGATCAAACCTGAAGAGCTTGATTCGCTGTGAATACATAACCTCCTCATCCTCCTCCCCTGTCACAAGGTCCACCTTCTCAGGCATCTGAACAACTGGTTCAAACTGGATGTCATCATTATCCTCCGTTTTGTACATATCTTCATCTGTCTGGTCTCGAGAGGTGTCTGGTTTTTGGCTAGGCTGGAGTGAGGCAAAGAGCTGCTCACCAGCTCGCGAGAAGCCTTTGAAGTTGGGATCTTTCTGTCCAAACTGGAAGTCACCCTGTGAGGAATTAGCCAGGTCTGCAAAACTGGAAGTGTCGGATTTTCCAGAAAAGAGAGGGTTTTCATCCTGCTCAGTACTCTCCACTGACGAGCCTGCATCCACGGCTGCATCTTTCTCTTTTTCTCTGTGCTGCTCTGCAATGTTTTTCAGGAACAGGGATGCCGACCCTCCATCAGGTTGGCTCACAGCTGGCGCCGTTAGCTTCACAGGTTCCTGAGTGCCAAACTTAAACCCGCCGGCAGGAACTGGCATCGAGAAAGAGAAGCCTCCACTACTGGAAGGCTTGGTCTCTACTTCTGATGGAGGGAGTTCAAACTTGAACAATGCTGAGGAGCTCTTATCTTCACCCTGGCCAAATTTGAATGTGCTGCTGGTGTTAAAATTGGCTTTAAACCCTGTGGCTGCAGGCACATTTGATGCATTCTGGCTCCCAAAACTGAAGCTGAAGGCAGAGCTTGATGATGGTGCTGCATGTGTTGTACTTTTACCTTTTGCATTAGGATTTGGCGTCTGGCAGGAGACACAAACACTTGAGGAGCCATCATTTCGAACCAGACAGGTATCGCAATCCCACTGCCCCTCTTTCATTCCAAATATAGCCGCTAACTCACCCTGAGAAGGCATCTGAATTTTGCCAGGAGTCTGGCAAGAAACACATTTTGTGGCTGAGGCATCATTTCTAAGTAAACAGGTATCACAGTCCCATTCCCCTTCCTTTTTGACAAACTGACTACCAAAGCCAGCACCAAATGAACCTGTGGAGGGTTTATTTACTGCTGGACCCTCAATTACAGATTTACTTGATGGGTTTAGAGTCTGACATGAGACACAATGACTTGCAGATGCCTCATTTCTTACTGCACATACATCGCAGTCCCATTGGCCAGGCTTCTTTTCAAACTGAGCGCCAAATCCTGTAGATTTTTCCTGCAGAGCGCCGAATCCTGTAGGTTTTTCCTGTAGAGTGCCAAATCCTGGAGTCTGACATGAGAGACAATGACTTGCAGATGCCTCATTTCGTACTGCACACACATTGCAGTCCCATTGGCCAGGCTTCTTTTCAAACTGAGCGCCAAATCCTGTAGGTTTTTCCTGCAGACCGCCAAATCCTGTAGGTTTTTCCTGGAGACCGCCAAATCCTGTAGGTTTTTCCTGCAGAGTGCCAAATCCAGTAGGTTTTTCCTGTAGTGCGCCAAATCCTGTAGGTTTTTCCTGTAGAGTGCCAAATCCTGGAGTCTGACATGAGACACAATGACTTGCAGATGCCTCATTTCTTACTGCACACACATCGCAGTCCCATTGGCCAGGCTTCTTTTCAAACTGAGCGCCAAATCCTGTAGATTTTTCCTGCAGAGCGCCAAATCCTGTAGGTTTTTCCTGTAGAGTGCCAAATCCTGGAGTCTGACATGAGAGACAATGACTTGCAGATGCCTCATTTCGTACTGCACACACATTGCAGTCCCATTGGCCAGGCTTCTTTTCAAACTGAGCGCCAAATCCTGTAGGTTTTTCCTGCAGACCGCCAAATCCTGTAGGTTTTTCCTGCAGACCACCAAATCCTGTAGGTTTTTCCTGCAGAGTGCCAAATCCTGTAGGTTTTTCCTGTAGTGCGCCAAATCCTGGAGTCTGACATGAGACACAATGACTTGCAGATGCCTCATTTCTTACTGCACACACATCGCAGTCCCATTGGCCAGGTTTCTTTTCAAACTGAGCGCCAAATCCTGTAGGTTTTGAAGTAGCATTGTTAGTCCCAAACTTAAAAGTAGCTGGTATTTGAGCAAATGATCCAAAAGGCTGTGCGCTGGAAGCAGAACTGGTCTCTTTTGACATTTCTTTCCCAAACCCAAATGTGAATGTCCCCGTTGTAGGCATCGTGGCTGAAAAACCTTTTGCCTCTTTCACGGATTTTCCATCTGGCTGAGATTCAGCAGAAGGGTTGGGGCTCAAACAAGCAATGCACTGCACAGCTGTGGGGACGTTTCTTATGCAGCACACACTGCAGTCCCATTCACCTTCCTTCTTTGCAAATAGGGCTCCTAAGTCTGATTCTTTGCCTGCTGCCTGAGAAGATGAGGCTTTTGGACCAACATCTTGTTCTGCTGGTTGTTCCTGCTTCTGTGGTGACTTAGGTACTGCCTTCTGTGCCTCTTCAAACTTAGCTTTGAACAGAGCTGCCTCATCTGCCGTTTTAAAACGGATGGCCAGTTGCTCAGGCTTAGGCATTTCATCTGCGTAATCAATGGCATTCCACACCCAGGACTTATCAGAGCCAGCATTTGGTTTCAGCACCATATCTGCAGTGATGTAGTGATTGGCACAGATTTTCAGTACCTGTTCCCTCCGCATCAACAATCGGACCTTGCCCGATGTTCTGTGCCTCAGAATTTTAATGCTACCAATACCCCTCTCTTTCCACTCTTTCGTTTCAGTTTCAAAGCGGAAAAGCTTGGCCCTGTTGCAAAACATCTCCTCCTCTTCCTCTTCTCCAGTTTTAACATCCACTTTGTCAGGGAGAGGCACAATAGGCTCAAAATGGGGGCCGTCTTCGTCCTCCTCAACACGAGTGCTCTCATTGTCGCTCTCACGTTTCTCCTCCTGCTCCTCAGCGCTAGCCACGCCAAAGGCAGGCTTGCCCATGTCTGAGAAACTGAATGGCTGGTCCGTTTTCCCAAACATGCCCGGTTGGGCCTGGCTCTGTGCAGCATCAGCAAAGGAGAACCCAGCCGTGTTTTTAGCTCCAAAGTTGAAAATTCCACCCTGGGAAGCGGGACCTGGGTCTTGCGCGGGAGCCTTCTGCCCAATTTGTGCTTCGTTTCTGGTTGGTATGTCAGATGTCAGAAGTCCCAGCAGGCTCTCACTGTTTTTAACCTGTACAGAGGAGAAGGTGAAATCCCCATCATTAGATTTGAAATTCGAATTGAACTTGAAGGCAGCAGCCGGTGTGGACTGGGCGACAACTCCTGCCCCGAAGCTGGGTACCTTTGGGGGCTCAACTGGAATCTGTTGGCCAAAGCCGATTTTCCCAAACTCTACAGGCTTGGCCTCACTGCTCTTCGGTGGTTGGACAGGGACCACGGTGGGTTGGGTAAAATAGCCAGGCTCTGGCAGAGGGGGGTTGGTAGAGGGTTGAGGAACATTGTGGCTGTAGTATTCCTCACTGTACGGGGAGAGCAGGCCAGTTGCTGGTGACTCGAAGCGCAGGGGAGCACCATAAACCGGGTCTTGGGGGTACATGCATCCCGGGTTTGTCTGCAGGGGTGGTGTGTGCGTAGGCTGCTGGTAGGCATACATATGCTGCTGTGGGGGGAGACGGTTGATCCCATAAACTGGAGTCTAAAAATAAAAGAAAATGAATAAATAAAAACTAATATAAATAGCCCATTATAGGCTGTGCTAACACGAGACTGACATCTGGAAGATATTTGATGTTTGCTTACCAACAGCTTAAACTAGTATCTTAAATAGAAAGGAATAGCTTAAATGGTAAGAAATGCATACCTTTGTTGGGGTGACATTTGCAGTTGTGCGAAGAAGATACTGAGAGTTGTAAGCAGGTGACGGGTTGTAATACACAGGTCCTGAGGGTCCTGTAGGTCCTGTAGTAGCCACTGACATGAGATTAAAAAATTGTCACTTTTGTACAAAAGATATTTTTTTCCTCCAAAAAAAGTTGTGCACAGAAAACATCTCAGAAGGACATTGACATCCACCCCGACATTGACAACAAATAGGCATCATCTAACCTGTGAGGGGCGCTCCATGGAAGCTCTGGGCTGCTGGAAACGGCTCCTGCAGGCTCTCAGCTGCATACCCCTCACCGTACATCGTGTGGTGGGGGGAGGCTGTGGCCCCAGAAGAGTTGTGCCTCAGGTCATGGACCTCATTCTGTACGCACATAAACAAAGAGCATGTAAGCAACATCCTTGCAGTTAATGACATCCACATTCAAGATTATATTATTTACTTTAACACCATACTGGTCTAGAAGTGTCTACAACAACTTTTCAGGGGGAAAAACTGTTAAACATTATCACATTTGTGCATATATTCAGAGTAACCCACTGACCGTGAGGTCTTTCACTTGTTGACACAGCATTTGTAGAATAGACTTTTGGTCCTCAGCCCAATGTGGAGGCGTCTTGGGAGAAAACTGGAAAGCACAGGAACAGAGGAAATTGATGCCATTTCAAACCATCCAACTGGATAACAAAGAAAAAATGAAGACTGCATAATTAGGCTTCATGAGGACAACAGAAGAAGGGGAATGGTGGCTGTTGGAAAAAAGACCAGAATGAATGATGACGTACTATGTGTCTTTTTGAGGGGGAGACCACACTCTTGGTTGGAGATGGGGTGGAGAATTTGATGTGAGAAGAGGAGGCACCAGGCTCTGTGAGCTGATTGGGACTGGAGTGTGCAGGTTGACCCTCCTCCTCCTCGTCCATGACCTCTTCGCTCTCACCCAGCTGCTGGTTGACATCATTCAGCAGATCCATCACCTCCTCCATGGGTACAGGTAACTGCCAGAAATCCAATGGAAAACAGCATGGTTGAATATGACTTATATCCACAGTAACTTCAACACATTGCTTAATATTTCTAAAACTGGGTGAAGAATGAAAAGCCGTTTGGTCAGCAAGGTCAAACTATTTACAAAGATTTTTTAATGCACGTTTTAGGACTCCATACTCCATACCTTTTCAATTTCTGCAGCATTGGCATTGTAGATTTGCGACAAGTACTTTCTGAACTTTCGTAGGAATGTGATGCACCTGTCTTGAGTCTCTTCAACACCATTCCCTGCTTCTTCAGAAAGCCTCCGAAATATCTGCACAGATGAAGAAACAAAAAATTTAAATAAAGAAACCAAAACATTTGGCAAACTGCCGCCAATAAACTACAATCATTGGGGCTGCTGGGCTGCATGTCTGGTTAAACAAAAGGCTCCAACATGTCAGTGTGCCCCTTGAGCTGGTGTCAAAACCAGACCATGGTGGCACAAAACCAAGCATCTGGGAAAAAAGAAAAAAATTATAATCGAAAGCAATTTCTGCAACATACCTGTGCAAGATGCCAACTGGAGGAAATGCTGTTTATGTTTTCAAGCATCGCGATTGCCTCCTCCGTTTTGCCTTCAATATCCAGGAGTGTGGCAAAAGCGATCTTTGCTTCCTCTTCAAGGCTTTTCACTTCGGAAATCTGAAACAGAAAACACAATTATTATTATTTTTATTTTTTTTACATCTGCAGTACGAAATACAAAAACAAAACATGTATCCAAGATTTCCACTTTTCAGAGGATAAGCCACGTTACAAAAAGCCATTTTATTTTACCTGAATGTCTATACTACGAAAGTGCATGAACAAGGGATCAAGGGGTTCGGGAATGCTCCGTCGTTTCTTAATCTTCTCCAGGAGGGGCAGCACAATCTTCCAGTAGTGCACACTACGCCCGATGTATTCTTTCTGGTCGTAATAGGAATTTACTCCACGACCCTGGAGGGAAACAAAACACAAGTGTGCATGTTAGTTTCTTGGAATTATTACAAGGAAACAGACTTCATTTCAAGGAATCCAACACCCATTGGGAACAGATCAGTGGAAATACCAGCCTCCGCTAGGTCAAAAAAAGCCTTATCGGAAAATGTATATTTAGCTGTATCTATGCCCAAAAGATGGGGAAAAGGCTGACATGCTACAATGTTAGGGCGTATTCCAAGAGTATCGCTGCTACAATATTCTAAATCTATGATGAAATGAAATGAAACGAGGTCCTGGCGTGTAGTGGAATTTTAAATGCGACAGGCAGTGACAGGTGTACCGTTTCGCTGAGGTGTTGGGCCCAGTGTATGGCTAGCGCTGGCTGCAGGCCGTGCTTCTCTCCAGCCCTCAGGGTACTAAGACCGTGCTGGACAGTCATCCTCAAGTTAGCACACATCCCTGGCCTGCAGAAACACAAACACACATGCACAACGTTTATTGCAACACCTGAATCAGAAAGCAAACCACAGGTGGAATTTAAGAAAACCTTTTTTTTTTCTCTTCTCAACTTGAGGGGCTGCCCAGGCAATACCTAATTGACTGTAGTGTTGCCAGGAGCGATTCAGCTGGCCAGAATGACCATGAGGACAATCCAAATAACGAGAAAAGAGGGGGGAAATTTCTTGAGAACAAACTTGCAGTTCCATTATAGTATCTGACACCGATATCGAGTCTACAAGCGTGACTCACGGAGACTTCTTATGGATGAGGCTGTAGATGCCGTTCCACCAGTCCCTCTGCCTGTCAGTGGAGAGAAGCTTGATGACCTGCAGGGGCAGACACCTGACCTCGTGCAGCTGGGAGCTGGCCGTGATCTTCTGCGTCTCCTGCAGCTGCGTCTGACTACAGAACACAACCCCAGTGAGGAAGACCTGCACCAGCACAGACAGGGGGAAAGAAGAGAGGTGCTCATTAGTCCAAAGACCCAAAAAGCATCAAGAGGAAACTAGAAGATAACGAGCACCAGTTTAGAATGGTCTCGGTCTCACGATCGCTCACAAGTATAGGTAAACCCAAAAAAACTAATTTCCAAGCAATTAGTCTTTGCACGACGCCACAAAAAAATGTTGTTAGTGAGAGCACAGGTCAGTAGAGGCTTCCGCATTTCAGCGTACGGTGGCGTGCAGGGTGCAGGGTACTGGGAGAGTCGTACCTCCAGGTCGAGCAGGCAGATGGATTCAGAGGCGTTGGTGTCCAGTTTAGAGGTCTCCAGCGTGAGCCGGGGGAACAGCTGCTTCAGCCAGTCCCTGAGGGCGGGCTTCTGGGCCATGAGCGCCCACTGCAGGCCCAGCCAGGCCAGCTGCTGCAGGTCACCTCCATACAGCAGGATCGCACCTGAAACGCGCAGGAATACTTTAGCCCACATTGCATTTGCTACCGCACCTTAAAATGCACAGGAAGGCTTTACCACAACAGCTCCCACGGGACTCAAAAGGTGGACCTTGACATGTTCGCTTCTCACCATTGTCCCACTTGGCGAGGTCGGCGATGTCCGGCATGTCTGTGCCCATGCTGCGGATGTCGTCGTTGCCGATGAAGGAGGGGCCAGCGGGAGCCTGGGTGCCGAAGAGCATCTCGAACAAGCTGCCCTGCCCACTGCGGTTCCCAAACGCCTCCACCACCTCCTTCACAAAGCCATCATTCTCCTGGCTCAGGTTGAGCAGCATGTGGCCTGCCTGGCTCAGCCGATCGCAGGCGAGGGACTCCACCAGCTGCTGGGTGGCCTGCTCCCCTTTCGAGGGCTTAGTCTTTGGTTTGGGCACCTGGCGGGGGGGGTTAATGGTCACACTAAGAATGTGAAGAGGATTTCACCCGATTGGCTAAAATGGCACCATTCCCAGTAGGTCTCACCTGATAGGCTAAGAGGTAGCAGAGGGCTGCGAGGTCAGTCACTGCCCTCCACTGCTGCTCCTTGACGTGGGCCATCTTGAGCAGCAGCGTCCCTGTGTGCAGGTAAAGGTGACCCCTCATCTCCGTGAAGGCCTCAGACAGCTCGTCTGTAGTAGTGGTGGCAAACTTTGCGGTTGCCTGCACGGCGTGGTCAAAGCTGAAGAGGCAGAAGAGGAGCAGACAGGAGTGTGAGCACCGTTCGTCTCCTGCACGGCAGACCAGGTCCTGACGACACAGGGTGTTGCCGTCACTATACACAATGCCCATTGTGCTGTGCCCTCTCTCTGGTCACTGCAAAAATCTCTGCAATTATATCAAATATGAATATGGCATAACAATAATCATTTTGGGCCACAGAAGTAGTTTATAAAACGCTCCTAAAATGAATGGACGCCTTGCGCCAGAAGCCTCAGATATATGATCTACCTGGCGTGTGTACGAAATGTAAACCGCAAACAGCCATGTACCATCGCCAACCAAGGTGCATTTCCAACAAGGTTATCGCTCCTGCAGGCAGCTAGGATAGCGCAATGTCAACTTCATTTATTTAGCCAGCAATCTGTATGTGCTTTTCCCACATCTAAAAAACGGTATTGTCACGTGAATATTATTTACTTTTTAAAACAGCACAATGTTGAGACAAATACTTAAACCAGCCTATAAGTACAAACGTTTGAAAATGTAATACACAGGAAAAACTGTCCTGCAAATCACAAGCCCAAAATAAGAAGAGTTAAAAAAATAAATAAATAAAGGCCGAGTATGATAATGAGTGTGTGAGATGATTGAGTTGAAAGTGGCGGGGTGTGCTACCTCTGCAGGGTCTCCACACACTGCTGCACGCTCTGATCACACAGGCTGAGCCTCAGCAGGCTGCAGTGGGCCAGCAGCAGATCCTTCTGCAGCTTCCGACGCATCTTCTCATTGGACAACACGCTGGGCTGGGCCAGATAATCCTGTGACGCACACACAACTTCATCATGTCTCGCATTTCCCAGGGATAATAACTAGAGGTGACAGCTGTGATGTCACCTTTATCCAAGAAGAAAGCAAAGACAAGCTCAGCCAATCAAATAGTATGTTGATGATACCCAAATGAACAAAGCCGAGAGGTGATTGGCAGATATGTTCAGGCTACTTCCTGGTAACACCCAGCAACAGCTGAATTTGTATGCATTTGTGTGTGTTGCGTAGACGCAGGAAGGGGACAGACCTGGAGGGTGTGTACCAGGGTGGAGTACCAGTCCAGGCTGCTGCGCAGGGACCCCTTCTTCTCCACAGCCAGGCAGTGGTTGACGGCCTCCTCCAGCCGCCCATCGGAGCAGTACAAATGCACCAGCTTGATGTTGATGTGGGCATTGCAGGGGCGCAGCTGTAGCTCTGACTGCAGAAGGTCATACAGCTGGTTCCAGCCCTGCTGCCCCTGAGAGTTCAACAGCTTCTCCTGGGGGAGACAGAGACCAAAATCACACGCTATGAGCTCCCATCACTGGACTCCATCTACATTCAAGATTATGAAGGACCTCCTCCACCCAGCTCACCATGTTTTCCAACTCCTACCTTCCAGATGGCGGTACAGGTCATTAAACAACACAACGTTTCAACAAGAGCTTCTTCCACCAAGCAATAAAAATAATGAACTCAACCCACCCGGTAATCGTTTGTCATGTCACTAACTCAAACACGTCGTCTAACCAGTTGCACAAACAGAAGAGAGAAAAGTTTCAATATTAATTTCAAAAGGGAGCTTTGATTAAATGTATCCATTTACCCATCATCTCACAGGCTCTATGATTAGCCCACGCTAACCAAACTGTCAGGTAAAGGACAGCGCATTTAGGGTTTTGGCGAAGTTGCCCTGTCGGGCCTCAGCGATTCCAGGTACTCTGTACTAACAGACCTTCAGGTTGTAGACCGCAGGGCTTCCTGGGAGAAGCTTGGCTGCCTTCTCCACCCAGAACTCCGCCCTACTGTCGCGCTCCGGCTTGCTGCACAACAGCTCTGCCACCTTCAGGACCAGGTCTCTCTGGGCCGGGTTCAAGTCCACCGAGCGCTGGAGAGGCCCAAGGGAGGAAAAACTCATTTATGCAAGAAGGAGACCTTCCTGTGCATCACCTCAGACAGCATAAAATATACAGTGGCCCCGATGAAGGCTTTTTGATTCACAATGCAAAGGCCATCTGCAAATAGGCCTACATTTTAAGCCATTGAAATAGATTTTTGTGTTTGTGTGTGTGCCTTCACAAATAAAATAAGCTAGGTGAGAAACAACCTAACCTACAGCAGCCAGAATCTGACCAATCACACAATCGTAATGTTTCACTTGTTGCATTGTTTTATATGATAAACCAGTAACCACAGTTATTCATAATTTTGGCAAGTGGCAATTGAATTAGCACAACCAGTGCTGCAAGTAAATTGAACAATGCTGACAGCAGTGGAAAAATTAAGACTGACAGGGTACTGAGAGATTAATCTGAGAGCCATCGTGTAGAAGAGCATCTCTTTCCTGAACATAAGAATCAATGGTTTAGACTTAAGAATGATGGGTTCAGACCAAATAGAGGACATTCATTCATAGTATCCATGGACACCTACTCATGCACACAGATTTAATTTAATCTACAGGGCAGAATATTGTCTGCAAATGCATGCACTGTACTAATATTGGCGAGTACATATTCATTATGAATTAAATAATAACAGTAACAATAATAAAGCTCTGCACAAACCTTGTAGCATCCCACTGCTTTATCGATGTCTCCCTCTCTCTCATACAGCTGGCCCAGAAATTTATGTGCTTTTGGGTCTCTCTCCTGGACTGTTAGGTAAGCCGACACGTACCTGAAAACAAGAACAATTTAAAAGCCACAGCTGAATAAAAAAGTCAACCCGGCAAACAAACTTGTATTAGATTACAATTTAATTCAAAAGGTAATTAAAACCGATTACACTTCAGGCTTACCTTTTAGCAAGTTCATATTCTTTTGCTTCGAAGTATAATTTCGCAAATAAGAACCCTTTAATCGGCTTCTGAAAAAACAAAGACAAAAAGTGCAAATAATTAGCGAAAAATTGATAATATTAACAAAGGCAAAAGTTAACGCGGTTAATGTGACACTGAACCTAGTTAAATATTGTAGTAGTGGCTAACTAGCACTATGCAGCTTGAGCTAACGTTAGCTATTTACACGTGAAAAACTGCACAATGTGCTGGCTTAACATACCGATCCTTCAAACATAATCACCCACGTCGTGGATATTGTATGTCTATGATAACGTTAGCCCGTTATATTTCCAGTAACGTTACGCCATTTGCTTTAGTAATGTCAACTTTGCGCTGGATCTTGTTACTGACACATGACACAGGTTAGCCACTGGTGGCTAGCATAAATAGCTATCATAAGATAATGCTTCTAGCGCTGGTTAGCGTTAGCATTTTGCCCATTTCACTGGATTACAACCACAGAACTGTACAGTATTTGTTTGTGAACTAACTGTACAGTTCTGTGATTGCAGGGGAAACATTAATACAACTGCGTGAGCCACACTACGTTACTGCTGGTTAGATAATAACCAGGCCTGCCGCGTTTAATAAAGCCAAGGAAGGCGAAATAGAGCGCAGAGAAACTGAAGGGTGTTTTACACCGACTGAGCCGCATAGACAATGGTAACTAAAAGATAATTTAAAATTTCACTCTTGATTTCTCCGACACAACCTCAATGTGTTTCGCTGTCAGATCCGCTCTGTAAAGCCCAACGACCAAACCACGCACTCAAGGCTTAGCCGGTTCCAGCTCACCTCTTTAAGGGAAGGAGAAGCACTCTGCACCGAGGAAATGTAACGATCCACATCGGCCTTACTTCGCCGCATAGCGGTATGGAATTGAGTTTAGAATTATGAATACACTGTATTGCCTTAGTTACCTACAGTTCGATCTGAAAAATAAGCTTTCAAAAGCCTCCTGTTGGTATTAAGCATCTACTTATACAAGCGCGCACACAGGCCTGGACACTTCAAATGGCAGTGAAACTCCGCCCGCCTGCCAAAATTACGTGAGACCCTGACGTAAAGGGTACCGTGAATTGTAATTGGTCAATTTCTGCGGCATGTTCTATCAACATTTGAAAATAAACGAGATGAGGGATTCCGGTTAGCACAGGCACAGCGGCTGCGCGGATCTACTTTTCCGTTCCTTGCCGATAGTTTTTTTTTTTTTTTTTCCTTTTCCTTGCCGATAGTGAACTGATGCTCCTGAACAACAGAGCGTCTTCGAAGTTTTTTTTTTATTTTTATTTTTTTATGAAAACAATAACATTCATAACAGAATCAACATTCAGGAAACTATTTATTCGCCAATTACATAATTCAGATAATATAGCAGATGACCGTAATGTAGCATTATATAAATTAATATATTAATATGAATTAATATAACTATGTAAATTAATAATTAATTCCGCGTCAAATTAGCGTATATTTACAAATATCAATAAAGTTAAGATAAAACATTAAATATATATTTTTTGTAAATATATTTGTTTTCAATTAAATATATGTAAAAGATCATTTACAAATGACTGTTTTCTGCTTTTATGTGCATTTTACATACTGTCCCAACTTTTCTGGAATTGGGGTTTGTATATACAAACAATGCATGTTTTTTTTTTTTGTTTTTTTTTTTAATGGAAATGATGACACCATAGACCTAATACTAAGTATTGATTGGATTCTGTAGGCTATACTCTTTTTGTTTCTATGTGTTTACAGGGAATCAATGAGTACTTTTTTTTTTACTAAAACAATGACTCAGACTAATTCAGAATTGTGGTCATATTCAAAGTAATGAATCTCATCTTTCATTGGTAGTTATGCCAACACTTGTTATTTTGCGCAATAACAAGCAAAATGTACTTGTTTTGTTACAATGAAAAAAATAATTAGAAATGGTTTCAGGCTCACTATACAAAAGGTAAAAAATTATGGTTGAGTATATATATATATTATTGTCTGTTGCTCTCCCTCTCCCCCATCCATCAAAAGAAATGTCCTGAGCTCAGAATCTGTGCACAGATCTAGGATGGCAGATAATGGTTGTGGGGGGCCTGGCCTGTCCATTTGTAATTTATCCTTTTACCTCCAGATGCAATCGGACACCAGGGTGTTACCATTGGTCTTGTCACATGGATGGTTTTGCCCAAATTTAAGGATTGTCCAACAATCATTCAACTTCTGTTGTTAAAAGCAGGAGCAAATGTCTCTTTCGTAGAGGTTCTCAGTAATTGATCTGAATGGTTGTTACAAAGATGTTAAAACCTTGAATTTTGTAATAATATCATGGTGCGTTCAACAAAAGTAAAAAAACAAGTTGTCCGCTTTCAGATAAGCCAGCCTCGTCTTAAAGGATGATAGGGGCAACATAAGACTCGGAAGGTTGTGGAATGGTAAAAAAAAAACACCTTCCACAGGTAAACAGGTGAATAGCTAACAGGTGATGCTATCACTTGAAGGGTTGTTTCTCCCAATTTATTTTTCCAGAGTTCAATAGGAAAATTAGTCAGGAGAAACCCTTAAAGTGATCCATCCATATCTACTGCATATCTGGCAGCAGTGTGACGGTTTTAAGCTTGTTTGATACCACAGACCCTTGATGATTTACAGCCATTTAGCCAACCATGGGTTCCACACTATTCTTGTGTAATTTACAGCTCAATCTAGTCCCACACCCCAATTCCCATAAAGATCCATTCAAATGCAGAGGTTATATTATCGCTTTGAGTACCTGAGAATAAGATAGTCTTTTGATATCCTTTATACCCAGTGATGACAGCATTACTTGTTTACCAGTGGAATGTTCCAAACGGGTGTTTTTGAAGTTCCAACTTTTTTGGAACGTGTTGCAGACATCAAATTTGGAATTAGCGTACATTTAAAAAAATCTATAAAGTTTACAAGGTAACACATTTAATATTTTTTCTTTGTACTCTTTTCAATTAAATATATGTAAAAGAGAATTTACAAATCACTGCTTTCTGCTTTTATGTGCATTTTACATACCTTTTTTGGAATTGGGGTTACATATCCTATAGTGCCTTTGCCAGGTCTATTATAAAGGCGCAGCAGTAGCGTCTGGATGTATACCTTGTACAGATAAAGATAATATAATCCACTTCACAAAGAATGGGATGGATAATCTTTTATTTGATATTATAACTGTTTGTGTAATAAAAGGCACAAAATACAATGAATCAGTGGTCAGTGCATGAGTAAATGTTGAATTGAAATATGCATGGAAAATCCATGCAACAAAAATAAATTGGCAATAAAAGCTGCGGACATGCACCAAGTTAAATATAGAATACATTTTTTAGAAACCTGTATTGACTCAGCAATAGTGAATTCATACTGTGCTCAAAACAAGCATCTGGTATTTTTCCTCAAGAAATAAAGCTTTGGAATGTGTACAAATTCATGTTGAGGTCTAAAATAATATGCAAATACATTAAAATAAGTCATTCACAAGGTTAATACTACAATAAATTGAAATGCATTTTGGTGTTTGTCTGAAACAATGCATGGATTCTTACCATTTCAAACTTGACATTTGTTTATCCCAAAGAAGCTTACCAAAGGTGGGGGAAATGCTAGCGCCTGATAATCTGACATGGTTTACTCCCGCACCCCCCACCCCCCTCATACAGACAAATTTAAACGTTCATAACAACTCTCCAAACTTGACAATAAACATTTGCCATGGCAAACCATTCAGCTTCATTCAACAGGAAAAGGTAATACTCTTAACATAAAAGTGAGTTATGTTACAATGTTTATATTTTTAAGGCAGCAGTTGTCAATCTCATAACACTGCATCGAAGGAAACATTCTCTAAAATGGCCCAGCACATAGAGATTATAAATGACCACTATGCATAGTAGATATTAAAATATAAGGCAAAATGCAGATTAAATGAATATAAAACCATGCAAAAAATGTATACATTGAAACAATCCATTTTGGAAACAGGAACAATAATCAATCTAATATATTGCCTCGTCTTTGGATGCAACAAATCTGTAATTTTACACACTCATAAGATTAATGTACCAGATACTCATATGGATACATGTTAGTGTCATGTTAAGGTCATGTATGATGTCCAATACAAAGTTTTTCTATTATATTGGCTAAAGCACATCAGAAAAATAAAGAATTTAGTGATGGTAAACTGATTTTGTGTACACTTAATTTTCTTACCAAGTCACACAAGAAAACAATATTTCAATGCTTTGTATTGATATTAAAATGAGGAAAACCCTTCGCTAGAACTAGCCCTTGTGAAAAGGAGGACCTGGACATTTCTGATTGTTTCTAAAAAGAGCATACATTGGCCATACATCGACTAAAACAAGGATAGCATAGCGTATAGGAAACTGGTTCATTGCAGATCAGCCCTTCAGTATTTGGCGGGTCATTGCTGATCAGTGGCGCCCTCTGGAGGCGCGGATGTCTACTTGCGACCCACTGTCTCTGCCAGCTTCTTCAGCCTCTTCTTCAGCTCCAGGGGGAACTTCTCATAGCACTTCTTGCACACCGGCTTCATGTCAAACTCCACAAACTTGTTCCTGCACACAAGCAGATGCGGCATGAGAGAATGCACCCCGATCTGTCCATAAATGACAGCGAGACAGACCACATGTGCCCTTCGTCTGCAGGGGGCACCACAGCTTACACGAGTTTGGCCAATGGGGGTGCATGCTACTGGATTCGTGCTTTGAATTATGAATGGCAATGTGACTTGCAAGCATCATGCTATCAGGACTCTATTTTTCTGACCCGCCGTACACTTACGCTGTCGAGTGAATTTTCAATCTTAACACAGTATTTCATAATGAACAGGATCAGTTTCTGCTCTCCATGGAGGACTGGGGCTGCGATCTTATTGGGGTGCTCCATCTTGAGAAACACCACTAATGGGCAGGCTCTTCAAAAAGCAAAATAATCAAGTGACCGGCCCTGTCGTTGGGACTGAGGCGGATTTAACTCTGGCGGTGATTACATCCGCTTGAGGATCAAGGGGAATGTCACATGCACCATGCAACAGGAGTTCTGATCCACATGCAAGCAAACGCGGGAAGGAAGTGAGACTTATGACTCGGACTTTCCGCACCCAGGCTGGGACAGCAGCAGAGGGAACAAAGCGCCCCTTTCAGTGGCAAAACCTCTCCAAATTACACAGTGCGCTAATCACAGGCCAATCCAGGAAAAGAGCTTCCGGATTATGCTTTAAAGCAGGTGCTTAGAGTAAGTCTTTCTTCCGCCGTTAAAGGTTAAAGAAACCTCAGGCCTCTGACGAATAGAGAAACATACGGCATCCCCTGTGCGACTCATCGCCATGGTTCCCAGCTATGCCATTCAAAAAACGGAATGTCATTTATGAACACGCAACAGAGCAAAAGCCTGCTTAGGTGCTGGTTTTGTGCAGATGAGCATGCATTGGAATGGTAAACTTTAACCTCTAAAAGGCTTTCGTTTCTCGTATTTTGTTTCCCAGCTCTAAATCTAATTCTGCTTTTCTAGCCATGTTAAATGCACCTTCTGCCTGTCGCTTTGGCGAACGATATCTGCTAAAATGGCTAAAGTGTAAATTGTACCTCGACCTTAATGATCGTTGACACCACCTGTGATTGGACGGTGGGAGTGCGGGAGGGGACACGGCAAAACCAAACACAAACCAAAGCAAAATGAACATGTTCACAGCACACGCGGGAGGAAAAACCCAGACCCCGAGGGGCGAAAAGAAAAAAAAGAGAGGAGGATGACACTAACCAATGGATGGAAAGAAGTGGTGTGGGGGCAAAGGGAAAGAAAGGTTTACAAACAGATGGCTATTTTCTTTTTCTTGTCCTTGGAGTCGCGCTCGCGTTTGGCCAGGCGGCGCTTCAGCTCCTCCGGCATGCGGTCGTAGCAGTGCTTACACACCGGCTTCAGGTCAATCTCTACAAACTTGTCCCTGCGCCGCCGGAGGTCAAGGGTCGTCAAGGGTCACGGGGTCAAGGGGTAGGCACGCGGCGGGGGAAGGAAGAGGAGGGGGCCTCGTACGGGAGGGGCAGGATAAGAGGAGGGGAGAAGGGAGGGGGTTGGGACGGAGGGAGCGAGTAGAATTGGAGGAAGAGGAGGAACGAGGAGAGGAAAGATAAAGAGGTGGAGGACAGAACCTGTTAGATACAGAGCAGAGACAGTAGCAGAGACAGTAGACAGAGACCATGCCATCCTCAGTCGATGTTCACACACTCACCACTGCCCGCCAGGAAAGATTACAGCACCTACCAACCACCTCCAGGTCACTGCATGTTCTCATTGGCCATGATCACGATGCAACTCCCTATCAATTTTAACTATATTCCTTCCTTCTAAACCACTGGATTGTCGGTGCTGTGCAAACACAGCAAAGTCTGTATTATTCTACACTCCAGAAACGGTTTCCCTTTTTTTTGTACTTTGATTGTGTTCACACGCATTTTTCCGACTGATGTCATTCGTTTGCCACCAATTAACATGTGAGACATGGAAGCTTCGTATCAGTGAAACTATCTAAACAAAACAACCATAAAACAATTTCACCATAGCACCACTTTGCCATCACCAATCGTAAAATTCTCTGAAATAGGAGCTTCTGTTGAAGTTACATGAATTATTGCGTTCTGATAATATTTTTACTGATATACATTAAATGTTCTGCTTTATATATTTGAGAATATAGAACAGCACCTGCTTCTGTGTTAAAATCATGTATGACTGTAGATTATTTTGATGACTCAGCAGTAAATATTACCATTCGCACTGGAATAATTTCCCTGAGGTCTACCCTCAACCCTCTGTTACCTGACACCGTTACCTCAGTAACCTCCCACACCTGAATTGACGTTGTACATACACACACCTCTGAGTATGCAACACAGGCTTAAACATGCTACACACAGCTAACATAGCTGCTTTTTACATGTAATTTCGAAGCTCCTTTTCCCGTCCAGACTTGACAAATACAAGCTGTCGCAAAGTTGAGAAAGACAAACAAAGGGGGGGGATGGAATGTGTTTCTTGAGAAGGGCTGAGCTGCAGCTGGAAAGGCAATGAATCACAGAATCCCTCTCCTACCCAGAGCATTCACATAGAACTGCACTAAACAAACAGGGACTGCTTTGGCAACATGAGAGGAACTAGCCCAGTGAGAACGGTAGCCTGTATAATAATGGTACATAAGCGCGGTATATAACGGGCTTTACTGGATTTACACCAAGCAGCAGGGTGTTGGCGGAGGGTCTCACTCACTTGAGAGTCAGCTTGGTGTTGCAGGTGGAGCAGGCGAAGCAGTTGACGCACCAGGCCTTGTTCAGGGCCGACACCACTGCAGGGAGCCAAAGGCAGCGTGTTAGAGCTTCTGTACAGCAACGTTCAGTACTGCCTCTAACTCACACTCAACACCAACACTGCATTCAGAGCACATACTCTTAGGCCGCATTTACACTGCAAGTCTTGATGCCCAGTTCCGATTTTTAGCCTATATCCGATTTTTTTGACCGCCTGTTTACATCTACTTTTGAAAGTGACCCATATCCGATACCTGTGTTTACACTTGCTTAACACTTGAAACAACCCGCATGCGTACAAGAGGGTTTGGTTACCGAAACGAAAAAACGAAAGTAAACAACCAGCCGACACTTTCTCGCAATGGACGCAAACGAGACCGAAATAATAATTCAAGCAATTGCTTTCCGAAGCATCTTTAGAGGTCCGCAAAATATATATATATATAATTTCACTTGCGCCATTTTTTTCCCACCGGAGAGTAGTTGTGCACGTGAAAGTAACGTTATACGTCATTAAAATGCAAAAAAGTACAAGATCGTCGCATTTTCAATGACGTGCGAATCACAATGACAGGGAATATCCGATCTGTCCGTTTAGATGGCAGTGGCATTGGCAGACATATGATTCATATCAGATTTATTTCCACATATGATTGAGGCCTGAAACGGATCTGAGAATATCCGATTCCATGTTCTTTTTTCCTGTTTACACGTTCATAATACATATCCGATCTGTGCCACATTCCGCAAAAAATCGGAATTGTGTCACTTTTAGCAGGTAGTGTAAAGGCAGCCATAGTGTGCTGGATAAACGATCATGATCTTACACACACACGCACGCACACACACACAGAAACACGCACATATATGCGCGCACACAAACACACACAAGCGCACACACACAAAATATAACATAGTACCTTTTATGTTATCAAAGAAAGCAGAGCATCGTTCACACTCTGATACTCTAACCTTTATCTTATAATAATAAAACTGGATAATAACACTGTAGTAGATGTGATGCACGTTAAAATGTGCTGACACTCGTTTCAAACAGGAGGGAAATCTCACCGTCTCCCTCAATGACACGGTTGCAGTGGTAGCAAACATCTCCAAAGAGCTGAGGGACAGGGAGACGGGGAGGGAGGGAGAAAAGTTGATCAGACAGACAGAGTTGCAGGTCTAACAAAGTGTTCAAAATGGCGGGAGGCACCATGCTCACACGTGCACAAGCAACGCACCTCTCCACTGCTCATTGTGCTAACTGCTCACCAGTAGGGTGTACAGTAGCAAGCTAGAGGGAAATGCATCACAATTTCAGGGGCTTTTATTTAGACAGTTTCCTTTCACCAGTAGGGGGCAGTGCAACCTTGAGCAACAGTGAAGCTGTTGTTTTTCCTAATTTCATCTGGACTGAAAGGCTGTACATTTATGCCCTCATCATTACAACTTTTGCTTGCTAAACTTTTCCTGAAACAGAGTCACCTGGATAATTTTAGCAAACGTTTTCACAGCAATAAACAACACAATGGAAGCAAATTTGGGCTTTCCTTATAAAACACACCATGGCTTACAATACATTCAACATTTAAGTAAAATAAACAGGCATTATACAGATACAAGTGGGATTACAATCAATGTAAAGTATAAAGCACTCCAGGCAGGGCGGATATGAGAATAAACCAGGGCAGAGTGGTATTCTGCTGGCTGGTATACCGAGAAGCACAGGGGCTGTTTACCATACTGAACTACTTTATTTTTATACAGCTGTACAAGCCAAGAGGGGTTTATTCTGCTTATACCATAGCTATCTGCAACAGAACGTATTTAACACTCAGACACAATAAAGCAAAATTTCACTACTTGCTACTTTTTATGCCATAATTTTCAGTTTAAAAGAGAATGTCCAACTGAAACAGACTGTTGAACGGGCTTGTGTCTTAACCTGAAACATCGATATCTTTTGCCGGAACTACTTCATAGCCATTATACCATTTCTCCTAAGGCTATAGGACACCCTCTCATATCAATCAGAATTGAGTATACAACCAAGCTGTGGTGAAATATTGTACATTCCACTCTATATACTCAGCTTATTTTTTATATTTTTTAAATATTTTATTTCAGATTTTTCCCCATTTTCTCCCAATTTAGTAGCCAACTGAACCCCTATTCTATCAATTATTCCCGTGTGTAGCAACTGCTAGAGAATCGCCGCCACGAGCCCCGTCAGTCAGTAGTAGGAGAGAGGATGCCCCGCCCTCTCCAGGACACGGCCCCTCCAAACCTGACCGTGATTCCAACTCGCCCAGGGCCGCACTTGCGCGCGACGACTCTCTCTCCGAGCAGCTGCCAATTGCCGCTCCCTCAGCCACCGGCCATGCTCGGAACTGGCAGGACCGGGGATCGAACCCCCGATCCTCGGGGCGCAACTGCACAGTCTGTGCCACCACGGCGGCACTCAGCTTATTTTTATATATCATAAATAGAACGTCAATCGCAACTATATATGCACCCTTTTGTGCCTGATGTCACTCAAACATATCCCAGTTTAAAGCAGCACCAATCACGGTCCACAGTGCTTTTGTGTAATGCTAAGAGAAAGAGAGAGAGAGTGTGTGTTTGTTCCTGTTGGGTTTCGTCAGGGAGGATCACATGACGTTACCTGGTTGTAGTGCGTCTCACAGTAAGCCAGCCCCTTCCTCTCATAGTGACGGTGGCCCAGGAAGGGTTTTTCACACTTAGCACACACAAAATGCTGCAAACACACGGCACCGGCCCAACACGTTAGTACAGTGGGCTGATCACTGCGAGCGGTTACGGGGGGGGCGAGCACAGCACAGCGCCCCCTGCTGGACAGACAACACTCACCCTCCAGACAGGCTCAGCCCACACCGACTTGTGCTACACAAGTGACTTTTTTAAGGCCAATCCGCAGCGGTTTGCCTTTTGCTCATAAAACTATTGGACTGTGTGTCTGGTGAATACATAGAGAGATGGATTATGGGAGGATGCATGTGGTACACTGTGGGTATGGAACTACTGCAATGGATTATGGGAGTAATAGCACGGTGTACTGTAGGTATGGTACAGACACGCAGCAATGGATTATGGGAGCATTTGCGTGGTGTATGGTGGGTATGGAGCTCCCTGTCTGAGAGGAGCCAGCGCCAGCAGGTGACTCTGGGTATACAGGAAGGAAGCAGAGCGGAGAGTGCGCCAGGCAGGAAGTAGCCTCGCCCCCTCCTCACCATGTCAAAGTGCCACTCGCAGTAGGCGTGTCCCCCGCGCTCGTAGTACGGGCGGCTTTGGAAAGGCCTTTCGCACACGGCACACACAAAGTGCTGAGAGAGCAGGAGGAAGAGGAGGAGGAAGGATACACGTACAGGAACATACAGAATATGAGCGAAAGATGGCCAGCAGTTATGACCAGACATACTGCAGCATCCAGGAAGCAGGAAACGGTTTGTAAAGAGATGAGCGAAATAAGACGTTGAAAGATGGGGCAGAAAAAACTAGACTGGAAAAAAACAGTCCCTGAACCAATGGAATGAGAGAAAAGCAGAGAGTTGACTGCAACACACTGTAAGCAAGGAAAACACAAGGAGGAACTTCAAAATACAACTAAAGGAACTTCAAATAAACATTGATAGGAACTTCAAAATACATCAATAGGAACTTCTAAATCAATCCTGAAAATAGACAAACAACATTACTACCACTGCTACAGCAGGATATTGGAAATATAGAAGGCCGTAAACCAAAATGACAAAAATATTCTAGTATATTCAGTTCCTTTTTAAAATTTAAACTGACACATTAATGGTTGGTAAGGGCTACTCTAATTGGACTACATAGTAACAGAACTGGGCATGAAATAAATGTTGTGTTAATTATCACACCTCCACGTGCCACTGCTTTCCCATGGCGTTGACCACGCGGCCCTCGATTGGTCGCCTGCAGGCGCCACAGATGGGCACGCCCATTTTATCATGGCAGGGCAGGCAGTAGAGCTCCCCCTTGAGCTCACGGGCATCTGCCGTCAGCTCCTTACTGTAGGAGGGAGAGGATAGAGAGGGGGAGGAGAGGAGGAGAGGAGAGATGGAAGAGGCTTTGAGAAGGAGGGAGGGCGGGAGACGGTGTTCGGAGGACACATTTCCTCCCTCTGATTCACTCCCGTGGTGAAATCCTGAAACCCTTGACATCCTGCCCCTCTCATTTCCGCTGTGTTTGCGTTTGAAGACAACAGATTCTCTCTAGTGAATCACCCCTGTGCCTACATGTTGCATAATCAATCTCTCCCCGTATTTACTCAAAACTGAACAGCCTGTTCTCCCCAAGCCACGCAAAACGAACCAGAGACAGAGACAGACCATTTATTATTATTTTTAAAAAAACAACAACTAAACCCACACAAAACAAATCAATAGCTAGAGAGAGAAAGAGAGGGTGCTAGAGAAAGAAAGAACTAGAGAGAGAGCGAGAGAGAGGAGGAGAAAGTTTAACTTAGCTCCCTGCCAACAGCCCTAGTTGTTTCTGTCCCGCTCAGGTGAGTTTGTACCTGACGGATCAGGAGTGACTCACAGCATAAACGCAGCCTGAGTATCGCCCCGTGTAACAAGGCGTCCTGAGAGATTGCCTGATTAAATATTCAGTGGCCTTATCAACATGCGGGCTGGCTGCTGGCACGGCAGCCAGCATTATTTACGCTAACACGCTAAAGTCAGGCAGGTTAAGCACTCCGTGTTCTCTCTACATTGCTTCGGTCGCTCGGGGACAGACAGACGGACAGATCTTGGTCCCGGGGAGCCCCAGCTGTGAAACACAAAACACCACATGCCTGTCTGGGTTCGGCCAGAGGCCCCGAGAGATGCCAAACACACACACGCGCCCGCGCCCCCTCCTCTCCTCTCCTCTCTTTCTGCTGATTTTAAAGTGGAGTGAGGGAGCCCGGCCGATCCAGCTAATGACGGCCCCAGTCCTGAACTCTCTCTGAAGTGGTGCGATGTCTCAATGCAACTTCACTTCACAGCACAAAAGGCCCCTGGCCAATCAGAGCTGCCAATACCCAGGAAAGCAATCACTATTCTGTCATAACAGACGCACCACAGTACACAACAGAAAAACACCCCTTTCTGGAAACTTCTCAAGGCAGCACCTGCATGAATATAGGATATATGAGGGCGGGGGGAAACAACAAAGAAGGTTGTGGATAGGCCTCTTTTGCTGATTAGTTTTTTTAAAAAATTACTAGTTCAGTTCACTAACATTTGTAAAGTAAATTTACGGAAGGGCACACCATAGATATAGAACAATAGATGTGACATATCATGTAATGTAATAGCAATTTGGAATTCTGAAATGGAACAATTTGGCAGCCATCTTACCTGGGTACAGCTATAATGGCAACTTTCTATGTACTTTCTAACCCACTGTGATGTCATAATCGGGTCTCAGAAGCCAGATAGTCGATGATTGGCTCATAGATATAAAACCATGGTTACTGGCCACCATCTTACCTGGGTATGTTCTCAAAAATTGTGCCACTAAACTATACATATGGCATCTATTGTTCTATATCTATGGGTCCCACTTTCTCCATTCTTGGTGAGCTTCCTTTCCTTATACAATGTAATGCACTGTTTTCCTGAGCAAAGGCACCGGAAGAGGCGTACGTGTTTGAGCTCCCTTGCCTCAATCAGTATTCATAATAGCCATTATTGGCGGCAACTGTGTCGCGGCTCACGGACGCAGAGGAGGCCGATACTGACCTGCAGTTGGTGCAGTTGAAGTGGTCGGGGTGGTAGGGGTCGTTCTTGAAGATGAGCGGCTGCTCGTCAATGATGGCGTGGCACTTCTGGCAGATGTACTTCCCCAGGCCGCGCGCCTTCTCCCGGTTATGGCACGGGCGGCACAGGTGTCTGCGGGGGGGGGGGGACACGGCGTAAAGAGTGAGCGCGCGGTAACCGCTGCGGGCGGGCAGCCGGCGAGGGCCAGGCACCGCCACGCCGCGTCTTTAAAGCCGCGGGACGAAGCGCAGAGCGTCCAATTAGCGGCTAATTACACGCCGAGCCAGAGAGGAGCAGCCCTTTGATGAGTCGCGTCGGTACGTGTGGGAGCGGGCGTGGCTCACCTGCCCGCGTTCTTGACGAAGCCCACGTCGGCCAGGACGGCCTGGCAGATGTCGCAGCAGAAGCAGTCGGGGTGCCAGCTGTTGTTCATGGCCTTGATCACGCGGCCAATGATGAACTCCCCTGCGGAAGAGGAGGAGACTCCATACACTCCTTTCCTTAACCTTTCACTCTGCTTTCTTTCTTCTCACCCCAAGTTCCACCTCATATGACCCGTTTGAGGATCATTTTGACCTTGTGTGGGCATTTTTCATTAATTATGCTTCTCATTTTTAATCATGGCTGTATTCCACTTTAATTCACTTAATTAGTTAGATTAATGCAATGATTATATTGAATGTCTTTGTTTGATATGTTTGTGTGTTGTGGGTCCGCCCCACTGTCTATGTCTTTTTTTTGTTGTTGCTGGGGCTACAACTGAAGTTCCCTAGCGGGAAAATAAGTTATTCTATTCTATTCTATTAATTCAATATTTTGTCTGCTCATCTTACCTTATTATACGTGTAACTGTATGTACAAAGTTCTTGGGTTTGGGACAGGAGTTTTATAAATGAATAACTTCTAAGACAGAAGGTCAATTCCTAACAATGGCGCTATTAGCCCTAATACTGTATCTGTGAGCCTGTCTGAAGAGAGCGGACTGTCCACAAGAGACTGCTGTGGTGTACATGCAGCAGAGTTCAGACGTAACCGTAATAGAATCTCTTGTTGTGATTCGAATCCCGCGGCTGACCTGCCCCCCGTTACACAAGCGCAGTGATATTTGTGGATTTCAGCTGAAATTCCGCCGAACTCATTTGATACCGGCGCCTGTTTCTCCTCCCAAAGCATCAGCTGCGACAGCACCGCACGCGTCGGGACCCTGGCACACGCCCGGAGCCCGCGTTCTGACACGTGTGTGCGCCACGGCCGAGGCACATTTACTCACCACACTGGTGGCAGCAGGGGGCGAACAGCATCTGGAAGTCATGCTCGCAGTACTTCCTTCCCTCGAACTGCAGAGAGAGAGAGAGAGAGAGAGACAGAGAGACAGAAAGAGAGAAAGAGAGACGAGACATAAGCGCACTCAACCCGCTCAACGCGACACTTTTAACACAAACGCCACCCGTGCGCAAGAAACGATCGAACGTAAACACCAATAAATAAAACGCACTTCTGGGAATAGGACTCACATGTGATTGCATCTATAAACACAGACCAGTTCACAGGGAATATTCCGGATTTTTTCAAAGCTTTCAGTTCCGCAGCAAAAGAACATGAATTCCGCAAAGCTTGGGGGGGGTGAGGGGCGCAAGTCCAGGAGGACGTTGGCGGTAATCCACGCTTTCGTTCCAGCCAGAGCTACCGGAGGGGTCTGAACCGCGCCCGGCCTCTGGATGCCACGGTAACAGCCACTTCAAAGGGAACGTGCGCATTTCGTTTCCTGCAACCGCTATCCTGGGGCCGTAGCTTTGATGTGCAATTAAGGGGAGGATTAATTGAGAGAGGATATTGCTTTCCTCTGGGTTCGCTAGCTTTGCTACGGCCTCCGGCCAAATATCGCTTCTAAGCCTGACCGCGGTGAACCTCACCTGTGGCTGAAGTCACCTGAGTGCTGATCGACCGGATCCACATGAAATAAACTGGAGAGAAACCTGTCTCAGGAACTTTCTGAGAGCTCTGACTGTACTTTTCTTTACAATGCTCTTTTACCCCAGTGATATAATATTAAATGAGACTCGCTTTTGAATACATATAGAAAGCTCGAGATATTCCCCCATTACTATTATTCATGTTGGCCCTATTACACTAATGTATGAGGCGTGTGACTTAAAAGCCGTTTTGACCAGAGCTGCAATCCTGCTGATTTACTGGGTTCCTAAAGTCTGTATAACTCACAAGTTACTAAATACCACCAACATTTCCTTTCTTCAGATGAATCGAGAAAAATTACTGATTTAATTATGCGGTGTTTGGGTGACCTCAAAGTAGGTCATGCTGTAGCCCCTCCCCCCAGCCCCAGGTATGGTCAGCTTGTGTAGGGGGCGGGGCTCACCTCATAGAAGAGTCCCTCTGGGAACTGCTGGAAGCACTGGGCGCAGACGAAGCACTGCTCGTGGTACAGCTCCCCGTTGCTGTTGACGATCTTCTCCGCCGGAGCGAAGCCGCTCTTGCAGCGCTCACAGAAGGCATTTGCCAGGGCATTTGCCATGTTGCTGCAGGAGAGAAATAAAAATAACTATTATAACACATCATTATTTAATTAACGTAGCCAATACCTGTGCAGTTACCACAATTCAAGTGTAGGACCTTGGCCAAACCTTTCAGTTCACAATGACTACAACTTCTAACATCTCTCAAGCATGGCGAACATTCTGCTATTTCCCATGACCTGTGTGGAGAGGGTTAAACCAAATTGTTCATATCTGAAGAGTGCATAGGGTGCTGGAGGCTGCAGAGACACTACGGAGAGAATACTGTGAAGTCACAGTGCAAGGGAATTCTGTGAGGTCATAGTGCAGAGGGGATTCTGTGAGGTCATAGTGCAGAGGGGATTCTGTGAGGTCATAGTGCAGAGGGGATTCTGTGAGGTCATAGTGCAGAGGGGATTCTGTGAGGTCATAGTGCAGAGGGGATTCTTTGCTTGAGTAGGAAAGGGATTTTGGATAGGTAGAAAAGGATAGTGATTGTGAAACCGCTCTTTGACAAAGATGTTCAGTTCAAGGCATAAATCTCTTAATCCTATCATGCAAAAAATATGTTGGGAACATTCTCCCTTCTGCTCTCTATTAGCAAAGTAATATCCGTTAATAAAAACAAAGAGCAGCCCGTTCATCCAAGAAGCTCTGCTTGAAAGTTTGTAATGGAACAGACATGACATTCCTTCCCAGAAACCCGGGCAGGAAGGCCTAACGGGTTACACAAGGTCTACCGACACCCTTACTGGGGTTTCACATGAACAGATCTATCATCCCAAGACAGTGTGCTGGCTTCGCGGCAGTAGTTAACTATGTATGAAAAGATCTGGAGTATTAGCAATGCCAGTGGATTGCTTTTATATCACACCTTTCTTCTCACAGAATTCCTGAGAATTCAGTTTTTTTTTGTTGACACCGATAATACTATTTAAACTTGTGTTAGTGAAACGTGGGAAATTTAGCCGTTCTGTTCCTGGTTGTCATCCCTCTGATGCATTACTGATGAAGGGAGGAGGGTGCATGATGGGAATTTGGAGAGATTTATTTCGCAACTTTCTCTCACAGTTTCGCAACGAAAGAGTGGCACGGACATGTTTTTGAGGGAACGTCATTTCGCAGCGTCTCGATAAACACGTGCAGTTGCATTTGGTCACAATCCTGTGTCCTATCTGAAAATGATGGGAGGGCGATAAGTCCCAGACTGCACTGGGATAAAAACTGCATTTCCATCTAGTTAACAGCAATCCGGGCCATGATTTAGCCTAGTTCAATCTCAAATGCCACAGATCCACACACCTACACATGCCTGGTTCACATACACCATTACAATTGCAATATCAAAGTCAGTGAAATCATTGATCCTTGATGCTGCCTTGTAAGTAGGCTATTTGCCAAAATTAATAAACCCGCCATTTTACGCTTCAGTCCAAGGCGTGCGATTGGCTGGTTCCTCTATTGGGTGTTTCACATTCCCCAGCTCCCCCTCCTTTCTGTTGTGTTTCTGCAGGACGCACTAGTATAGTGCCTCACACCCGGGGACCCCTGTGTATGCTGGTTTTGGTTCCAGTTATTTCCTGGGTCCAACGAGGCGAGTTACAGGGGCTGTGTCTTGTACACTTCACTAGCAGACTTATATTTGGATTGAATCGAATCATTGGTAAAAACACACTGGGGTCATAAATGTTTAAATGTGGATAATATGGTTACCCATAAAACCAAAAAAGGGCAAAGAACCAACTCTGAATTTTGAGTAAAATGAAATAATGGAAGCACACAAATGCATGTTCTCAGAAACCTTAACTAATCACCAGGCTGGCGAGAATCAAAACCGGAAAATATTTGGGGTAAGAGGCCTAAGTTTTGTGAAGCCTTGCTCTTACCACTCTGAAAAGAGCTATGTTTTTTATTGGCAAATCATGCTTTTCAAGTTATTTTTCACGGGCTGTGTGCTGCTCCCTTGGGGATCATGAAACCAGACACTGACCCTTCCAGAGTCGGGGTGTGTATTCTTATAAGCTGCTCGCAAGACTCGAGAGTAATTACCACCTCCTGTAAGACCTGACACAGTACGTGACCTCAGATATTAAGCCAAGATGCAAGTTGAGAATGCGCGTGCCTAATTTCACTTCACAGACTTGTGGTAAGCTCATATCACTCAAACACACTACGGCAAAAACAGCAGTGTCTGCCCGAGGCATCAGTGATCCTTTTCACGATAAGGGATTATTGAACATCAGCATTTCTGTACGACTATTCTGAAACCGATCCACGCTTGCAGAGATAACACTTGCTTTGAATTTCTCAATTCTGAGCGAACGCAGGGCGAACACAACCCGAATACACGTCTGGCATTCTTTCCGTGTCAGGCGCTGACTGGCTGCAGCGCTGTGAGCGTTAGCGCCGAAAAGCAGCTGTGAAAAGCATGAAAGGCCTCACCTAATGAGAGAGTTAATGGTTAAGCCAGAACAAATCCCCTCTACATTCGCAAACAGAGCCTTAAATCTTACTACCGCCATTTGCCACTACTCAGCGGCCTGAGGAATGTCACAAGAAGAGCAAAGAAGGAGAGAGAGGGAGAGGGAGAGGGAGAGGGAGAGGGAGAGGGAGAGGGAGAGAGAGACGTGCTTTGTTTGAAAGGACAGAATTCCAGCGCGTTTCTGTGAGAACGTGTTTACACGGCATGGATACGCAGCCAGGCCTCCGCTCATAAACCTTCGTAGTAACAGAGACGCAGCGTAAGCTACGTCAGCTTCTACATTTCAGAGACTGGCCAAGCAGTGCAAATGTACAGCCACGCGCAACGCTGCCTGTAAGCAATCCAGTTAGTTAGGAGTTAAACTGACACTATGTACGAACAGATCTGGAGTATTATCAATGCCAGTGGATTGCGTTTAAATCACACCGTTCTTCTCACATTCTGAAATTCAGCCGTTCTGTTCCTGGTTGTCATCCCTCTGATGCATTACTGATGGGTGAAGGGAGAAGGGTGCATGATGGGAACTTGGAGAGATGAGGGTGTGTTTTTTCCCACCCTTCTCTTTGTACAACTTTCTCTCGCAGTTGCGTAATGAAAAAGACGGACGTGTGTCTGAGGGATGTGTCACCCCACGGTGACTCGATAAACACGCCCATTTGCGTTTGGTCACAACCCCCGTATCCTACCTGAAAATGACGGGAGAGAGAGACGTCCCAGACTGCACTGGGGTACAAACTGCATTTACATCTAGTTACCAGCAATCCTGGCCATGCTAAGATATAGCCTAGCTCAATCTCAAATGCCACAGATCCGCACCTACGTATTCCTGGTTGACATACACCATTATAATTGTTATATCAGTGTCAAAAAAAAGTCAGTGAAATCATTGATCCTTGGTGCTGCTTGTAAGTAGGCTATTAGCCAAAATTATATGAACATAACCTAACATAAACACTTTTCATATCTTTAGCACACACAGATCACCCACTCTGCTCATATCAAGCTGTTCGGTTTTTTCTGTCCTATGATTTAGATAACATAATTTATAGGGTGGCTGTTTGCAGCCTGGTCAAATAAAGCGTAGCGCCCTTGCGACAGCTTGATAAACCTGCCAGCTTACACTTCAGTCCAAGGCGTGTGATTGGCTGGGTCCTCTATCGGGCGTCCTTTCCCATTCCCTGGCCAAGCAGTGCAAATTTACAGCCACAAGCAACGCTGTAACCAATCAATTTACTGCCTCACAAATCGCCAGGCAAACTACGCCCTGTACCTTTAAACGTGCCTTTGTACTGAAGCAGACCGAGTCATGTAGGCCGCCCCTCAACACCAGCACCTTTCCACCGATACTGAACCCAGGAGTCCGGCCACAAGGGCCCTGGTCTCTATTCTACACTGAACAGACTTTCTGAACACTTACATATGAACAGGGCTGACCAAAACACTCCAAAGGTTTGCAGGTTTATTAATTCAAATAGCCAGATTCCATTACCAGCCTTGGATAGTTTATATATAGCCCCAACGATATAGTCTCCTTTATTTTTTGCTTAGGAGAACTAATTTCTCTCTCTCGGGCAGAGAGATTGAGGCTGCAACAGCAGTGGTGACCTTTGTGTTTGGAGATGGGCAAAAAAGATGGGCAGAAATGCAGTGCTATTCAATCAGGGTAGCATCACGCCTAAAACATAGTTATGGAATGCAGAATTCATGCAGACAAGCTGCAGGCTATTTGTTGCTATTCGGATAGCTGCATAATTGCAGGTATGGGGTGGAAGCTTGATGATAAAGTTCACTGTAGTTACAGTACATGCAACTGGACAAATGAACTAAAGCATGTTGGGCAATTAAATACATTGATTACCTGAGACACCTGCCACTACAGGGAAAATGCTAACGCTATCTAGTTATGTTTTGCCTGCAAAATACAGAGACAGGTTCAGGTTTTTTTTTTTTTTTGGGGGGGGGGGGGGGGGGGGTTCTTAATGCATAACTACTACAATTATGTTATGACAGTTCAGGATTTTTAACTGCAGTTGTTCAAAGCTTGACATCTTGATCTAAATTGGTGCACTAAATCCTCGTGGTTTTTCTTACACGCCCATTTGTGCAGCTGGACACTTAATGAAAAAATGACTCAAGGGTACAACGGTGGAGTCCCGCCCAACTGTAGAGCCTGAAACTCTCACGCTGTGGTCTCCCAGACCGCGACTCAGACCGCCTCGGTTCTCTCAACACCAAACGTTCCCTCGCCATACTTTTGCAGGGGGAAACATTCCAACGTGAAGCACCATCGGAATACTCGTGAAGAGGTGCGCCCAACGACAGCACTGCTCAAATGGATGTTCTTCCTTGGACACAGCGCTTCGCGAATATTCACGAGCTGTAACATGGCACCGGAAACTTCCGTCGGCAGCTGGAAGCCTCCTGTTGTAGTTGCAGGGAGGACAGAAGGAGCACAGCTGACCCTCTAGTGGGCCTAGAGAATGTGCCATCACCCCCTTCAATAAATCACAAACAGGCTCCGTAGGGCCAGTAGTACGTAGAAAAGCGAACGGCCGCCAGAAAGTGAACGATCGGCTGCTCGCCGTTAGAAGCCGAGCCGAACCGCCCCTCCCTGGCCCTGAGGACGTTGGGAGGAAATGACAAATCCCCCTGGCATTTCCATGTCTTATCCACAACTTTCAGAGAGAGAGAGAGAGAGAGAGAGAAAACGGCAGATTGATGCCATTTTGTGACACCGTCTCTCATTCCGACACATAGCTGAGCCGCTCACGCCCATATAAGGGAACCTAAGGCTGACCTCACACTAAACATGTCCGTCCCACATGCTCTCACACCCACCACGGCGTCTGGGTTCAATCAGCACTCTCTCCGACAAATGCAGGCGTCCATTTTAAACACAAACAGTTTGGTGAGTTACTGTTGTTGACTGGCTAAATGGCTTCACACAAATAAAGGTATGAACACTTGTATTGATTCAAGTAAAACAGCACTTTTCAAAGATTTGTAACATTTGTAAGTTCAGGAATGAGGCACGTGTGTTTGATATCTGAATAGCGCAATGCAAGCAGTTTCAGGGGCATATTCACAAAGTGGGATTACGGAATTGGCCAGCTAACTTTTGAAAATATTTTGAATTACTTACAGCCTGGGTTACTTCAAAATATTTACAAAAATTAGCCGGCTAACTCCTTAATCTCGCTTTGTGAAATACCCCCCAGGTCAGGGCCAGAGTGCTGGTCTGTCTGTAACTGGCCTGCCAAAGGAGCCGAGTGAATTTCTACTGCACAAGCCCTAGATACAAGACTGCAATGAACCCATGCAGGACAATGACGTTGCAGACAGAGTGTCCACCTGCAACATGAAAAACACCATTGTTTTTCAACAATGGCCAGGCTGCAATGGAATGTGATTTATAAATTACACATTATTAATATAAGAGAATACTGCAGAGCCATGTACCGCACACAATGGTACCAGCCCTGCCCTCCAGAATGTGGTTCTCTGCAGGTTTTGACAGACCCGATCAATAAATCAGCTTTAAAATGTCCACATGAGGAGCTGGAAGGACTGCTAATTTATCGCTAGCTTCCTGACAGTGAGAAATAGATAAAATAGCAAAGGGAGTCAATATGGAGCCAATAGAGCAGAGACAGGAAGTCTGCTGCAAAATGACTAATTTCTAAAAATATACCTGCGAAGCATTCCTCTGGGACAATAAGCAGAGAGAAAGGAATGCCTAAAGTCAAGCTTCGCGCTATCTGGGCATTGTTTAGTTCACCAGATATAAAAAGCGTGCATATTGCGTGCAGATCGGTCCTCACAAGGTGGTGTGTTTACAGGTTGTGTGTAAAGCCTCTCACACACACGTCACTTCAGAATGCAGGAAGCCAGCAAGCCACTGTTACCAAGGTAGCCACCTGTGCTTTCCCAACAGAAGACAAAAAATAAATAAATAAATAAAAAACATTCTACATGTTTGTAGTTCACCAGAAAGTGAAGAAAGCTGAATATTTGGACTGCCCAGATTTCTCTCTCCCTACTGAGTGTATTTCCACAGGCTTACCCGCCGGCACGGTGATCTCAGGACACCTCCCCAACTTTCCCTACATAATCCCCTTTTTGTGCCGGACTCGACAGGACGCCGCTGTTTCGCTTTACCGGTCCCAGCGGGAGCCCGCTCTCGACACAAGCTCTGCGCTGTGTCCGTTTCTCCACATTTACAACCCCAGGCTTCTCCCAACATGCACCACAGCTCCTGCAAGAGGTACAATAAGCGTGTACTACCATCCCACTGACCGTTTCAAAAATAAAACGCCCAAAATAAAGTAAAATCAACCTGACAGTATTTCTGACTTATCTCACCAAAGCCTGCTGAGACAACCCCACAGCGCTGTAGCACCAGTGACATATCGTTGCCTAGCGCGCGTTTCCATAGTGAAATGTGTGTATAAGAGGTAGGAGTCGCACGCTGTGCCCGCTCCCCCCCCCTGCATGCCAGGCCTGCCGTGGCACGGCGCTGCACTCACAAGCGTGCGTAGAAGTCGCAGAACTCCTTGTACACTTTGACGTCGCTGCGCCTCTTCTGGGACTTGGAGACGGGCACCTCCTCCGCATCTCCATCGTCGGCGAGACGCATGCCGTTCACCTCCTCCCGCAGCTCCCCGTTCTCGGGGATGGAGGGGGGCGGCTCGCGGCTCTGGACCTCCATGGCCGGGGCGATCGACCCAAAAAAAGAAAACCGAAAAGTGGAAAAAGCCTGAAGAAAGTGGCGCTGCGATACTCCGCGGGGGGGGGGGGGGGGGGACGGGCGAAACGGCGGCGGTCCTTCGCTGATCCCGTGGCAGATCCGTCTGCTCCGCAGCAAGTCCAGCTCCCTCTCTCCCTCCCTCTTTCTCTCTCTCTCCCTCCCTCTTTCTCTCTCTCTGCCCCGCTCAGCCGCTGGAGGGCTGGGCTCCCCTTTCAAATTAAGAGCGCCCCCGCCCCTGTCCCCGCAGCACAGCCCAGAGCAGGAAGAGGTCACCGTGTCACTGCAGAACCGCGCACGGCTGATCCGCTACAAGGCTGGATCTGAGCACGGGGGAGCCCCGGGTGGATCTCGCATGCCTGGGGGCCCGCCTCTCTCTCTCTCTCTCTCAGTTCTGGCTGCGGGTGTTCAACAGCTGGAGGGGGGGGGGGGGGTCAGGCATCAAGACAGGAGCTTTTCCAACACACGCAAAAAAAAAAAAGTGATTAAACATTGGCTTCGGAATTTAGGCAGTGAATCTCAGTGGACGGCTCTAGGAATCGCAGCCATAACCACAGGGAGAAGAACCCAGGCCCCGAGACAGAGAGGATCAGAGTAACAGAGCTGTCCCCATCAATCAATAAACCCTGTCACACCTCTACAACCCATACTTTACTTTAAATGCACTTTGAGTCTTTTTTGACTCGTGTTAATAGTAAATTTCACTTTAATCAAGAAGAATTCATTCATGAAATGAATGAAACAGTCGGAAAGGTCTAGAACCGATCAGAGTTTGTTTAAAATGATGAAGTATGAAATAAAAGATCATTTTAATTACTGTTGTATCTATTGTAAATGTTCCTCTGATTCATTCATGAAATTACGACGCTTCATGAAAAATATTATGAACTGTGTTACACGCCCGTTTCACATAAGGATGAGTGAACAGTCAGTTACTCCCATTTTACATAAGGATGAGTGAAGTCAGTTACACTCACATTTTACATAAGGATGAATGAAGTCAGTTACACTCCCATTTTACATAAGGATGAGTGAACAGTCAGTTACACTCCCATTTTACATAAGGATGAGTGAACAGTCAGTTACACTCACATTTTACATAAGGATGAGTGCATTCCAAGAGACTCGCAGCTGAACAAGCTACTGAACACAAACGCCCAGCGGTGCCGCTCATTACATTAAATGACTGATAACCTCAGCCTTCTCTGGAAAGCAAGAGCATTGGCAATAATCAATTCATTAAACAATTAAATAACCTTTATCTAAATGGGATTTTGCGGCATTCCCAAGCAGTGAATTTTTGTTTAGATAATTCCCATTATCTAAATGGGATTTTGAAACATGCATCTGAGTGACGGGTCCCTCTCTCTCTCTCTCTCGTGAGGGATCAGATGAAACTTGGGGCGCCCGGGTCAAGATCAGGGTCCCCCCCAGTGCTCGTACTCTCTGACTCGTCTCACACCGAGGACTTTTACGCAGGAGAGACATTCTTGCCCCGTTCCCGTCTCCAGCATACTTTCATCATTCTACAAATAGACGCCGTGTCGTCTCATCGCCAAACTAGGCTCTCGGCTCCTGGCAGCTGTGTGTTTACAGGGAGGGGGCCGGACCCCCCGTGTCCAAACCCCCCCCAATCCCTGTGTGTCACACCATTGGGGCGGCCCTCTCTCCCTCCTTCTCTCCACGTCTCTGTCACGCTGGCTCGCTCTAATCACCAGCTCGCAGGCCCAGGGCGGGAGTTCCACACGCTGATGAGGCAGTGAAATAATGTGGAAGGAAGGGAAGGGGGGAGGCAGGAAGTGCCTAAGAATCAAACACCCTGATTAAAAGGATGCGGGATGAGTGACGTGAGAAGGGTTGTGTGTGTGTGTGTGTGTGTGTGTGTATGGAGGGGGGGGGGGGGGGGGATGTATTGTACATGTGGGAGGTTAGGCTTGGCCTATACACTGGGAGGGGTGTGATCCTGAAACCCCCCCCACCACACCAGAAGCAAGGGTGTCAGAAGGAGAGTGGGGGGGTCAAAGGTCAGCAGAAACGTGGCCCTATTTGGCCTCGCCCAAAAGAGAAACTCTTACGTCACTCCGATATCGGCTTCTAACGTACAAACCTCACACCTGAAGGCTGAGGGACGAGAGAGAGGTCAGTTGCTCCTTTACAAAACTGTTTTTTTTATTTTTTATTATTTATTATTTACTATTATTTCAGGTAACAGGGCTTTCGTGAAGGTCAGGCCTAGTTAAAGTATGCCGATTTACACCAACGGGTATAAATTAAAAACAAAGTCTGTATTTTTACACCGAGTTTTGAAAGAGAGAGCGGTCTTTCTTCAGCGCAGCTCGCCCGACTAAGGGTGTACGTGTGACCGCTGCGGTGAAGGCCTTTGTTGTTAGAGGACGATCTATTCCGGCCCGCATTCCGCAGTAACAGGTGCCTCTCCGGAGCCCGCCCTCATTCCCGCCTATTCTGGTCTCCTGACTCCTCCAAAACACAGCGGCCATTAGAGGCAATTCTGCCTTTCAATGTCAACACAGCCAGATTATCTGGGAGCTGGAGGTAAACACAATGGCCATATTGTGGCTAAATCTAGTTTCTGTTACCGAAGCAGTGGGTTGTTCAAGGAGAAGCTTCGCTTGAAATCTCGCACACACTGACCAAGTGAAACTGCAGGCCAGAGAACAGCAAAAAAAGATCTGTACCTAAGAGCTGTATGTTTGTCATTGATTTGATTTAATTCAATTTTGTGTAAAAAACACATTTATACATGTTAGAAATGCAAAATAAATAAATAAATTGCAGGTATGAATGTGCAGGTATAAAACCCCATGGGGCTTATAGCAAGACCCAACCATTCACATCATGACCTCATCAAATAGGTATACTTCAGTTTCGATTGCAAGGTGGAAAAAAAAAATGGACAGAACATGATGTGCTTGTCGTATCCTTTAATTTCATACGCAGGTTCCCGTGCGATAAATCGTTTTAACTGACTCACCTAAAATGCTTAATTTATGTCTCACACTTGGAGCAAATGTACATTTACCTCTGCGAGAAAGACAAAGTGTGTAACTTATGATCAGCCGGAGACAGCGCCAGAGGCAGCACAGAATCACCGAAACTACACCCCCCACAACCCCCCACAAACACAAACCATTGCCAAGGCGCATAAAGCGGCCAAATAAAGTCAAGGCAAACTTAAGAGAATTTCCACTGTGCAATAATTAACTGTCTCACTGGAAAAGCATGACAGGCGTTTTAGAGGGGAGTCCGGGCCGCTACCGAGGGGCTCCTCTCTCTCCAGGGCCGCAAACTCCCATTTTAAAAAGCCGCACATTCCTCCCCTACTCACGCACTTCAGGCCCCCGCGGCTCAGAACAGAGCCAAACGGCCAAAAGCTTTGCCAGTGAAGTGCGCGCGGGACTCAGAGACCGACAGGCGGGACACAGAGACCGACAGGCGGGACACAGAGACCGACAGGCGGGACACAGAGACCGACGGGCGGGACACAGAGACCGACGGGCGGGACACAGAGACCGACAGGCGGGACACAGAGACCGACAGGCGGGACACAGAGACCGACGGGCGGGACACAGAGACCGACAGGCGGGACACAGAGACCGACAGGCGGGACACAGAGACCGACAGGCGGGACACAGAGACCGACAGGCGGGACACAGAGACCGACGGGCGGGACACAGAGACCGACGGGCGGGACACAGAGACCGACAGGCGGGACACAGAGACCGACAGGCGGGACTCAGAGACCGACAGGCGGGACACAGAGACCGACAGGCGGGACTCAGAGACCGACAGGCGGGACTCAGAGACTGACAGGCGGGACTCAGAGACCGACAGGCGGGACACAGAGACCGACAGGCGGGACTCAGAGACCGACAGGCGGGACTCAGAGACCGACAGGCGGGACTCAGAGACCGACAGGCGGGACTCAGAGACCGACAGGCGGGACTCAGAGACCGACAGGCGGGACTCAGAGACTGACAGGCGGGACTCAGAGACCGACAGGCGGGACTCAGAGACCGACAGGCGGGACTCAGAGACCGACAGGCGGGACACAGAGACCGACAGGCGGGACACAGAGACCGACAGGCGGAACGAGCCCGTTTCTCGGGTCATGAGGCGAGAGCTGGGGACGGCGCTGGCTGCCGGCGGCCCGTGAACGCCCTGCTCCGATGCGACATCAGCAGCAGGGGGAAGTAAACAGCATGGCTGTCGCTGATCCTCTCCCGCTGCAAGGGGCACGAGGGGCCTATAATTAGCGGTCGTAAAAAAGGGGCGCGTGGGGGGGGGGGTTTGGGGGTGCAAGGTCCCTATATTTGGCCGCGCCAACTGTCAACCCCAGACAGTGTGACTCTGGGACACCATCTTCTTCTGGAAAGGAGTCAATCGGTGCACAATGGGGAGGGGACGGGGAGAGGCTTCGGTGCACAATGAGGAGGGGACGGGCAGAGGCTTTATTACTGAGAGCCGCAGGTGAATTCTCCCCTCTACCTTGTCCCATCCACCATAGCTGGTACCAAAACACTGTAGAGTCTCCTGACTTCGATCAGCATTGCTTAAGCACACAAATGAGATGCTGCGGGCGAAACCTTTTCGGGAAAGTATATGTGAACAGACTTTTAATTTCTTTAAAAAGACGGCCATCGCTGGCCTTAGACCGCTAGAGCATTTTTATGAAGATCTCCCCCATTAGTAGCGTCTTTTTGGCCCGGATATCAACAACAACCCATCTGACCCTTTTTGGAAAATAAGCGATAAGCCGCTTGCTGCAAGATTACTGCACCCCTTTCCAAATTATTCCGTCGTAAAACTTCATTCTGCTTATGAGAACGTTGCCAATTTGTTTTGTAAACTCCAGATCTCACAGAAACTCGACCTCCCGTTTGTTTTTCGGCAGAAATCAGATTTTCCTTTCCCCTTATCAAGCGGGTCGACACACTCTGTAGCAGATACCTGTGTCAGTGAAAGGTTCTGGAATGTTCTTGGCGGCTTTCAGAAAGCGGCCTCATGATTGACTTTTTGACGTTCGGCCACGATCTCCCAGAAGCATTGATTCTGACATCCGAGTGAAAGAACCCAGCTTCTGACCAAACAATGGCCGGACTGATAAACAAGCAGACGTGTGGCTTTCCAAGGCCGAGACGGCACACAGCTGTGCCGTTTTAAACGCGCGGTTTAGCCGTGACCGGCTTTGGGAATTACACTACCCTCCCTTCGAGGACCTCTGTGTTGTAACACGCAGAGAACTACGGCAGGCATGAACACATTTGAGCGCAGGCTCACCCTGCTAAGACACTGTTCCACCGTGCGGACAGGACCCCCGTGTGCTGGTTCCATACCGACGGGTTTTTGGTTAGGGAGGGGTTCGGTTGGCAGGATTACCGGCTGTCTTCACGTGAGGCACGTTTAGTCTGCCTACACAAGCTGCACAACAAGCCAAGACCGACCGACCGACCGACCGACCCCAAATTTACAGAAAGGGTCGCAGCAACGAGACCGGCTTACCAATACGATGGGGCGTTTCAAACTAGGCGGAAATGTTCAGGGTATAAACTGGTTACTGAAACCTTACTGAAGGACTCAACAAATGTTCCTTGTTTTTCCATGTGCACCTTGGGTGCACTTTCAGCAGGTCAGGATTAAAAAATGTTTTTGTTTTTTTTAAACTCCTTGAACCGTGCCGCGGTGCAATAAGCCCGTTTAATCATTCAGAATTAGCATTTGGTAAAAATGCGTTACATGTCAAAACAAATCCACCCACTGTACCCACTGCAGAAGAAAAGAGCAGCGAGTGGGTTCATAGAGCGCCTTTGTTGTGGTTTCCAGGCAACGGTATGAACATCTTTACGAATGTTCAGCAAACAGAGGTACAGGACAAGCCGAGCTGGCTTAAACAAACCAAACCTCTCTCTTTCACTCTGCTCCGTCAATGTTTACCCTCAGGCGGCCATCTTTATACCCACCACTAGCAAACACACTGAAAATGGCCATAAGTGCTAAAGTGTGCTGGATTATATTGTACGGAGTTGGAGGTACATGTTTGGAAGTCCATTCCGGGGAATATTTAATGTTTTCTGTCTGCCACCACACAGTGCAGAGTCAGGTGACGCTAGACCGTCGTACCCACATGCAGGGACGCGGTCATTTATGGGTTAATCGATAGTCTCTTTCTTGTGCAACTTCTGTTCCATTCAAATTGAGGAACTTAAAAAGAGACAATGATAACTATACTGCAAGAACAAGTCGAGAACCAAAATTAAAATTCTAATGTTTTTAAAATCTCAGATTAGCGTATTCGCTATATAATTAAACACAAGTGCTTGTCATTATCAAATCAAATCAAAAGGCATTTATATAGTGAACTTTACAAAGGATTTGTCACTGCCATTCACAGTATACACCTGCCTAATCCCCCACAAAAGCAATCCAAAAGTGACAGGGACAAGCTTAGGTATGGATGTGTTTGCATTATGAAATCTTAATATAAATTTAATCGTACAACATACATTTATATACGTATATTGGACATATTTAGATAAGTATATGCTTCCTTTAAAATCAGACCTCTGCAGTGGAAGAATAACATCTCCATATCCATTTTCTCCCAGCGTACAGAAGACAAATGGCCAATTTACACCTTCAACAGAAACAACCGTTCATGAGAGTTTCACAAAACGTAATCTGTTTTCAGATGAATTCAAAAACAGCATGACTGCTGCACCTCACGAGCATTCCACCCTCTGTTGTTGCCCCCCGACTTATTTTTTCCATTTCCTGTTGAGGAAGAGGAGGAAGCAGGTTTCTATAGAAACGTGGGAAAAAGAGCTCGGTGATGTCAGATGCCTTGGGTGGGACCTCGCCTCGAAGCGGCCGTTTTAAAAAAAAATCCTCCTCCTGTATCCCATCATACCTTGCTCTCAGACAGCACTGATCTGCACTGATCACGCAATGCCATGGCTACCGGTCACTATCCGTGGGAGTGGGCGCCATCTAACCATTAAGTAAACATGGACGCCAGGAAACAACCGCCTGAAATGCGCACTTTCTTCAGTTTGTATTCAAAAAGGCCTAACTGTCTGTTAAAGGTAAGATAAGTACGGAAAAGTAAAGATAAGTGGTGGAAAGAAAGGACTGCTCCCAGGGCACAACAGGCCTGTGGAAGGACAGCACAGCAGAGAGGACACCGGGTGGGGCTGGGCTGGGAGGGGGCGTGAGGCTGTCCTATGAAGGGGAGGATGAGCGAGAGAGGAGGTAGAGAGAGAGAGAGAGAGAGAGAGAGAGAGAGAGAGAGAGAGAGAGAGAGAGAGAGAGAGAGAAAGGAGGGGGGACAGAGAGAGGAAGGACAGAAAGAGAGAAGAGATAGAGAGGAGGTACAGAGAGAGAGATAGAAAGGAGGGGGGGGTAGAGGGATCAGAGAGAATGAGAGACTGAATTCCTCAGTGTGCTGAGGTGCTCTCTCCTGTGTAAAGGTGACCCCTGCACTCTCTGGGCTCTCTAATCAGTCACGCAAGCGGCACAGCGATGCCTACGACGGTCTCGGACAGAGAGACAGACTGGCGGGTGGACAGAGAGACAGACTGGCGGGGTGGACAGAGAGACAGACTGGCGGGTGGACAGAGAGACAGACTAGCGGGTGGACAGAGAGACAGACTGGCAGGTGGACAGAGAGACAGACTAGCGGGTGGACAGAGAGACAGACTGGCGGGTGGACAGAGAGACAGACTGGCGGGTGGACAGAGAGACAGACTGGCGGGTGGACAGAGAGACAGACTGGCGGGTGGACAGAGAGACAGACTGGCGGGTGGACAGAGAGACAGACTGGCGGGTGGACAGAGACACAGACTAGCGGGTGGACAGAGAGACAGACTGGCAGGTGGACAGAGAGACAGACTAGCGGGTGGACAGAGAGACAGACTGGCGGGTGGACAGAGAGACAGACTGGCGGGTGGACAGAGAGACAGACTGGCGGGTGGACAGAGAGACAGACTGGCGGGTGGACAGAGAGACAGACTGGCGGGTGGACAGAGAGACAGACTGGCGGGTGGACAGAGAGACAGACTAGCGGGTGGACAGAGAGACAGACTGGCGGGTGGACAGAGAGACAGACTGGCGGGTGGACAGAGAGACAGACTAGCAGGTGGACAGAGAGACAGACTGGCGGGTGGACAGAGAGACAGACTAGCAGGTGGGCAGAGAGACAGACTGGCGGGTGGACAGAGAGACAGACTAGCGGGTGGACAGAGAGACAGACTGGCGGGTGGGCAGAGAGACAGACTGGCGGGTGGACAGAGAGACAGACTAGCAGGTGGGCAGAGAGACAGACTGGCGGGTGGACAGAGAGACGGACCCAACCCTACGGCCTGTCACTGGGGCCAAAGTCACCGTCCCGACTTCAGCAAGCCGTGCATTTCACAGGAGCGGATCTAGGCGCGTCGGAACAGCTGCAGCCCAGTGTCTCTCCTTCACCTGCACTACAGTCGGTCATGGAGACGCTCAACCGCTGTAGTGCTGTAAGATATCTCACAATCGCAATGACCCACTTCCTGACCCGTTGTGCAATACCTTCTTGAGGAAAAGCGTGCAGCGGGGAACAACAGGCCAAAAGGCAAACAAATAAAAAGGCGAAGAGAGCGGAGCAAGCTTATTGAGGCTTATTGATTTTTCCAGAGACGCAATAGCTTCAACTGCTTAAATGGCTTAAACTGCCATCAAAAAGTCAAAGTACACACAGAAAGAGTCACGTGTTGCCTCAGCGATAGCCGCACTCAGTGCAGGTAAATCTTTCAGGGAGCTTTCCTCTGCTTCGCCACACACTTCAATTGTTCAGCTGTAAATTTGTTAGATTAAAACACCAGCAGTTATTGGAGCTACCTGCTACAGGGAAGACGGGAAACCCGAGATCGCACAACACAGAAAAACCGCAGCTGATCCAAGGAAGTCAAGGTTCTAAAGCAAACACAACCACGTGCGTCTGTGTGTGTGTGTGTGTGTGTGTTTGTGTGTGTATGTACGCATGTGTTTTTGTTTACGTGTGTGCGCATGTGTGTGTGTATGTACGCATGTGTTTGTGTGTGCGCATGTGTGTATGTACGCATATGTGTGTGTGTGTGTGTGTGTGTGTGTGTGTTTGTGTGTGTATGTACGCATGTGTTTTTGTTTACGTGTGTGCACATGTGTGTGTGTGTGTGTGCGCATGTGTTTTTGTGTGTATGTACGCATATGTGTGTGTGTGTGTGCGTGTGTATGTATGTGTATGTTTGTGAGGTCCGGCTCCCTAGCTCACCTCAGACTGTCCCTCGGCAGGCTTCCCCCGAAGCTGTCGGGCCTCTCCTGCCTGCGCCTGTACAGGTCCGAGTGGGACAGCTCTTTCAGCCTCAGCGCGTTCATGGTAGCCCCTGCGCCCCCAACACCGTCCGTAGCGGTCCCTCCCAAACTCCGCCGGGCCGTCCAGGCCTCTTGTACCTGCCTGCAGCCTGAATGGAGCTCACACCTGGCCAG